>OY764962.1:89733263-89995763 GCA_963668005.1 Melieria crassipennis
CACGGTGTAATAGATACCAGAATATTTTGGTTAGATATTTATCAAATTTTATTATTTAAAAAAAAAAGAATATGACAACTCTACTCAAAAGTTAGTACATAGTTCATAAGTTCTAAATTGAGTTTATCGCTTTTGCTGTTCACACACCTCAATTTAGCTGTTATCGAAAATGTTATTGTTTTTTTGGTTTTTTGTTTATGTATTAAAACGTTCTTAAAAGCATTTATTAAAGCAACTAGTAATATTTATTCAACATCCCTACTGATTTCTTTGGCTGCTGTCAGTCTATCATTTTGCTTTGGATCCGTCAATTGTGAGTGAGTTTGTTTATCGATAACAGCATGACACAGCGTTGCATGGTGAATCGAGCTGAATTTATGCTCAATTTAGTGCTAATTGCAATTTGCTAAATTGAGATTTTTGTACGACAAATTTAGTTAAAAAAAATGTCTTCTTCTCGCAGCGCAAATGGACCCTGACAGCTCAGTTCATAGCTGAAAAATTGTTGCGAGCAACATCTGATAGTTTCATCTCTCTCTGTTTATATATTTATGCAAGCACGGTGACACTATCTGCAACGTTTGGCTCGTTGCAACTGACGGGTATTAATTTCACTTTCTATGAAATGGTCGCTTGTTGCACGTTGGCCATTGAACGGCCGCGCGCGTTTGAATTGCATGGAATTTTCACAGTGTCGGCGGCAACGACGGTGTCAGTAACCCAATTTAAGTGCAACAAATCGATGCAATATTGGGCAATCGCGCTGCCAGTTAGCCAGCCAGTCGGCCAACCAACCAGTCAGCCAGCCACAGTGGCCGATAGGCAGTCACAGACCAGAGCAGTACACACATGCAGCGACGTAAAGATTAAAAAAACATATTTAATACTATAGCAATGAAAAAAAATAAAAAAATGTACTATAAGCAAGTTGCAACTTTTGCTTTCGCTGACTGCCTACTGTCTGCTGCAAGCTAGCAACAACCACGGACTGCAATGTCGAAACCAGTTCAACAGTTTTGCAGATTTTTGTTGTTATTTCTGCTTGTCTATTAACAAAACAACAACATGACAACAGCATTGGCAACAATTGCAACAACACAATGGACATCATGAACTGCAACAACAACAACAATAGTAGCCGCAACATCCACATTTCTAATATGCGTTTATGTTTTCTGCTCCATCATTAAATGTTATTTATTTATTTATTTTCTTGTTTTAGCTAAATAGCAGCAGCAGCAGCAACAATAACAACCACAAACACATTATTCATAAAGTGCACCAATTAGACGCGGTATGCGCGTTATGCTGTAACAACAACAACAGCGCATAACTTTTGTTGCATGTGTTGTACGTTTTTGCATATTGGCCGTCAAGAGTCGGCGGCTGCGTCTACGTATTTGCTGCGACAGTGGACGCTGGACGGAGAAGCAGGACAGCGCTACCAGATTGATGCAACATTGCAGCGTTGTTGTTGTGCGTTCGTTGTGCTGTGAAACGTTTGCTGTTGTGATGCATTGTTGTTGTTCTTTAGACTTATGACCACAACGTCATGACGATGCGTTGGCCCGCTGACGCTGATGGCGGCTCATTTCGTCATAAAGTTTGCATCTCAAGTGCCACTGCACCCACGCCCACGAAACGAGCGGAAGTTGGGCGGCGCGGTGGGCGTTGCGGCGCTATGACGCATTTGTCTGTTTGAGCATTTTCAGTGTCTAAAACGATTTGTAATTACATATTGAAAATAGTGATTATTGTTGGTTTTGTGATTGTTGCTATTGCAAATTGCTTGCATCGGCATGTGGCCAATCATTTGGATTTTCCAACTGCGGAATGCTGTCGTCGACGGCAGCACCGCTTATGGGGTGGAGGACCATCAATGAAAATGGCTATGGACTCGCCAATTGCTAAAAATTTTCCTATGAAAACGAAATGAGCTGAGCGAAACAAAATCTGCGATGTGTCATTGACTTTAAACTGTGCAACAAAAATTTCATATCTATGCTAACATTAGTGATGGACAATTTAATTTTCTGAAAAGACTACTGTACTATCGATAACTTTCCTTATAGAGTGTTTTTTATGAAAGAATTAAGTACTTTTGTACTTAACCCTTTCCGGAAATTTGTACGATATATCGTAAAATTTTTTTTTAACAATTTTTTATTTGACAGCGAAAGAATTTTTTATGAAACGGCTTTTTAATTCTTATTACGTAGGTTGTGTTGTACCATTCTGTTTAAAAATATAAATCACAATAGCCGTGGCTACACAGTATGAGTGAGTTTTGTAAGCAGCTCTTTGCAAGAATTTGGCGATGCGATGCTTCTGCGGAGGAATTTTTAAATATGTTATACTTTTTAGTAGCAAAAAGCCAAACAATTTCAAAGTTTGTATCTCAGTTGATTTATAAAACTTATTAAATTTAACATTTTTTGCGTCTAAATATTTTTCCCGAGCCTTAAAAAAAATTGTACGATATATCGTACAAATGGAAGGCAAAGGTTGCAAGTGATGTTTGCATTTGTTTTAAGTTATGGATTTGGTAACAGAATTTTTTCGTTTGCTTGAATGCCACGCCCATCAGTAAATCGTATGACTAATAAAATTCGTCTATTCGGCAAATTTCTACTAAGAAATAACAATTACTATACGATTTTGTGTTTTACTGGGCAGACACAGATTATGTAGCGTTAGACATGAGTACTTGCCACTCCCACTACGATAATAAGAATCGGCTATATTCGGTATTTTTCTATAAAGCTATACGAATTTTAATTGATTCTGTGTTTTATTGAGGGGAAAAGGGCTTTGCAACAACAAAAACGGTTATATAAGGCCGGATAAATGTGACTCAATTGTTTATATATATAATTTTTAAAAGTTGCGATCAAAATAAAATCACGTTTTGATTTTTTGTTGTTATAATTTATGTTTTCTATCAAAAAACCCAATGAATTGTTCATAAAACTTAAAAAACCGAAACATAAATGTCATGAATTTTTACTTCTTTGCGGACCATTGTGCGATATATCGTACCAAATTTATTGAGCTGTAATTCTCAACCTAAATGATATTTTTGATCTTTTGTTGTATTTTATTGCTAAAATGTTCAATGAAAGTCAATAGTTTGAAAAAAAAATTTGTATCTCAAGAAATCCGGAAATTGACCGGAAAGGGTTAACTTACATTTCAGTATTTTAAGTCAACTCTTCAACCCTTTAAGTGCATTGTGATGTTGGCCCTTCTTTGGTGAGTGTATTTGAAACTTAGTTTGAGGCTCCTATAAAAACTTCCTACAAAAAGATGCGATATTTTAACTGTACGTCGTATTTTAAGCTGTGAATTCCAAGACTAGAACTGAGATATTCCTCGTCTGTCACATTTTCATAGGTAAATGGGTAAATGAAAACCCCCACTCAAATTGCTTTCCACATCTTGGCCATGTTTGCACTTTGCCTATTCCAATGGCAAATATGAGGAAATAATCCGCATTTTATGAATTTCTCTGTCACATACGAAATTTGTACGTTTTCAAGAGTGCTTTGGGTTATTAAAAATCAAGCGCCACCGCTCCATTATGAACGCTGCTCAATTTCAATGTCGGCCTCGGTTTCATTTTCCATTTGCATGCGACTAACGATTATGAAAGTGCGGGCTATTTGTAGATATGTATGTATGTATGTGTGTTGCGTCCATATTATTTGCACATTTTCCTAACCGATTTCATATTTTTGCGCATCTCGCTTCGACTTTGCCAAAAAATAAACCGAGAAAAACACAAATACGAAAATCGTTTACTTTTCTCTCTTCGCAAAGTTGCCATCGCGCGTTTGGTTTGGCCGGGCGATTTGTTTGTATGTCAGCTGTACACAGAGCATTTAGCAGCGAGTCGGCGCCGCACAAACACACACACACACCAATGCAAACAGTGCACACATGCACACGCCGACAGACAGTGGACGGAAGGCTTTCGGTTCGGCACCGAAGCGAATCAATATTTCGGGCAGTGGCGTTGGGCGGTGACAAAAGGGCGCCATACATTTCGCTGCATACGTGTGCGCCTGTTTATGTGCTCATCGATGTGTGTGTGTGTGTGTGTGCGGGTCGAAAGCAATCTGGCTTTATGGCTTGCTGCGCACACGGCCCTCCGCCTCCTGCTTCCGCTGATTATCGAAAATTTTTATTTATTTACATTCGTGCTGGCTGCTTGTTTGATTTTGTACTTTCGCCTATCTGGCGAACGTGCACTCGGTGTGGCTATCGGGGCGATTGCTTTACACGAAATGTACAAAAAGTCAATTTAATGTTTGCGCAATTCTGTAACGCTTCTGCTGACATAACTTCCGCGGCGTTCATTCGTCGACGACTCAAGCTGTACTCTGACTTTGGCCTTTGGCCGTAGACGCCGGGCAACTGCGTCGTCATGTGTGTTTGTGTGTGTGAGGAAGCGAAGTTAAATCGCCAACGGCGCAGCGTTCCAAACTTGACGCTTGAGCGACTTTTGCTTGGGGCGTCCGTAGCGTCTTTGGGCGTGGAATACGAATATATGTTCGGCATTTTTGCCCCACATCGTCACCGTGTACCTTAGTTTCTATCTAAAAGTACAGAGACGTTTCCTTTGTCGGCTATGGCTGCTTAATTATTGTTATCAATTAATTATCGCTCTGTCAAATGAACGCGCCGCACCATCGCACTGGCGCGTCTAGTAGAATCAGATGGCCAAAGAAAAGACGCGTTGAAACCAAAAGTGTCTGAGACCTTGAGCTGTTCACTCACTCTTACTTTTTTGTGTTGGGCACCACCCGGCGCGCCGACACAATCCCCTGTCTGGTGATTTCATATATGTACGCCACAGCCCATCAATCTGTCCATCAATTCACGGCGCATCGAACATTGAGTCACCTGTGCGGCTAAGCCCCGGCAGAGGTCAAAAGTCATGTTCGTTTCGTGCTTACAACAAACACCAAAACCATAAAAGTTAACAATTAATCTGCTTGCACAGAGCAGCACCAACTATCGAACGGACGGGACGGAAAAATCACTTTTGTAAACTTTCGCTTGCGCACAACAACAATAAATCAAAATTTGATTAAAATCAGTTGAGTGCATAATCGGTGTCAATGTCACTAAATGAGATTTATTTTTGCGCTGAAAATACAAACATACATACACGCACGCACGCGACATAGAAAAGCACGACTGGCAATGCACAAAATAAGCGATAAATAAAAGTTATTGGCGGATTTAAGCTGAGCGTGTTGGCAATTGTTTTGCTTACGCAACTCGCACTTTTTTAATTATCCAAAAAAAATATTAACGATTGTTGGCAATGATAAACGATGGTTTTGAGATATTTTCAGATTTAAGTTAATTGCGTAACTTTGGCAATAACGATAACAAAAGCAAAAGAAAAAAATGTTTAAATAAAAATCATCAGCATGCAACTTTTATGCTTTTTCTGAACATTTGAGTGTTTACATTCATATGTAAACATTTATTAAAAATCAATTTTTGAGTAATAAAACGCAATGATTGAAAAGTTATTGCAACTCTAACTTTTGAAAAAGCGAGATGAAGAATTCGGACACATGTATATAAAATATATGTTACCTGAAATATTTAGATAGTTATGCAAGTCGGGTATTGGGTTGTTAACCCATCAGTGGCGCACACAGGATTCTATTTAAGGGACGATTCGTATATAACTTTTGAGTTCAATACCACTTGAAGCAATATGTGTCACCCGCAATTTTTACAACAAACAGATAATACAAATAGTAGGCGGGAACAAAAGCCCCCTTGCGTGCGCCACTGAAACCCATTTAGGACTACTTTGGCAGATCACATTAAGTAAGAAAGTCAAAACACTGGAATAGTGTGAACATATGTATACTAGGGATTGCAACCCCAGAATCCCGAATCCCCAAATCACGGGATCCCGGACAATTTCAGTCCCGAATAATCCCGGTATTCACAAAATCCAATCCCGGGATCGAAACATGAAAATAGCTTACTTTTTGCTTTCATCATCTTAATTTCGAAAAAGGTAAGCTTTATTATTTATTTTATATTATATACATATTATAAACATTATTATTATTTATTAATTTATTTATAATAAATTAGATATCATTAAAAAAAGTAAACAAACAGAAATTTGTATAAACTTGCAAGTTTAACTCTTGTTTAGTATACACAGGGAAGAGGGTATAAATGAGAGGGTTAAAGAAAGAAACAGCTGATATAAAAGTTTCATAGGGAATCTTGAATTATTGATATAACTTACACCGAATTTGACTTAATTTGAAATTGTGAAAACTGTGGCCAAAACTTCCAAATAGTATATAAAGATTTACATACGATTCCACCTACAAGTATTGAACCAGAGAGATGCTATTTATCAGCAGATTTGCCAGGTTGTTTGGCAATTAAACGCAGTTTTATGTTATTAATTTTATTTTATTTTTCATGAATATTTTGTTCTCAGTTTTGAAGTAAAAACCCAGAACTGTATTTAATACGAAAAAAAAAGATTTAATTGGAAATAATGTATTCAATTCCGCAAAAATGCCGGGATTCCGGGATTATGAGATTGTAAAACTGCTCGGGATAGTCATCTCTAAAATGAACTTATATGTTTTTAAAACTACAAATCCTTTCAAATGATGGTGGATCTTATCGAATTTTCTACTATCCATTTTCCTCAGTTTCCACCACTTAATAATTGCTCGTATGGCTGTCTAAGACTACGCACTACGTATTGCAGAGAGAAATTTTCCCCAGCATCAATGACCTCGGTAGGTTCAAGTTTGGTGGTCCTGGTGGTCCTTTAAACCACCAGGTGCGCATCGGCTTGTTAACCCTTCGACCCCAAAGTTGCCTGAGAGCAAATTCACCTATTTGTCATCTTATAGCAAAAGTTACGATTGATTTATGGATTTCATTTAAGTACCAAACCAGGCACCAACAAATTAATATTTTTAGAAGTGAATTCAAGGCTAATTAAAAAAATTTACTGTTATGCCCAAAATAATTTCCAATAATTTGCAGTGATATCAGGGAAAGTTTGTGTTCTAATTGAAGTCTACGAATTGGGCGCGTTTGATTAAAACCCTGTTTCTTTAATAATGGTTAAATAAAATCAAAAAAAGTGGTAATTTTGTATTTTTCCATAAATATTAGATAATTTTTCTGTAATTAAAAAATATTGATACAAAATTTATTGAACTTGGTTTGAGCTAAAATTGTTCAAAAGTGAACTAGCTTTCATGATTTAAATACCAAAAAGTAATATCGAGACACAGGGTAAATTTCGGTATCGAAAGGGTTAAAAAAGTTGAGCTGCTAAGCTTTGTTTTGTTTATCAGTTAGCCGACTTGGCGATGGGCCACTTTCTATGCGTTAAGCACTTTAAATGTGTCGGTACTCAGAAGACTGCTTAGACTGTGTGGAAGGTGATAAATTGCCAGACCACGTTTTGTTTATTTTTAGCGCTTTCGCTTGAATTAGATTTGAGGTAAACATTTCGCGCTGATGTGCTAAGAAGCGTCAAAACCACACCACCACAGAATCCATTAAAATTTGTGCGAAAAACGAAAAGCTCTTAATGGGATCAAAACAAGGCCCATAGATCCAATCTCAATTTACTTTTAAACAGTATTTCTACGTTCTAGGTTCGTTTTCGTTGAAATGTTTTCGTGGTGTGCTTAGTTGGGTCTTCGAAAAAGGCTAATTGCTAGACTTCATCACCCAATTTCCAGTTCGATGTATGGAATTTAAATCCAATCCAATCAACCAATACATCTATATCTTTGATCTCGGTTTGTTCAAATTAAATGTCCATGAATTCTGTTGCTACAGGATCCTTCAATGCGTTTTTATAACCACTTAAAAAACAAACATAGTGAACGCACATGAAACAATCTTGAATCGATTTGATATTGAAAGTAGTTAGTAATCGATTCTTGAAAATATGCCTTTAGCAATATGAAGGTCACCAATAACTTCAGCTGCAAAATTGACCTCATGAAAAAATTGCCAATCACTTCTCCGCATTCACGAATTCAATCCCATTTCCAGTCATTCGATTCGACTGCATAGCTGCGATTACGTTTGAAAACGCTTAGAATGCTCGCTGTTAATTGCAATTGTTGGGTCAGCTCAAGTTTTATGAACGATTTGCATAAAGCATGCAAGATTCAGCACGATTAGCCGCATTAGCCCCTTTGCATTGTTGGCTAAAAGCTGAGCAAAAGAAACGCAGCTCTAAGTGCCCCAAGTGCAATGAAATCCCGCTCAAGAAGCGGGCAGCGCGCATAAAAACGCATAATTAAGTAAAAAAAAAAATGCTAGAATGAAGCAAAAATGGTTTGCACATAAAGCAGATAGCAGAATAATACGACAACTTGAAAGTTGTACGGACGGTTTTTTCCTGCGCTTTGCTTGCAGACGGCAAATTTGTGCAAATCTGTGAGAAGATTGAAGTAACAAATAGTGACAGATACTTACAAGTGAGGCAAAAGCATTTACAACCAAAAACTGGCCAGAAGTTGGCAGCGCGGTTTTCAAGTGGTTGACATTTACCTGCAAATATAGAAGAACAGAACAAAAATAAAAACAAATGTAAAACAAGTGAAAAACGTTTATTGTCAGGAAAACGTTAGGAATATTTGCATATAAAGTTAAGGGCCACGTTGCCAAGTTTGTGCCGATGAACTGAGTTGGCACCGCACAAAAACGGGCAGAACTGCTTAAGGAACGGAGTAGTGTTTGAATAGCATTGCCACAGTTTCAAAAGTCGAAACCCGAAGTTTTTCACCAAACCAAAGAAATGTAATAAATATATAAAACATATCAACTTTTGAGTCCAATACCATTTGAAATCATAACTATTTTGATAACAAACTTAGGTATATTTTGGGATGTTTGAACTCAGTCATATTTCAATAGACTTCTGAATAAAACTTTTGGTTGATTTTTAATGACAAATTAATTAACTATATTTGTATTAAATAATTTATAATACTAAATAACTAGAAATTATTGTTGAGAAATAATTTAAAACGCCTTTTTGGCTTTATAAAAATAAATTATCATATTTCAATAGACTTCTGAATAAAACTTCTGGTTGTTTTTTAATGGAAAATTAATGAACTACATATATTTGTATTAAATACTTAATAATACTAAATTACTAGAAATTATTGTTGAGAAATAATTTAAAACGCCTTTTTGGTTTAATAAAAATAAATTATCGTACTTCAATAGACTTCTGAATAGAACTTCTGGTTGATTTGTAATGGAAAATTAACTAACTATATTTGTATTAAATACTTAATAATACAAAATAACTAGAAATTATTGTTCACAAATAATTTAAAATGCCTTTATGGTATAATACAAATAAATTATCATATTTCAATTGACCTCTGAATAAAACTTCTGGTTGATTTCTAATAGAAAATTAATTAACTATATTTGTATTAAATAATTTATAATACTAAATAACTAGAAATTATTGTTGAGAAATAATTTAAAATGCCTTTTTGGCTTTATAAAAATAAATTATCATATTTCAATAGACTTCTGAATAAAACTTCTGGTTGTTTTTTAATGGAAAATTAATGAACTACATATATTTGTATTAAATACTTAATAATACTAAATTACTAGAAATTATTGTTGAGAAATAATTTAAAACGCCTTTTTGGTTTAATAAAAATAAATTATCGTACTTCAATAGACTTCTGAATAGAACTTCTAGTTGGTTTGTAATGGAAAATAACTTACTAACTATATTTGTATTAAATACTTAATAATACAAAATAACTAGAAATTATTGTTCACAAATAATTTAAAGTGCCTTTATGGTATAATACAAATAAATTATCATATTTCAATTGACCTCTGAATAAAACTTCTGGTTGATTTTTAATAGAAAATTAATTAACTATATTTGTATTCAATAATTTATAATACAAAATAACTAGAAATTATTGTTGAGAAATAATTTAAAACGCCTTTATGGTTTAATAAAAATAAATTATTATATTTCAATAGACTTCTGAATAAAACTTCTGGTTGATTTTTAATGAAAAATTAATTAAATATGTTTTGTATTAAATACTTAATAATACTAAAAAACTAGAAATTATTGTTGAGAAATAATTTAAAATGCCTTTATGGTTTAATAAAAATAAATTATCATATTTCAATAGACTTCTGAATAAAACTTCTGGTTGATTTTTAATGGGAAACTAATGAACTATATTTGTATTAAATAATTAATACTACAAAATAACTAGAAATTATTGTTGAGAAATAATTTAAAGTGCCTTTATGGTATAATAAAAATAAATTATCATATTTCAATAGACTTCTGAATAAAACTTCTGGTAGATTTTTAATGGGAAATTAATTAACTATATTTGTATTAAATAATTAATAATACAAAATATCTCGAAATTATTGTTAAGAAATAATTTAAAATTATCATATTTCAATAGACTTCTGAATAAACTTCTGGTTGATTTTTAATGGGAAACTAATGAACTATATTTGTATTAAATAATTAATAATATTAAATAGCTAGAAATTGTTGTTGAGAAATTATTTAAAATGCATTTTTTGTTTAATAAAAATATATTATAACTGAAGTTTTTTTCTTGTAATATGAAAAGTTTATAATACTTAAAGCACAAAAATCATTCAAAAGTAAACAGGATTTTTATGAATTAAGGAACAACAAGAATTTTGTTTATGCTCTAAAAAGTTCTCTTTCGACTCAATGCAAAGATTTCAATGGTCTAAAAGCATTGAGAAACTGTTCAGAAATCCGGAGCCCCAAGAAACTTGGACCGTTTCTCGAATTTTTCCGGCGTAAACCCAAAAGGTGGCAAGTCTACGCATGAAGAAAGACGAGTGAGACGGAAGTTTGGCGCAGACGGCGCCGCAAATAAAGAGCAATTTAAACTGTACCGATTGCAAGGCGTTACATCAGCCGAGTACTTGGAACGTTGGCCGTGCGGGGTCGAAGGGCAGCGTGGCATAATTACGCGCATAATTCGCGCGTCAAGCACAACGAAGCGCTGGGCGTGCAATGCGTTTTTTGTTTTGATTTAAATGCAGTCACCGGCTGTGCGTTGTCGCACCACTCCAGTCGAAGCGGCAGAAGTGGCTGCGCAGTCAAGGCTGCGTGTGCGGCAATGGAACGTCGAAGGTTCAGGCGTCGCAGACACTGAAGTAGACGCTTTTTTCCGTTGAAGTGTGTGCGCTGATTAGGGTTTTGTTTTTCTTGGCCGCTGCTATTGTTGTTGTTGGCTCATATAATAGCATCGCATATGCACTTGCAGACGTAATGAAGCGCATCTTGTGCAACATGTTGCACAAATGTATGCGTCGACAAAATTATGCACATAGATTTGGCGCCCTTCCAGCGAACTTCAGCTCAGCCGGCCCAGCCACTCAGCCGCTGCGTGAGCCATGCGGCTAGCCATGTCGCTCACAGCTGTCTGGGCCGCTGCATCATATGTGGCTTACTCCAGCTACGCTTTGCTCTGCCGCCGGCCGACACTCAGCCAAGTCAATAAACTCGCAGAATGCATAATGCGCACATCTGTGTGGCATGCGGCATGTGTGTCTTTTGTGCTTTCTTCCATGCGCCGCAAGTGCACGAGTGCCCTTTCAGTCATGTCTCTATGTGTGTGCGTACGTTCGGCTCATTTACTGCAATGACAGTGACAGCTTTGGCGCGCCGGCAACCTGCCCGCACAGCAAATGAGCTGTGTGAGTCGCCCAACTGGCAGCTTCCCATTGCGGCAGCCGCACCGTGCACACATTCACTCGCACTCAATTGCACTCACACGTACACACACACTCGCACACATTTAGGCACAGCGTTGTTTTTGCTTTTTGCTGCGCTTGAAAACGTTTGAGGTCGATCTGTGTTGACACTCAAGTGCAAGTGCCCCCCTTTCCCACCTGCCCGCCACCCATCCGCCTGCCCAGCGTGCAGTGCTTTCAAGTCGACTGCGTGCCGGCTGACTGGCTGGCTGGCTGTTGCCTGCTTAATGTGTACGCGCATTAGCATAAAGTGTAAATTAGATATTCGATTTTTATTTGCTCGTAACATGCCATTTGTTCGGAATTCGACGGTGCGCTTGCTGCGCGTTTTGTAGTTTGTGTCTTGTGTCGTATTTTACTTCATTTTTATGCACATCGATTTGGTTTGCTTTTTATTTGTTTTTCCTTACAAGCTTTTACAAGCTTTTTACGATGTAACGGTAACTATGTCTAAGAGGATATTTGATTTAGTTGGAATCGTTTACAAGTGGAAATTACAGCTCTGCGCTTGTCATTTCAATAGGTCGGGTCGTTTTTTCGGCAATCTGGACTAACTGACTACATGTGCAATTTTATGGCTTTGATTTTTAGTGCAATTCAAAGTTCCAGGTATGTAAATGTGATTATTAGTAAAGCGCTTTTTGTTTAAATTAAAATGGATTGAAAAAATTTAAATTTGAATTGAAATCTTTGATCCATTGGATCACACCAAAATATTATCTTCTTGAAGTATTTGCCATATTATTAATTTTTTAATAACTCTACACACAGTTTTATTTTAGAGCCAATTTGTTTACTCAAAGATAAATTTATACCCGAAATAATTCCAAGATTTTTCCAATATTTTATTTGTTCACTGTGAGTTGGAGCACTTAACCCAACAAACCGGATATAACAATGACAGGAAGTCTCATAACAGGAGTCGTTCTTTCGTTGCTCTTATGTCAGCTTTATAATCATTTTACATTTGCTAACAAATTTTTCGCTTTCAAAATAAATGCACAAAATAAAAATATGATCACTTGGAGCACTTTTTGGTGACAACGATGGAATTTGGGGGCCCAAACGCTGGCAACAAAAAATACAGGAACGTATTTAATTGGAGAAGTGGGCTGATAAGGATTTCATTCAACGTTTTCGACTGAGATTTCGCCAATGTTCTACGTGTGATCCGTTTCTAGAATTGTTTGTGGTGACGTCTGTCTTCGGGCGCTTGGCCGGAACAAAATTTCTCTTAGAGTTAAAATTTGATCAAAAATTTGATTGCTGAGCCTGTAAATTTGATAATATTGCATTAAAATATATTTATAGATATACTTATAGCAAATATTTAATGAAATTACACTTGTTTACAAAATTCGAAGTCAGTTGGCACATTGAATCATTGAGCCTACCAGATTTTGCTTAAACAAAAAAATTAAAGAAAAAAAAAATTAAATTAATTAAAATAAAAAATAAATTAATTAAAAATTAAATTAAAAATTAAAAGGTGCTGCATTATTTTTGGTTTAGCATGAAATTGCTTCGGACCTGTATTCATGTTAAAGCGTTTGCTTCTGAAAATCAGTACGTGCCATTTCACTGAAGTATGAACAAAATACTTTCTTTGTGCTCTAACCATGTCAACTATTGTGCCAACAAAATACAATTCGTGGTGGCTCAACAATGCTTGGTCACATGTTGCAAGTGTCGTCTACGAAGCTTTGTGGGCGCTTCAAAGACGTGTCCAGCCGCCGTATTCACTGAACATTACTCCTTTCAACTACCATTTATTCCGTTCGAAAAATCATGGCTGACCGAGCAGCATATCACTTCTTACAAAGAAGCCAAAAATTGGGTAGATTCTTGGATCATCTCATAAGATGCGGAATTTTTTCAATGAGGAATCCGTATGCTGCCTGAAAGATGTGTTAAAAGTTGCAGCTTACGATGGACCAAAGACCATATAACTCTATGTCGTTAAATAGAAGTTATATGTCTTTGGATGAGCTATGCTTTGAATAAAACACATTGGCCCAATGACTCTGAATTAGGCTTCAAAGTACGAATGAAGAATGAGCTGTATGAACTGTTTGAAAACATGAACATAGCGAATCAACATCTGGCTCCGACGAAAATAGTAGACGTAAATAGTTGCAGGACGAAGACGTAGAGTGAGAACATGTTTCCGGTATTAGGACCCAACTGAGGGCGCTTTTTTGTCTCTTGGTGTGGTCAATTGGCGAAGGCGAACGCAAAGCAGAGGCTGGACCCCTGAGGAGAACTTTACGGCAAGCCGTAATCCACAGAACTTATATTTTTAAACTGAACTGAACTTATATTTTTATATTTTTACTGCAAGTAGAAAAATTGTTCATACTAAAAATATGATTGTGCAGCAAATACTATTCTAAATGAAAGTAAAAGTATTGGGATTCGGGTCCACACCACAACAATTTTCTCTAAATAATATTTGATTCTGTATCTCTGTATCCCTGTACCCTTTTTACTCGATTACTTTTATTGTGTAGTAAATAATACTGTACAAAATTAATATTCGGTTTTGGATCTACGCAACCAAAACTCACTTTTCCTAAGTCATATTTGACGCTAAATCCGAATTCGTGACCTGTTTTTCTTGATTGGTTGTAGAAAGTTCATTTCATGGAAAGTGAATTTCACGGTCTTTCAGGATCGTGAATCTTTTTTCGATTCTAATCGAAATCTTGGCGTTGCAGCAAATTATTTAAATACTAACCCAGTTAAAAATGCATTATATGAGCTTTTAATTACATTCGAGCTTCCATCTTGTGATCATATTTTAATATAATTCCTATTGGATCTTCACCTAAAAGCATTTTTTGCTTTTTGTTTTTTAATTTTTAAATATTTTAAATTTGTCTGATGTAATTGTTGTGGTTATATGGATCACAAAAAAATTTGTGATTTCAATTAACATGAGTCGAAACAATGTGGGCTAGTCCTCAAATATTTATTATTGTTAAATAAAAAATTTAATTCAGCTCATTAATTGCAAATTTTTAATTGATTAAAAACAACTTGTGTACATTTGTCTATTTTTATCTACTTAACGCAGTAAAAACACGCAACAGCAAAAGGGATGACAACAACTTAATTGTTGTGCAAACATGTGTCGTTTTTAAGCGCTACAGCGCGAGTTGGCGGGTCGGCGGAGCGGGCGGATGTGGCGAGGTGGCACAAAATTAAAATAAATCGCCATTATGAACTTTTAATGTTTTAATATACGCAATGCAAACAGTGGCCGGCCGCATGCACGCAGCCAGATGCACAGACAGACAGATGCCTTAACCCACTGGCACACAGCGACACACGGCCGCTGCCGCGTCAAGTGTAATTAAGCGCATGCAAAGAGTGATTTTCCGATTTTGCAACATTGCAACATGGCCGCAGCGCACAGCGCGCCGCACGTGATTTATGCGGCACGGCGTGAGCCTGCGGTGGTAGCGGCCGCCGTCGTTCTGCCTCATGCATGTTCCACTTTAATGAGTATTTTCGCTATTTTTCGTTTATGTTGTGTAATATTTTTTTCGCGCATTTCATTTGTTTGTGTCGCCGAAGTCTGTTTTATTGTGTTTTTAAATATTTTTCGGGCGAATTCGTGCCCGCCCACCACGTGAGCAGATCAGAGCAAGTGATATAGCAACAAAAAGTAAGACCAGCGTGGCACCAGAGAATCATTGCAATGCAATCAGGATATGAAATAACTCACAGGACGTTAATGTTGCGGTAATGTTGTCGTTGATGACGACTGCCGACTGCCGGCTCTGACAGCAGCAATGGCTCTGCTGGTTAATATATATGTGCAACACGCGTACGTATGTATGAGTGAGTGGGTTCGATTGGCTTTGTTGGTATTTCAACTTGTGTGCTTCTGCATACTTTACTGGATTTTTAATCAATGATTAATTCGTGCAATTTAAAGTAATTTAATTTTTTTAATAATTTCATTTCACTGCTGGAATTATCAAAAACGGCAGCCCGACCTTGTTGGCCTGCAAACATGTTTGCGGAGAGTGTTTTTGTTCATTGATTTTCATATTTGTTTTAATATTATTCTGTTTTGTTTATGCGTCTGTGTTTGTGTGTGTGTGCGCGTTTTGCAACAATGATATCAACTTTTATTACTCTATTAATGATGTTAATTTAATTTGCAGCTTAAGGAAACGTGACTGAACTACATAGAATTCGGCGCGGTCGAACTGGCCAACGCGCGCAAATTCGATCTGAATTGATTGCACACGATTTGGCGATTGCATGATTTATATGCATCGGCCGTGTTGTGTGTGTATGTGTGCAGCCATTCGTTCGAATTTGTGTGTGTGTGTTTGTTTATATTTGTTTGTTATAGACAGCGACACAAATTCGGCCGCCAACATGGCCGACACGTTAATAGTCTAAAAATGAATAATGATTTTCAAGCTAAAACAGCAAACTTGCAAATTGAACAACAACCAAAAAAAACGAACTAAAAACAACGTCAACAAAAACAAAACTAAATGAGAAGCAAATCGAATGGTTATAGCCGGCTCGCACCGCTTTTGGCTTCAATCATGTGACTTGTGTAATAATTGATCACAGCTTGTGGGGGATTTTGGCATTTTTGCTCGCATGGGTTTAGCGCGACTTAACAAACAAACAAACAGATATTAAAAGCCAAAAATTTATGATATTTATGCCATCATTAATGTATGAAAACAATTAGGGAATATTTGATGAAAAGTATTGGATAATCGATTTTTGTTGTAATCCGCTTGACGGCGGTCAATTTGAAACAATGAAATTGGACTATTAAAGCAAATTTTAAAGCATATAAAAAAGGATTTAAAAAAAAAATCCAACAGGTTCAGCTAAATGGGAAACATTCTCTTAACATAGAAAGTTATACTATTTTCCGGAGACTAAAATACTCAACAACAAATCAAATACTGAAAAATATAAGAAAATATAACACCGTGCGACAGCATTTTTCACACCAGGAAAAATCCATATGTACGTGAAACTAGAGACCAAATATAGTAATACTGCGTACTCAGTTTTTAATTTTCCTTTCCTTTCCCTTTCCTTTGTCCTTTTAAAAGGACTTACAAATTTTGAAGGGGATAAAAAATAAAAAAAATAAAAAAAATACTTAGCCTCTTTAGAATATGGCGATATTTATATCAAATGAAAGAGGAAAGGCTCAAGAATATAAATAAAACTGATTTTTTATCTATTTGTAAAAAAAGGATATAAAAAAGGTCCTTTGAAAATGTTAGTCCTTTATATCCTTGAAAATTTACATCGAATTTTCTTGAAAAGTAAGTAACTATATTAAATTCCCAAATCTCCCTGATCACGTGTCAAAATTTCATTACTCTAACTTTATTGGTTCGAAAGTTATTAAAAAAAAGGCGGAAGCAAAAATTCAAATTTTTTGGAGTATCAGTATTTTAAATAATAAATAGATACAAAATCAATTCAATCAATGCTTCAATCAATTATGCTTAGAATGATGCGATTTAGGTGAAATATGCACCGTTATGTTGGATAACTTGTTGCCATTTTGAAGGTATTATGCCATTATGCCTCTTTCGTAGAAACCCTCGTCCTGCTGGAAAACAATTAATTTCCTATTGGCTTCTGCGCAATTGCTTCCTTCAAACGGTCCAATTGTTGACAACGCAGGTCTGAATTAAGAGTTTGGCTCTTAGAAATTGATTGCCTGCCAATCTTATCAAACACACAAAACCTTCTCGACCTTCCCGTTTGCGCCGGTTCACCACGATTCGGCCGAAACCGTTTTCGCTTGACGTTGTCGTCCACTTTTCATTACCAGTCACCATCCGCTTTAGAAAAGGGTCGATTTTGCTGCGATTCAGCGGAGATTCGGTGGTGGTAATTTCGTCCGTCGCCATTCGAAAACAACTCTCTACTGCCGCTCATCTCTAAACGAGATATCCGAGCAGTACAACGTGCCTGGATACAGAAACATAAATGAAAAGTGTACAGTCGACGGGGCTGCAATGCATCAATGCCGCAGAGTAGGTTGGTTTACCACTTTTCACTTGCAAACTTCATTTGAAGAATGCATACATTAAATACGTAACACGGCCAAACAGATTTGGCCTTCGACTGACCAGTTCAGATACAGAGAATTGATCCTTTTTGACAAACCCTCCATAGGTAATGCTGCGGGAGTCATGGTTGGACACTGCCTCATTGGCCAACACACCAAAAGACTGGGTCTGCTTTAAAATGAAGATTGCAAGGAAACCTTTGAGCATCTCCTCTGCATTTGTCCAGCGCTTAGGAGAACGCACTTCCGGTTCTTAGGACAGCACTTCCTCCTAGCGGAGATGACCCCAAATCATGTTGATTAACTCCTCAGAACTACCAAGTGACTCTCATCTATGGAAAGGTTATAGGCGTAGTCCCCCACGTGGTAAAACAATAAGGAACCGTGGCCTAAGTAAAAATACAATTAAGACCTTTGTTGAAAAAAAAACGATATTACTTTTCGATTAATGCAGTTATATTGCATTATACTCACAAAAAATAATTTATTTAATCAAATATTTATTAAAAATATTTAGTATCTGTTCTGAAAATCTGAACTGGGGTGTACAGTTTCCCAAAAGATGAAGATACGTTGAAAATTTTTAGAACGGTCCTAAGATTATGACATCTCGAAGCGTATTCAGTTTGTTCGTAACTTTCGAATTTAAACGCCTCAGAATTTTTATAAACAAAAATTCTCAAATCTAATCAATGTCAGGTAAATATTACATGACCATTTTTCAATTCTCCTGATTTCCTAATACAGCAAACAATACCATCAAATGTTGAATATGCAAGAGTTTTATAAAAGCCTAAAACCCATTTTCAAACCTTCAAAAATTCATCAAAAATAGTGAATGCAAATTTTGAAATTTAGTTTATTGATTAATTTTGCTGAATTATTCAATTTTACACTCTCAACTAAAATAATTCGATTACACACACAGAAATGTTCTTAAGAACTTGAGAACGCAATTTTATCCAATTTCAAACCCCAAGAAAATCATAACAAAATATTTAAATCCTTTGTACAAAAATCATCACAAATCCTAAAAAGATATTTAAATCGTTCGTACAAAAAGATGTCAGATTTCATGTTTATTTATTAATTATTTTCCTGAAACAGTTCAATTCATTATAACAATGTCATTAAAAAAAATTTCCATACATTTAAAGGAAAAATAATATATTAATAAAATTAAAAGACTTTTAAACTTCCCAGCAAATGCTGAAAAAGTTCTTAAATCAAATCAATTTTGTGCCAGTTGTATGAACATTTTTTTGAATAACATTTCCTTTCTTCGAATTGACTGAGAACGAGTATTGCAGCTAATTGCAGAAATAACGATTTGTTTGAAATACGATTTACCGTTGTAGGCTTGTTTTTTGTAAATTGTCTCTGTGTGCTTAATTTGCACTAATTGCCTCCAAAAGTGCGGCTGACGCATTTCGAAAGAAAAACTTCCTTTATCACACTGACACGCACTTCCTTCCACTTGCGAATAAATTAATGACAACGCATTGAATTTAATTTGGTTTCGGTGCGACTTTTGCACGCGCGCTGCCAGACATTCAATTAATAATCCCATTTGTTGTTATTGTTCTAGATATTTATAACATAAGCCATAAATGGCAGCAATTAACCGTTATAATTCGTGAGCCTCTCAATTCTCAGACACACCCGATTCCAATAACCGATGCCGACTTAAGGCCGCATGTCGCAACGACCAGACATGGAAAAGTTCAATAAAACTTTTGTCCTAAAAATATCAACGACAAATATGAAAAAATTACAAAATTATTACGCAAAACTGTGCGGCTGAGAAAATGGCCCACGGTGTGTGGAGCGTGGCGGGGAAGTGGCGCTGGCGGGGCGAGGCCAAAATTCAATAACATCAACAGAAATCGCAAATGATTTTCGCATTATGTTGTTAACAAATGCCACAACAACAGCCGAAACAATGTTGACAATGCCTACAACAAAAACAAAACAACAATAATGGCAACAAGCAAACAGAAAAATATGCAGACAAATTAATTATTAATAAAAATGTGTGTGAGTGAATTTATTACAAAATCTGAAGAAAAATGCCAACGATGAACGTTGAATGCATGACGGAAAAGCGTAGACGACGACAACAAAAACAACAACAACAGCAAAAACAACAATGGCAAATCATAATAATAATTAAAATTCACTAAATTGGCAACAATGCGGCGCCGGTGATGCTGTTAACAAACACACAACGAAAATGATAGACAGACAAAAACAATTACAACAACAGTCGTGCAAATGAACATTAGAAAAAAAACGACAACAATAATGATAAACAACAACAACGTAAAACAACATGAGACAAAAGCGAAAGTGTTGAAATGTTTGTGCGGCAAAAAATTAAACAGCAACAACAATAACAACAACAACCAAAACGTTGATAGGTACAGCAAGTGTCCCCAAATCTCGCACACACAAACAAACACTGGACATGTTAAAAAAAATTGTATTTCATACAATCGTTTATTTGTGTGAGTGTGTCTCATGTGCGAATGAAGCTAATGGGATCCGCATTGTAATGACTGAAGCAAAGCATTAAAAGCAAAAAATTTTTGAATTTTTAATGCACGCTCGCATTGTGAACATTTTCGAGGTTTGCAGCGGCTCAACTCTCAGCCAGCAGCAGCAACACACATTCGCTGCCATGTGGAAACAATTAAAATGGAAATTGCACTTAACGCTTTTCATGTCTTCTGTGTGTGTGTGTGTGTGTATGACAGCGCTGCCGTTGGCTTAATAACTTTATTGGCTTTTTGTTGTTGTTATAGCACCATTTCACAGATAAGCAGCAGCAGCAGCAGCCGACACATGCTGAGCGTCTAAAGCGGCTGCGTGTTGAAAATTTGAGTTTTGCTGCTGACATAAGCAGATATGTATGTATGTATGTACGTAGTCAACAAGCGCCAACGACAAGTGTCGTACCGTGTCTGTGCAATTGTTGCATGCCGCACAATGGTCGCCGCAACGTGATGTGTGAAGGGCAAACGCGCACAACTCAACGTGACGCGACGCGACGCTTATCTAAGTGTGCTCATCTTGTTGCAATCATTTTTACTTTTCATCACTTGTTGTTGTTGTTGTTGCTGTTTTTCGTAGTTCATAGTTGTTGTGCTTCTTTGATTTTCAGCTCGCCTGTCTTTGCTTTTGCACGTTTATTATTTTAATTATGAAAAGTTAATTGTGAAAATGAAGTAATCACTTCACGCCCCCCACGCCCCCGGCCCCCTTCCCCGCACTACCGCCCAAGTGCCTTTCGCCGCCTCTGTTCGTATTACGCGAAAACGTTTTTAATTGCGCGTTTTTGTGCAAAAAGTTAATTTGTCAACATTTGCTTAGTTGTTGACGTTGTTGTAGTTGTAATCGTGCACATCGGCAATTTGGTGCGCTTTTCGTTTGTGTTGTTGCGCTCGATTTGACTTTGAGTGTGAAAATGAGCGCACATGAAAGTTTTACAAAACGCATTTTGTGTGAGAAGGGAAAAGGGGCAAACGAGCGCTTTGGGGAAATTTATGTTGCACATAGTAAGTAATTTATTTAAATAGCAGCAACGTTCAGTATAGCAAAACTTTTGTTTTTGTTTATATATTTATTTTTGTAGTGTGTTTTTTAATTATTATTTGTATTATTTATTATTATTTTAATTATTATTTTTTTAATACCAGTTAAACAGCGATTGGAGTAACAACTGAGCGGGCAATAACATATAGTAAATATTTTTAGAAATATAAAATATGTAAATACAGTGGACGTCCAATATAACGAATCTTATGTTGTACCCCCAATTTGTTAAATCGAAAAATTCGTTAAATCCATCGACATTTTTTGTTGTTTTAAACCATTTTTCTTAAAGAAATAAGTTTCATATATTCAGTTTTTAAATAAATATCTATCTTGTTTTATTCCAGCATTTTCAAAATACAAATATTGCTATGTATGTACAGTCAAAAAGTCTTCGATGCGCGATTGCCTCTTTACCGCAAGTAAACTTTTCTGTATGGAAATTTTTCTTGATTGATTATTGAAATTTTAATTTTTTAAAGAAAAAAGCCGACCGAACGCAAAACAAATCCTGTGAAAATGATCAGCGATGCATACAAACAGAATTTGCAAATGTTGATAACTTGACGTAAGTTTTTAAGTTTTAACAAAAACAAAAACAATTGAGGTACCGTTCACTTGACAAAACCAAACATTCATTGTTATTGTAAAGAATGTGAATGCTCAAATAAAAACAATTCGAAGGTTTCTTGACGAGGGTGAAAAACAACAAAAATATTCGTTATATCGAATAGCAAATTTCACTATTGTAAGTAATATAGAACCATCAATGGAAAAAATTTGGCCATACGTTAAGGGGGGTTTCTACCTTGTGCGGTCAAAAAAATCGATTTTTTTTTTCATGCATTTTTGGATTAATACATGATTGTAGAATACGCTCCCAAAATTTGAAGTTGAAATCTTTCGAATTACGGAAGCAATTTATCGAAACAGGTAGCGGTGTCGAGCGCGCCAAGCCGCTGAAGCAAAACTTTGAACGCGTTTTTCTCAAAACTACATTTTTTGACCTTGCGGAAGTGATTTAGGCCACACGAGTTGAGCAATAGCTACGAAATTTTAAACAGTCATTTATCAAGGTCTTAGCTATGGCACGAACTAGGATCTTCAAGAAATAATAATTTTTTCTCATTAAAAATAGAAATTTGTATTGAAAAAAGTAGGTAAAAATTGAGTTTTTTAGTCAAAATCGCATATATCCTTCATTTTTCATTTGTTTTTTAAAATCCTAGTTCCAGCCATAGACAAAAGGATACAGAATAAGAAAAAATGTCATTTTTGTGTTTCAAGTCATCTCAAACAGCGGCAGGACTTCCGCGAGTAAGGAAGTCCTGCCGCCATTGCTCGATGGCCCCCTCCCCCCCTTTGCATATTTTATCTTGAAACTTTTTTTACTTGTACAATAAACATATACCTACATCTGAAAAAATTGTCCAGTGTTTATCTTAAAAACCTTCCCATCAAAAATTTTTCAACAAAAACATGTTTTCTCGGCCGCACAAGGTAGAAACCTGCCTTAAATCAAAAATTCGTTAGATGGAAAGTTCGTTATACTGGACGTCCACTGTAATAAAAAAACGAAAACAATGTTGCAAATAAAATAAGAAATTAGAAATGGTGGCAACTCCAGATTTATTGCAACTCCAGAGCATCTCAAATTCTTTTGGCGTGTGAGTTTGAAGAGATTAGAAATGGGAAAGGTGTTTAGAGGTGTCTCAGAGGCCAAAATGGTCCATCGTGAATATTTTCTTATTTTCCTTTGAAGCTTACCAACAGTCTCAATTCGGGACAAACCAGTTTGACCTCTTAACGAAGGAGAGCAGATTAGGGAATTCGATTGTGCCGCGATTGCCAATGTTTATCCCAGAGTACACAGTCGGCATTCCTGCAGAGTCGCTCAGTGGCACAGGAAGTGTCGTATCGTGTCTACTCATTCTTCATCTTTACAATTTCTGCAGACATCTCTGGACGAGACTGGCGCCATTTGATGAGCAGATGAATAGCGATGATTCGAACTAGCTGCCTAATAAAAGTTCGACTCAGAGGCAGTAGAAATTTTCCTCAAGGAAAGGGAGTTGCCGGCAGGTGTGGCAATCGGTCCTGCTTTGTCTTGAGGATGGATGGATGGATGAATATGAGGGGAGCCAAGAAAGTGAGCTCTAGAAGGTCCAATTTCTGAAGCACTCAGACTAGGTAGTCCATTGAAGAAAAGTGTGGTAGTGGTAGGAACGCTATGAGGACTTAATATCTTGATTTATGATACGTAATACACATTGTTTCTAAATTTTTAATACCAAAAAATACTCACATATGTATAAATGTTCTAAATGTCTCAATTTAGTTTAGTTTATAAATTTGAAATACAAATAAAACAGTTTTAATTTTATTGTCATAATTGAGATCATTGCTTATGTTTATTTCTTTACGAATGTTTTTGTGAAATTAAAAATGAATACCCAAATCTTTTAATTTCTGTAATTTTTCGTAAAAAAGTACGATTTTAATGCAACTTTAACTTGGCGTAATTTATTAAAAACCTTCGCATGAGAGCTGACTAAGAGTTCAACTCAACATGACCAGGAAGACTTGATCAAGACATGATCAGGAAGAGTTGAAATTGTACATTCACTAGGAAAATCAAAAGGACAATTCAAAAAGCAGGAAATTTAGATCAATACAAAGAAACAATGAGTTGAAATAATTTTTAGTGAAAAAGGATATATACGAAAGTGGTCTGAAAAGTTTCCCACCTAACAAAGATACAAGATATTTTTTCTTTAGAATTTTTTTTATTTTTCTGCAAAGTCTTCTCATAAGTCTGCACACTTCTTCCAGCAATGCTGTTATCTTTTTAACTCATCCATATAGATAATAGATGGATAAATTGTATGTATATTTTTTTATCTAACGCTTTCTCATCTCTAAATCTTGATTCAATATGTGACAAACACGCTCTCTGGCCAAATTCTAAGCCTCTGCTATCTTTCTCTTTTTAACCCTTTCGACCCCGAATTTTACCCTGTGTCTCGATATTACTTTTTGGTATATAAATCATGAAAAAATTGCCTAAGAAGTGTGTACACGACATTAGAAGTCGCCACGCCTCTTTTTTTTAGAGTTGTGGAGCTAGTTTACTTTTGAACAATTTTAGCTTAAAACGGGTTAAGTAAAATTTGTATCAATTTTTTTTAATTAGAGAAAAATTATTTAATATTTATGGAAAAATACAAAATTATTACTTTTTGATTTTATTTAACCATTATTAAAGAAACAGGGTTTTGATCAAACGCGCCTTCAATTAGAACACAAACTTTCCCTGATATCGCTGCAAATTATTGAAAATGATTTTGAGGATAACAGTAACATTTTTGTAATTTGCTTTGAATTCACTTCTAAAAATATTAATTTGTTGGTGCCTATTTAAATTAAACCCATAAGTCAATCGAAGCTTTTGCTATAAGATGCCAAATAGGTGAAGTTGCTCTCAGGCAACTTTGGGGTCGAAAGGGTTAATTTGACGGTTGTGTAGCACCATTTGTTGAACTTGAACAATGTTATCGTCAGTGGTGGCTATTTTTGAGTCCTATGCTGGTACGAACTCGATTAAATTCAGGTGCCCAAATTTTCCCGGTGGTATTTAAATGAATGATGCAGAGCACCGTACACAAACAAAAACAAATATTTAATCAATACTTTATACTAGATTTTTTCCAACTTCCTACAAATACATCGCTGACTCAAACCTTTGAACAATTTGAAATTTTGTTGAGGACCTTTGAAAAGAGGCACAAACAGAATTCTCTACCTTTCCTCTACGCGAGCTGTCATCTTCCTGTTCGGATCGGAAACTTGTCAGAACATCCTCGTTCGTCTTTCGAAACAAATGTACCCCAAAAAGGTGGAAATGACATCAAAATGACTTTAAATATGTCCATCTGGCAACATTCGTGACAGCTGACATTTTACACTTCAAATGGGTCCCAATCAGACTTTAAAATTGTTGTTAGCCAAGATCGCAGAATACGTTATGCACAAAACAAAAACTTAAGCATGTTTACACATAATGCAACCAAGAATCAGTCAAGCCAACCTAGATCAGTCAACAATAACAACAATGTCGCAAACAAAAGCAAATCACATAAACCGTACAACCTTCTCGCATACAAAGTTGCCGCACGAGACAAAGGCAGCCGCAGTTTTCAGCACAAAGCTTTTGGTTATTTACAGCTTGCAATTTTCGTATGTCGCAAGGAAAACGGTTCGCACATCAAAACCACATTAACGCAATTTGTTGCGTCAACATTAATGCCAATCGGTCGAGAAACAGTTGAAGCAGCCAACAATGGTGGGCCGCTGTCTCCACGCTAAACAGACACCAAAAAAAAAAAACGAAAAAAAAAACAGCTACAACAGTTCGATAATAATTTAATTATAAGCGTTAATTACAACAACCCACTACACAACAACAACAAAAACAACAGACAGACAGACAGGGGAAGCGCACAGCTGCAGCAGTAGGAAGCGAGTCAAAGTTGGCGGTAAAAGCTGGATGGAACCGAATGACGAACAAGAAAACATCTAAACTTCAAGTCATCATTAATAAATCGGCTGAAATACTTTGCGGAGAGTGAGCGACCGAGACCGGTTCGGACTCTTCTGTTCTCTTCTGTTCTGTTTGTATTGTCAGCTGTCCGCTGTGCGTTCCTCCAGTCAACAGCTTAGGTCCGTGGTCTGAGTAAGTGTGTGTGTGAGTGTGTTCTGTGCGTGTGTTGAACCGGGAATTGAACGGCTAAATGCAAGCCGACGATTTATTTCGCATTAACATTATTAGCCGTTAATTATCTCGCAGTCAATGATGCGGCACATTCGTGCCACAACCGCAACAAAAACATAAACAACAATGCCAACACATATTTAACATTCGCATTGGCTGTTTTGTAGTTATGCGGTATTAATTTGTGGCAACACAAAACGAGTCCGGGTTACATGCTGCCGGCGCGCCGTTGCGTCGATTTTCTTCTTTGCTGAATTGTATTAATTTTTCGTTTTGCTTTCGAAATGTGCTTGGCTTTGCCACAGAAATTTCACCGCAGCTGCGAGTGAAAAAATCAATCAGCCGAACACCACAACGGCTGGACCGGACTGGTTAGTAATAAAGAACAAAACGACGCCATGTAATGAACTTGATTCACTTACAAACAGTCAGCCGAGAAAAAAAATCATAAAGTAAAAATGAGCCAAAAGACCAGAAAAATCTCTACCAGAAAAAAAAAACACAACTACAACAATTGCTTGTGCTGTGATTTTTGGGCATTTGGCGCGCTCGCTCGTTTTGCTGCTTTGCCCCCTTCATACTCGACTTGATTACAGTTTGGCGTGTGGGTTTTTGTTGTTATTGTTGTTTTTATTTTTATTGTGCCGCAAGTATCTCGAACTTTTTGCACCTTCAAAGGAATTTAAAAAATAATATTTCACTTGTTTTGCTTAGTTTTTGCATTTGGCATTTTTAAGGGGAGAAAACAGCGAAGGTGCACTGTGTTGCGTTGACAAATTGAATTTGTTGCGGTGGCGTCTGAAATGGGCATACATTTGTAGCATTTGATATGCGCTGCCAAAAGCCCACATCAACCAATGTGCGGCTGGCAAATAGTTGCGAACAGACGGCCAGACCGCTCGATAGGCGAAGGCGCGCATGCTACACATAAATATGAATTGTGGCCGCGCCGGCAGACGCCCAAGTTGCCGCGCACTTAACCCTTGCACTCCCATTCATAACTCTGGCGCGCTGGCATACGCAGAAATTTGCATAGCGATAATGAAATTGCGCCGCTGTCGCCTATCAACGGTGTCACATCTGCTGCCACCGCACGCACACACCGCCGTTTGACTGCGCTTTTTCTGCACCGCCTTGCTGTGCATATTATATTGAGTTTTTTTTTAGTTTTTCTTTCTAAAATTTTTCGCAATGCCAAAAAAGAAAGGCAGATAAGCGCTTCAGCGCAAGTTAAGTGCATTACAATGAATTGCACACATAGGGGAGAGAGGGGTAACTATGAGAGGTTGAAATTACATATAAGCATTTGATGCAACTATTATAAGTTTTTTAAGAAAATAATTGCAATGTAACTATTACAATGCAACATAAATTTTATTTGTTGATTATAATTATTATTTGCGACAGTTAATTTTTACGTTGCGTAATAACTGTTATGAGAAACAAATTTTTTTTCGTTCTCGAAAATTATTATTTTGGGATTTGTTTTTGTTACTTCATAATCTTTTTTGGTTCATAACTTTTTTTATGACTTTTTTCACGTTAGCGATAACTATTATTTTGAGACATTTTTTTTACGTTGCTTCATAACTTTTATGAAAGAAATCCGTTTTTTTACGTTGCCTAACCACATTTTGAGTATGAATTGATTTTGAATTGTTTAGTTGTTGGTGGAAATTAGGTTTCTGCAGTTTTTTTTTTCAAAATAATAGTTATTTCCAAAGTAAATTAAAAAAATCATAAATAAAAAATGAAGCAACGTAAAAAAAAATGTCTCATAATAATAGTTATTGGTAATGTGAATAAAAAAAAAGCCATAAATAACAGTTATGAAGCAACTAAAAAAAAATTGCAAAATAATAATCAAAAACGAAAAAAAAAATTTTTCTCATAACAGTTATCATGCAACTCAAAAATATTTATTACATGATTATAGTTAAAGGCCACGTAAAAAATTCTTATTGGGCATAATTATTATAAAGCAATATTTATAGAAATTTCTTAAACCAGGGCAATTTTTTTTATTCCCAAAAATATGGATAATAATTATTTTAGGTCTCTGGATGCAATACAGGTTCCTACTTAATCCTAAAATAATTTCAAATATGCCTAAAATAATTTTAGCTCACACTAAAAAAAAATCGAATCATATTACAACATAATCGGAAAATATAGATTTATCAATAATTGCGATTTGCGTCTAATTGCATTGATCGACTCATTTAAAGCAAAAACAAACCGGAAATACCTGTCATTAACATACAAAAGCCTCCTCTAATATAATTGCCAAAGCTAAGCCAACTTCTCCTATAGACACACACACACACACACACACACACACACACACACACATACACATACGATATATGCAGACTCATAGATTGATACGCATCGTGTCGTAAGTGCATATCCACTCAGCGGGCACTGCATAAAGTCCATTGGCATTGCCCCCGCAGTGGCTCGTAAATTTGTTTTATTGCCCTTTCTGGCTCATGTTAGACTCCAGTCTGCATCTTGCTCGTCTCCGTCTTGCATCTTGCCAACGCTTCTCTCTAAACATGCTTCGCTCACCTTCAATAGCCACCACTTCGGTCCCTTCATGGCTTCATGGCTGCCACGCCATACTTTTCGATTGTCTGAAAATTACCAGCTTGTCCCGGTCCCCCTTGCGACGCGGTGCCGCACTGCTGCACCGTGTCACTCGTTAACCCCTTTCTGCCGCTCGGTGGCATTTTGTGAGCGAGCGAAAATTATTTCATGACATATAAATTTGCAACGCAAATGTCAGACGACCGCAAAAGGGCAACAGCCACACCAAAACCAAAACCAACCGACACACCAGACCAGGCCAGCACGACGCGCAGCCGCAGCAAGTGGGCTTGCAACACCCACTTGGATGCTGTGTGGCTTTGGTTTTAGTTTTAGTCGTTGCAGTTGTTTCTGTTGCTGTTTTTTATATCAGTTAGTATGGTGTAATTTTTTTTGGTTGTGTGGCCGCCTGAATTATGTCCTGGTGGCGCAGCATTAGCGGCGCAAGCGTGGTCGCAATTGTTTAATGCATTCCCGCTCGTGTGCTGCAGCCGCTCGTGTGCGCTCGGGGCCTGTGTGGTTTAAGGCGTGTTGATAGAAATTTTATCAAACACTTTTGCGGTGATTCAATTTTAAAAAGTTTATTGCTTCCGGATGGAAGCTGTGCACAAGACGGACAACAAGTCTGGAAGTTGGAAGTTTGGAGTCTGGCGTATGTGTCTGCATGGAGCAACCAATTGTGGGACCAAATTACACTGGTTTTGATTTGAGTGAACATCTTTTATCTCATTCATCTGAAAATGTCAACATCGAGAAGCGAAAAACTATGGCCCGAACACATTGAAAACGACAGCAATACGTTCACACAACTTCAAAATGGCATCGGCTTCAAACGTTGCCATGTTGTCAACTATCTTAATTTGTTTTTTCATTTGAGCAAATGCGCGGTGGATGACCCCGATTAATGCGAGACATTGCGTTGGTTCAGGAAGGATACATAAGTTAGAAGATAGGGTTTAGAGTGAAGTGGTTATGGGTTCTGGGAAAATTATCTACAGGGAGACCATTCCACAATCGCCCAGTGCGGGCCCGAAACGAACTCTTCTGTAATGCGTAGTTGGGAACGCACTTGGAATGCATGGATGCCAGTAGCCCGGGGGAATACCCCGAGCGATGGCATCAGACTGCTCATCTCCTCTGAACAATTACCGAAAAAGTAACGGTAGAATAAGACCACAAATGCCACGTTTCAACGATGTTCCAAGGACTTAGGACATTGAAAAAATACGAAGATGCTACGTGCTATTAAAAATATATGTTTTAAAGCAGTGATGCCAATTTCTTTGGTTTCGTCGCCTACGAAACAGAAACAGTTCTATAGTTAGTGACAACTGCGGTCGGTGGTCGTGTAGTTGTGAATTCGTCAAAATAATTGTAATACATTGTAATAATTGCACACAAGGGGTTTGGGGTTTCAAACCTCCTCCCCACAAATACAAAAATTGCTGATGCAAAATATGGTTTCAAATAGCCCCCCACAACATGAAATCCTGTGCTCGTCCTTGGCTCTGTGTTCGGGGCATTAGTCGTGTTTTGAACGTAATGCGCTCATACTTCGAACATTATCTGAGCTAAACGCTTTCCAAGTTCTTCGAAATTTGGTACCTCAATGTCAGAAAACAGCCGCCGTGGCTCAGTTGGTTAGTGCGTTGGACCGCGAGTCGCAGGCAGCAACCTCAGGTTCAAATACTGCCTGTAATAACACCTAAAAAAATAACGGGAAAACTCGTTTTCTCTTTCGGTGGCTGTCCTCTCAGCTGGAAATGGCAAACCTCTGAGAGTAAAAATTGCTTATGAAAAAGCTCCCAACCTGCCGTTCGGAACCGGCATTAAACTGTAGGTCCCTTCAACCCGCGTACAAATTCACACGCACAACACGGGTAGTTGCGGGAAGCTAGGCCTTAGTCTCGCGAAAGCGGGCTGTCGTGCCAGTCAATTATTTAAATTATTAATGTCAGAAAACAAGTTTTCTTTGCTTATTAATTCGAATGTTCCTTTTAAGCTTTAAGTTCTTTCTATTTGTTGTCTATTTTGTAAGAACTACTTGTTCAAAGATTAAATTATATAAATAAAATAAACGGCCTATTCTCTCTATTTTTTCCCCCAATGTATGCTTGAAAGTGCCTGTTCTTCTTTAGATATATTTAGGGTTTATCGACTGTTGAAGCAAATTGAATCATTGCACAGTGATTCGTTCCATAGACAAAATTTAAAAAAAATTACAGTTTCAGAATTTAACGATTTTGATGTCATTTGAAAGGTAAAACTCCAACTAAGAAAACCTCAAAAAATCTGCAAACAAATTAATTAGTGTGTGCGTAACAGCTGATCAAAGTTGAAACTTTTTTCACAAAAAATTTAAACACATATTTTCTGTTTTTTAGTCTATTGAGTAAAAAAATCATAAAAATACATGTTTACCAAGAAGTTGCTAAAACTTTCAATACAGATTAAGAAATGATGTGGCCATTTTCACTTTTAATATTTTCTCAAATTTTACAAAACTGAGGCTTTTACTTCACTTTTAATTCAAAATATTTTTCTAAATTAAAAATCTGAAAATTGGCAAAACTTAGAGGAAAATATCTAAAAAGTATGTGAAATTATGTTCCTGGATTTTTTTAATTTTAAGAAGCATTCTTTCATTGTCGGAGAATGCAATCCTTCCGATCTCGGAAAATAATTCAATTTGAAAAGTGGTCTAAACACAAAAAAAATTTAAAAAACTGCACAAATACAAAACATACATACATCTATCTACAAAATTATAATATTTTTATTGCAAAACTAAAGGGTCCTAAGACAATTTCTGTTACTCTTTGCAATTATGAATGTTGACGTTACCGATTAAATGTAAAATCTGAAAAATGTAGTCAACAAACTTGGCGCTATAGCTCACGAAAATTAATTACGAAAATTGCAAATTTAAGTCTCAGACATTGCCAAACTGCAAAAGTTTAAGAACAACAAAATGGAGATTTCAATTCAGGAGACCATGATTAACTAGTATACCAAATTTTATGAAGAACGGTCGACTCCTTCTAATTTTGTCCCGCGGTGGTTGGGAGTCGATTCACTGTGCAGTGTAGAGAAAGTATATATCTTCCTTTGCATTGCACCTAAAAAAGCCAAGAAAGCCTTTTAGTTATAAATAAATAATAATAAACCACAGCATTGTTCATTACAAATAAACCGTAGTAATTGAAATTAGTTGTGCTTTGCTCTTCAAATCTCGAAAGAAAATTTATCATCATTTCAAATAATTTTTAATTCTATAGCCCGTTAGATGAATCTGTGCGAGCCGCAGCGTTTTGGTGTGCTGCCCAACAGAATAAAAAGAGACCTTCAGCTCCAGCAACGCCAGCAAAACAAAGTTGTGATTTTCTGATTTCCCCCACAGCCAGCAGCAGCAACGGAAAGCATCCGCGCGGACTCAATGAAGCCTAAAATTTGTGTTAATTTTAATGAGCCGCAACAACTGTTAAAACACAATTAAGAGGCAACCGATATGAAAGGCAAGGAATAAGTAACAGCTTCCAAATTCAGTTAAACAAAATCATAAAAAAGCTCAAGCTCAAGACGTAAACAACAACAACAACAACAACGTGTAAAACGCTCAAGTGGGCATTTAGTCAACGGAAGCAGCGGACAGCAGTTTTTCTGACAACACTGAATGCTGAAGGATGACAAACTGTGCCAAGCAGACGAACTGTTATTGATAAATGGAAAATTGAGCGAAATGAAGTGCAGTTCTTTTCTATGTTTTCTGAAGTTTCGAGGGCAGCCGCGAAACCAAATTCCGCGGCGTAAAATTTGTGCACATTTGCGGCTAAGAGGAGACGCTGCCGCTTGGACTGGCTGTGGGGCAAAGGCGACTGACAGGCAGCCAATTACGGGGGGCGTGTGCCTGCGCCCAAGTTTCAGCATACTTTATGCACATAAATAGAAGAAGAAGACGGAGAAGATGAAGCGGCGGAAAAAAAGTTGAAATTGTCGCGTTGGTAGCGTTGCTGAGTTTTGTACTTTAAAGCGAATGCACAACGAAAAGAACAACAATAACAGCAACAATTACAGCAGCAGCAAAGGTGCATGTACAGCACAAATGAATATTAACCGCCGAGTGGAGCAAACAAATTGGTGGAAAAGGTGCAACAATGCAAGAAAAGTGCGCGGGGCTAATCGGGGTTGGGCGCGCTAACAAATTGGTCATTTGACATTTGAATGGCTAAAATGGCAGCGTGTAGGCAGCAACCTGCCCATAAACTCAAGCAACAAACGACAGCCACAGCAACAACAACAACAACAATAGTGCAGTCGAAATGAAGCATGGCCGGCAAGCGGGCGAACCCTTAAAGTGTGCACAACAAATTCGAAAGGCACGAAGGCGTGTTGCCGTTGCCGTTGTTGTTGTGCTTGCAGTTACCACAATAAGTTCGACCAATAAAGCGCACAGCTGGGCAGACAAAAAAAAGCCAAAAGAAATTGGAGTGGAAAAATCGCCTGTCATAACAAGCGCGATGAGCTTCACGCTCGAGCGTGAAGAGTTGAGTTGAGTTGATTTGTGACTCTGTGCGGAGGCCGTAAGCATACAACTTGTAATAAAATATCGTCAAGAATTATGCAAAGCCTTTCAAGTAGTATTTTGTTGCTGTAGTCGTGTGACACGCTGCAAAGTAGAGCGCGCCGAATGAATATTTTTCGCTTGCTACCTTTATTTCTTTTGACACTTGATCTGTGCGCCGTGTGGCAACGCGGCGGAACCGACGAACGCGATTATGAAATAACTTTGAAAAAATCCGCTTACAATTCGCTGTAGAATTTTGCAGTCACCAACATGCAAATGTTGGTGGCATTCACAATGTGTGGCAACTGCTCGAGCGAAAGAGCCCAATGCATTTTAAACATCGTAAGTTGAAATAGTGAGCGCACTTTTTGTTCTTTTTGTATTGTTAACTGCAAAAGCAAATTATTTTCGTTGACTTTTAACCCTTCAGTTACCAACTAGTTCTTTTATAATAAAGTTTTTGTTGCTGTTAGCTCTAAAAGCGGCTGGTTTTCGTTTACTTTTAACCCCTTAGTTACCAAGAAGTTCTTTGGTAATGCACTTTTTGTTGTCATTTGCTGCAACAGCGGCTGATTTTCGTTGACTTTTGACCCAAAAAGTGCCCAGCTGGCCTGTAGACATTCTAATCTTGAAAACTTCCATGAATCACGGCCTATAACACTACTCGACACGAAAAATGCTCCTAAAAATAAAAGTATTTTTAGACTAATCTTCAGCTGCTGAACACGAAACTGAAAATGAAAAAATTTTCTTAAGAAGCGTTTTCGAAAAATCTTCGAAAAACACGTTTTTCCCCTCTTATTTCAGTTATGAGCACATATCTCGTAATCCAATCATCCGACTAACACAAGTGGCCCGTCGTTCAGAAGGTAATTAAAGTTATGATGACAAAGATTGAACTTTCAGAACTTTGAAATAGAAAAAAAATTTAGATGTATGAATCTACAGACTGAGATCCAAAACATTTATGTTTCCTGACATATTTGGGTCCTGAAAGTTAAAAATATAAAATTTAGTTAAAAGGAGACAATTTTTCTCTTTCATTTGATACCCATATCTTCATCATTGCACAACCGCAAATATTTAAAAAAATATTTGAAATATGTATATCCGTTAAATTTTAAAGTCCTTTAAGAAGGTTTTTGGGTCAGAAAATGAAAAACTGACTATGCCAGGATATTATAAATGACCTGTAGTTTCACGTCTATATCAACATTTGGATGGGTCTCGGAAAAATAACAACATTTTTTCGCACGGTGTAATAAATGAAAAGTTGGTGTTTTCACTCCGTGCATCATAACTTTGTCCTGTTTCTTTCAATTCTATTGATGTTAGCCTTAATATTTGCTCAAGTAATATATCTTTCATCTTAGATTTTAAAACCAGAGGAGATAATTTATTTTATTTACAAAAAAGAACATTCAAAAATTTATGATTTTTGAAAATGGTCGAAAAATTGACTTTTTTACAACTTTCATCGTCAGTAACTTCCCCAAATCTCATCTGATTTGGACAATCTATATATCTATCTATATATATATGGAAAGGTTAGTTAACCGTCTGAACGACGGGCCACTTGTGTTAGTCGGATGATTGGTTTACGAGATATGTGCTCATAACTGCAATAAAGGGGAAAACGTGTTTTTCGAAGATTTCTCGAAAACGCTTCTTAAGAAAATGTTTTGATTTTCAGTTTCGTGTTCAGCAGCTGAAGATTAGTCTAAAAAATACTTTTGGTTTTAGGAGCACGCGATGAACCCATTTTTTGTCGAGTAGTGTAATCTTTGGAGCTAATTTTTTGTGCAGCAACAAATTAATGATTTTAATGCCCAAAGTTAAAATTGTGTGAGATATTGAAAAAATTACTATAAGCTTTAATAATAAAACAATTTATTTTTATATAGATATCAATTAGTGCTTCGAAAAAAATTCAACAAACAATTATTTTAATGTGTCAAAAAAATACGCTTTCATTACTCTCATTCTAAGAAGTCCTTTGGGGCATCTGTACTAAGTTTTATTCCTACGCTTCTTATTCATTCAAAAGATTGCTTCTACACCTCAAAGTCATCTGCAGAATATTTTCAAAAAAACAAAACTTGAGCGCCTGACTCTTCATTCAAAATCTATTAAAACCTTTCAGAAACTAAAAAGATGAGAATGTGGCAAGCTTGCCAATGTATTTTGTGCTTGTTTAGGATAAATTTGCTCTTTTCTCAACACACTTGCTACCGTTTGTGAACACCACCAGCGTAGTAAGAAAAGCTTGTATGCGTCAAGGAGCAGTTGAAACGGTTGGCGGCGTAAAGGGGACTGAGTGGCAATAACTAAAGCTGGAAAATGCGCGTCGAGGCGTCTTATTTCGCGCTGACTGTTGCCTGGTTGTGCCTTTGCGGCGCAGCAAATCGGCAAATGTTGTTGCTGCTAACTCACAATAACACCAACGCAACGAAAAGGCCAAAACCGCCAGCATTCGCACTACCACTTTGCAGTAATGGCGCTCTACAATTGTCGTTGCTGTTATTGACGTTGTTGGTGTTGGTATTTAAATAGTTGTTGCCGTTGTTTTTAGTTGTATTTTTCTGCTTCAGGATTTTTGTGTTGGCGTTGCTGGCTGTCGTTTTCTGTTGCTCTGATTCTGCCATTGGTTTTTTTTTCTGTGGCACAATGTCAGTCTTAGTGCGCCGCATTCAAGTTTGCTGCCGGTTGACATTCATTTTCTGGTGTTGCATTGCAAACTTGCGCTCGCTGCGGCGTGCAGCAATGTGCGCTGCTGCGCTCTCGGCGACGCGACCCTGAGGCAAGCGTGCGATTTACGAATTGGCGTCGTGGCGACTGTGGCAGGGCACGCTGCAACATTTCGGAAAATACGAATTTCAGCGGCAGCAGTTAGCATCAAATTTGCATAAAATCTAAATGGCACCCGAGGCGAACAGACCTCAAAATCGACTCGCAACACTCCCCCGAGAAGGTAAGAATCAACGAAAAAGTTGCAGCAGTTCTGCTCTGCTTGGTACAGAATGTAACTCACACACACATTTACATTTATGCTAATGCATGGATATGTCCATATGTGTCTGTGTGTTTGTATCAACATTCATGTAGCCAATAATCCATAATGCCGACGGCACTCATACGCATGTTCAAGTGCCGCGGCGGTGCGCTCCACCGTATGAAAATGTTGCCATGCAACAGCTGTGGCCCACAGCAACAAACCAGACCAGCAATTGCAATGGCACCGAATACTGCAAATGCCACAAGCGCGTCGAGGCAGCAGCAGCTTTAATGCAACAACAGCAACACTAACATATCCCCAATAAGAGCAGTGAGCACTGCCAACAGATTTAGCGCTAGTAACAGTTGCAGCTAGTAAAAGGCTAAAACCAGTTCCGCTGCGACGCACAGTGGGGCTAGTCAGTACTAGCTGCTAGCAAAAGTATAAAAAGTAGTTCTAGATTATTGAAATTTGGCACACATGATTATTATATGAAAGTATGATATGTATATGTCGGGACAAAAAAATTAACAAATCGGTTGGCGGACACGCCCAGTCGCCATATGAATGTACTATTCAAATCTTAGTATCTGTGCCGATTGAAAAGATATACTGGAAACTATTGGGCTCAACCTACGAAAAAAAACTCATATTAGTTTATTAATTTAAAATAAAAAAAGTTATTAAAATTATTATTACAGTCGGACTTCCCTATAGTGAACTTCTATGACGTTCTCCGTATAATGAATTCATTTCAAAGACACAGCTCTGTCGTTCTATTCTAAGTGCATTTTGATCTCCCTATAATGAATTTCCATATTGTGAATATTTCTCTACAATGAATAAATTTTTAGTTGAAAACTTCGCTTTCATTTGTTTTTTGTCTCCATATAAAGAATTTTTCCATGCTATTTTCTGTCACGCATATTAACAACACTGAATATCGTTAAAAACTAAAAGATATTTAGGGAAACCCCCGAAGTTAAAAATAACAACAGCATAAGAAGAAGAATTGGCGGATGCGGTGTTACCTACATTGGGACGAATTTCTGCTTCTCTTGATGTACTTCGAACCTTTGTGGAGATGAAGATCAACGTACCGAATAATGTTTTTAAGTCTCTAAATGTATTAGAAGGCTTTGTTGAGGAAGAAAACTGGAAGGGTGTAATCCAAACTAAAATACCTCATTATTGTTACGAAAATGACTAGTTCGTATCTGATTGTGCTTGAAAATAAAACTACTTCAGTGATTCAGCGCAAACGCAGACAAAAATCAACAATTGCTTTATTCACAAATTTCACACTTTGCTTGTGTTTACACTTGTTTCTACTTTGCTTGCTCAGCTAAGACTCGACTCGTTGCGCCGCGCACCGCTGCTTATATACCAGTTTTCTTATCGCGCCGAAGTTTCTTGCAACTTCTAATTGGAACACGCTCGACCATTCTCGCACAGTTCGCGAACCATCCTTGCCATATCGGAATAACACCAAGCGAATTATACCAAATTCGCCGTACTTGAAATTGCATGCCTAAAAGTATGCTTGGAAAAGCGTTCGTGCATAGACAAGCATTCAGCACATTGCCGTAATCGCAACACTGCCCACCACTTAGACTTGTTCGTCCCGAACAAGTGCCGAGGCTCCGCCGGAGTAAGACGCCAGGCGCTCCAAATGGACTACTTTCAACCTGGCGTTTCTGTTGCAGCAGCGTTGAATCCTGTACACCACGTCATTAATCCTGGTCACGACCTTGTACGGTCCTTCCCATGACGTTTGAAGTTTTGGAGACAAACCTTTCCTCCGCTGCGGGTTGTAAAGCATTACCAGATCGCCTTCTTGGAACCCCGCTGTGTTAGCCCGTAAATCATATCTGGCTTTCATCTTATCGCTGACCAGTTGGATACGGTTCCTTATAAATTGGTGGATTTCTTCCAGCTCCGACCGCTTATTGACTGCGTAATCAGTCTTAGCGCCTTCCGTCGTGCTGACCACTCCGAACTTCAAGTCAGCAGGCAACCTCAGCTCCGTGCCGAACACTGCTCGGGCTGGAGTGAGTGATGTCGTATCGTGCGGGGCTGACCTATACGCCATCAAGAACAGCGGAATATGCGTGTCCCAATTCTTTTGATTTCTGCCTACTACTTTCCGCAGATATTCTTCCAGCGTCCGATTGAATCGTTCTACCATGCCGTCGGACTGGGGATGCAATGGACAGGTGCGGGTTTTCCTTATTCCTAGTAGCTTACACACTTCCTTGAATACCACAGACTCGAAATTTCGGCCTTGATCCGAGTGCAACTCCAGCGGAACGCCAAATCTGGCCACCCAGTTGTTTACCAGCATTTCCGCGACCGTGGTGGCCTCCTGGTTAGGAATAGCATACACTTCGGGCCATTTGCTAAAATAGTCCATTACCACCAGCACATATTTGTTGCCTTGAGTGCTAAGTGGGAATGGCCCGGCGACGTCCATGGCAATTCGCTCAAAGGGCGCTCCCACGTTGTACTGCTGCATGCGGCCCCGAGATCTTCTTGTCGGCCCTTTCGCAGCCGAACATCGTTCACAGCTTTTAATCCAATCGGCTACAGACTGCTGGCATCCTACCCAGTAGAATCGTCTTTTAATTTTGGCGACAGTTTTTGTGATGCCTAGGTGCCCTCCGCTGGAGTCGTTGTGGTATGCTTCGATCACCTCGTTGATCCTGCATTTCGGGACTACAATTAGAGAATTGCTGGTCCGGCCATCCTCGCTCTCCCACTCGCGGTATAGGCAGCCATCAGACAGCCGCAGGCTTTGCCACTGTGCCCAGTAAGCCTTCGCGATCGGGCTCTCACCGGCCATCTGCTGCCAGTCTGGACGTGCGCCCAGCTCCTTGCCTTCAATGATTTTTGCAATATCCGTATCCTCGCGCTGGTCCCTTTGTATCCTCTCCGCCGACCACTCTTCCTCTGGCATAACGCTTACCAATCGGACGTCCACTATCTGCTCTTTGCTTTCGGCTCGTGAACAATGCCTGCATTCGGCCTTGCACGGACGGCGTGACAAGGCATCGGCATTTCCATGGCTGCTACCCTTGCGATGCTCTACCGTGTAGTCGTAGCTCTGCAACCGCTCGATCCATCGCGCCAATTGGCCTTCCGGATCTCTAAAGTTCAGTAGCCATTTCAATGCAGCATGATCTGTGCGTAGGCGAAATTTCTGCCCATACAGGTATTTGTGGAAGTGTTTCACGCATTCCAATACTGCCAGCAACTCCCTTCGTGTCACACAGTAGTTGCGTTCAGCTTTCGACAAAATTTTGCTGTAGTATGCTATCACTTGTTCTTGGCCATCTATTATCTGTGACAGCACACCGCCAATACTATGCCCACTTGCATCTGTATCCAGCACAAACATCTCTCCAGGCACGGGGAAGGCCAGAATTGGAGCAGTGCACAGTTTTTCCTTCAATCGTGCAAAAGCCTGCTCCTGCTCTTCGCCCCACGCGAAGGCTTGATTCTTTTTCGTCAGTTTGTGCAAGCTGCCAGCTATGTTCGCAAATCCAGGAACGAATCTTCGGTAGTAAGTGCACAGGCCTAGGAAACTGCGGAGTTCGTGTAGATTGCGTGGTCGGGGCCACTCTTTCACCGCTATGATTTTGCCTTCATCCGTTTGTACTCCGCGGGCGGAAACCGTGTGACCCAGATACTTGACCTCCTTTTGAAACAGCGAGCACTTCTTTGGGTTTAGTTTAAGGCCGGCGTTTTGTATTCGCCCAAATACCTCCCTCAGCTTTTCCAGGTGGTCGTCGAAGCTCTTGCCCATCACGATTATGTCGTCGAGGTATACCAGACACGTCCGCCAATGCAGCCCTTTTAGCACACGTTCCATTAGCCGCTCGAATGTTGCTGGTGCGTTGCAGAGTCCAAACGGCATGACGGTGAACTGCCACAAACCGTCGCCAACACTAAAAGCTGTTTTCTCCTTGTCCTTGTCTGCAAGCTCCACCTGCCAATACCCGCTGCGTAAGTCGAGTGTGGAAAACCACTGTGTGCCTGACAGTGTGTCCAGGGTGTCATCGATCCGAGGTAGTGGATAGCTGTCCTTCTTGGTCACGTCATTGAGCTTTCGATAGTCTACACAAAATCGGGTACTGCCATCCTTTTTCTTGACTAGCACGACCGGCGAACACCAAGGGCCTGACGAAGGCTCTATGACCTTTTCTTTACCCATGTTTTCTATCAAAGTGGTGACCTCTTCCCTCTTGGCCAGAGGAACTCGTCTTGGCTGTTGGCGGATCGGTTTCGCACTTCCGGTGTCGATGTTGTGCTTCACTATGGCTGTTCTTCCGCCAGCTTCTGCTGCAAATATTGACCCATAGTGCTGTAGGAGTGACCGCGCCTTCTGTTTCTGTTCGGCTGTCAATTCGCTGCTCCACTGGTTCTCCTGCGGTATGGCGTCCATGTTAGAACCGCGTTTCCTACTTCCTCCGGGTGGACTGCTTTCGCAATTGACAACTGCTTCAGCCTCTCTACACTCGCCAATGACCGCATCTTTTCCGACAAATTTGGGTGTGTTCAGTGGGTTGAGTATCCTGACTGGTATTTTGCCATTTTTGGGTTCTACTAATGTACGTCCGATAATTATGTTGTCGTATCCTTGTTTTGGCGCTTCTACAACCCACAGCCGACTTGTCCCATCGTCCTCGTCCACCTTTGCCCACACAATCGCCTCGGAATTCGCTGGTATCTTCTGGTGTTGACACGAGATGACTTTCCTTACCGCCACGCTCCGCTCATAGCCGGTGTGCAGGGGGAATTCAACGTTGGCATACCTCAGCACATTTTCTTTCAGGTCCAGCGTAAAACCGTGTCTAATCATGAAATCCACGCCGATAATCACGTCGTCCATTATATCCGCGACGATGAACTCATGTTCCAGGCTGCTGGTGCCGATAGCAATTGTTTTTGTTACTTTCCCTTTTACCGGCGCACGCTCGCCAGTCGCAGTCCTCAGCTGTATGCCATGCAGTGGTTCCCAGTTCTTCAGAAGCTTTCTTTTTATGATCGAATATGACGCTCCAGTATCCAGTGTCAACACGAACATCTTTCCATCTATCTTTCCCTCAATCGTCAAGCTGCTGGGTCGTCGTTTCAACTGCGAGACAAGGACGGTGGGGCAACAGGTTGTGGGGATCAGCTCACGCCCCTTTGGGCTGACCCGTTTTAGTTTAACGACTCCTCGTCCTCAGCCCTGCGCTTGTTGGCTGAGCCGCGATTGTCAGTGTTCCTCGCTTCAGGCGATTGCGATCGAGAACGGGAACGCCTCTTTCGTTGACGACAGTCTCGTGATATGTGACCCTGCTTGCCGCATGTCCAGCAAACAATCTTAGAGGAAGCCAACCGTGGTCTGACCTGTGTCTCAGAGCTTATGGCCTGGATCGGAATGTCGCTGTCGGGCTGGATTTGACGTATCCTTGCAGGTGCATACCGAGTGCATCCAACCCATGTCGCCTCATATGTCATCGCGCTGGTCACCGTCTCCTTAAATGTCAGCTTGCCCATCATCAACGCACTGCGACGTGTTTCCGGATCATGAAGACCTTCAATAAACGACTCAATCTTCATCCTCTCGAGATCTTCAGCGCCGAATTTCGGGTAGCACAACTGTACGAGCCGCTCAATGTCTGCTGCATATGTCTGCAGCGCCTCGTTTGCTCTTTGCCTGCGGTTCTTCAGCTCACAGTAGTACAGCGTATGGTTGTGCTCGTTGCTGTACTTCGCTGCCAACGCTCGCATGATGGCCTCGTAATCACTTGTCGAACATTCCGGAACTGACTTCATTACCTCAGCCGCAGGACCTTTCAGCGCCAGTGCCAATCTCCGACCTTTCCTGATATCGGTCCACTGATTTTCTAAGGCAGCCAAGTCGAATTGCAGTTTGAATGTATCGAATGGCGTAGCACCATCATAAGTAGGCACTTCTGTTCGGGTGGCAAAACTTTCCGGAATCGGCGGCAAACATTGTCGTGGCTGTACCTCTCTCAGTCGTTCGTCTATCTTTCTGTGCATCGAATCTTCCAGACTGTCAACTCGTTTGTTTAATGATTCACCCAGGTCGTCAACTCGTCTGTTCAGAGAATCATCCAGGCCGTCGACTCGTTTATCCAAGTGCTCCACTTGAGCTCCCAGGTGCTCCACCTTCACATCGAGCTTGTTGGAGATTTCTTCCACTTTCTGTTCCAAACGTGCAGAATTTTCCTGAAGCTTGTTTTCCATTCGCTCTGCCACTTCTCGGTTTGCCGTTTCGACTTTTGCCGAAATTTCCTGATTTGTAGTTTCCAGTTTCGCTGCCATTTGCGCCGATATTTCGTGGGTCGCCGTTTCCATTTTAGCTGCAATTTCTCGATTCGCCGTTTCAATTTGCGCCGACATGCCTTTAAGTGCAACCATTAGCTGGCTCATGTCCAATGCTTGTGGTGGCACAGCCGCTGCAGCCGTACTTTGCATCGTCGCAGCACCAGCAGGCGATTCCTCCACCTTGGCCGACGCCTCTTGCTCCTGCGTTCCGAACTCGTGTGCGGCCCAATCGATGCCTCGTGATTCACACGCCTCTCGCAAGCGCAGCTGCAACTCCACCTTTCCGCCAGCAGTCGGCAAATTCCAGGCGGCCAGCTCCTTCTTCAGCTGCTCCACCTTCAGTTGCTCGAGTTTAACCATGTCTGCGTTTTACAATTTTAATTTATTTCCAGTAGCACAATCCCACTTCTGACACCAAATGTTACGAAAATGACTAGTTCGTATCTGATTGTGCTTGAAAATAAAACTACTTCAGTGATTCAGCGCAAACGCAGACAAAAATCAACAATTGCTTTATTCACAAATTTCACACTTTGCTTGTGTTTACACTTGTTTCTACTTTGCTTGCTCAGCTAAGACTCGACTCGTTGCGCCGCGCACCGCTGCTTATATACCAGTTTTCTTATCGCGCCGAAGTTTCTTGCAACTTCTAATTGGAACACGCTCGACCATTCTCGCACAGTTCGCGAACCATCCTTGCCATATCGGAATAACACCAAGCGAATTATACCAAATTCGCCGTACTTGAAATTGCATGCCTAAAAGTATGCTTGGAAAAGCGTTCGTGCATAGACAAGCATTCAGCACATTGCCGTAATCGCAACATTATTTTAAATAAAGGATGAAAAAAAAATCATAATTTCTATATAATGAAGTTTCTATATAATGAAGCTTTTTTCTGGTCCCGTGCGAATTCATTATAGGGAAGTTCGACTGTATTTTCATTAGTCTTTAGATTTTGCACACATCGTAAATTTCATTAATTTTGATGGAAGATAACACTACAAAAGTAAACAAAACCAAAAAAGTAGCAAATAGTAGCAAGTAAACTTTTTACATTTTCATTTTCAAACTTTACAAATTTTTGAGTTGTTCACTTTTAAAGTTTTTTGTTCAATTTTGCTTTCTACTCTTAATAAGCTATTTTTAAACGAGTAATGGTAACTACAAAATGTAGATGCTGTAAACAATTTTTGGCATTGTCCGGCAGATATAATTACACACTTTAATTTTATACAAAAACAAAAACAATCGCACTGAAACTAAGCCTTCCAAACTACTTTAAAGTTGGAAGTTTAAAACTAACTGATAACGCTATTTCTATTTATATTTTAAAACTGCAACCAAAATGTCACCCTGTGACTTTATTAATAAATTTTTGAAATCTTTTTTTTAATACTTCTCTATTATGGAGCATCAACTATAATAAAATAAAACCCAGTGCGTACAATTAGAAAATCAATTTTTGATGCTGTTGGCCACCCTCGTCCCATTGTGCGCCGCCGTCTGTCTTCCGTTCAGTTATCGCTGGTCCGCTGGTACGTCTGGCTGGCTGCGACTTTACAAATTCGCGTCTGCAACGCTGTCAAGCATTTGTGTGCTTGTAGTTGTTGGTTTTACCTATATCTACATATATGTAGCAGTTTTTTCATATGCATTGATTTGCTTATTGTTGTTGTTATTGTTGTTATTGCTGCACATTTGTAATGCATGCTTAAACCGCACAAAAATACAGTTCAATGAAAAATTACCATCGCTTGTTGTCGTTTTCTCACTAATTTTCAACTTTTTTTATGCATTTTTGTTTTTCTTGTTTTTGCATATTTAGCAGTGAGCAAATATGGCAACGCTGTGAGCTGGTAATTGGTGACACCCACCCGCTCTCTCAGTTCCAGTTGCTGCAATGCGGCCTGGCAGAAATGTCACTACGAGTGCAATTCGCTGCTGCGGCAGGACTTCAACGGCCATGAGTCACCGACACGTTGCGCGCACACAGCATCGCTGGTCGTTGCGTTGGAGTTGGAGGTGGCTGTCAGTTGCTGTTGTTGATTTTCGCGGCAATTGCGCGCACTTTCGGCACAGCGAAGCTTGCTTGATGAGGACCATTTCTGTGAGGAATTTTTAAATACACTTCAAATTTATTTCTAAATTAAATGTCTATCCGTTGAAAATTATTCAGTTAGAAAATGCGATAAATGAGCCGTTCAATGCACAATTCGATTGACCCGATAAAACAAACACTTCAAAAATGCGTTGAAATATGTAGGGGAATTCTTTGTAAGGTGCCACTCTTTGTAATGTGCCTGCTCGATTTTGACGTTCCAGCAATCCAAGCAAAAAACTCCTACCGTCATTTAAGGTATATATGACAACATCAATTTTAATGTGGTTTTTGAGGAAATAGACGCAATAACACAGTCTGGGTAAAAAAAGTGTCAAATTTGGTTAAGAAAAAACTTAAAAATAAAAACTGAAGGTTTTTCCTGCGGTGAAAAAGAAATCAAATACGTGTAAAAAACGAAGGTAAATATCAGTGTTGGACTTAATTTTTAATGCTTTTTCATAATCCGAGCATATCGTAAGACGAGAAAATTTATTCAATGATTTCCAAAATGGCGTGAAAATGTAAAGTGCCACCCTTTTTTCTTTGTAAAGTGCCACCCCTCTTTTTTCATTGTTTTGTGATCCTATATCGGTAAAATTACTTTTCATTGCTCGGGATCGTCATTAAAATGGATTTAAAGTGTTCTTAGTCAATTTGTCTCTAATCCTATCATAAGGAATAAATTAGTTCAGTTTTGTTTATTATTTTCCATATCGGGTGTCGATTTTTAACACTTTGGGATATTGGCTGTAAAATTCGTATTTACGAAAAATTCAAATGAGGTGTTTCCCTGGATCATAGCTCTTTTAACCCTCTTTCCAACGGTATATTAACATTGGCGTTAAGTTAATTTTTAAGTTTAAAGTTAAACGAGTTATACGCAAAAAAGCCATCGGGTGGCACCTTACAAAGAATTCCCCTACATTGGTTTTCAAAGTTGCCTTATTTTTCAATTATTTATTTAATTTTTTTATTTCATTGTTTATTTCTTTGTTTTAATCTTTATTATTCAGGAAAGTTGTTAAAAATATAAAATATTATACCACATTATACATACATTATATTTTTAACACATAAATTTAAAATTTTTCAAAAAGTAGAGTTGATAAATTTTTGCAGTGAACGACTGAAATACTGCTCAGTTGAAGCTTTATACTTAATTATATTAAATAACTAGTTTTATGACTTTTGGGTGGCGGCTCTGTATATGTACATCTGTGTGCATTTTTGCAAAAGTTGTCTTCAAATAATATTTTAATGCTTGCATTAAACTTAAAAATGACAAAAACGAGAAAGACATAAAATCTCGACTACAACGGAAAACAGTTGGCAGTGTTGTTGTTGCACATACAAGAAAGAATGGGCAATGCAATTACAATTAAGATTTAATACTTTATAATCGGCTGACACCACTGCAGAACAATTCGTATCGTATTGTTCGAAATCGGAAGCGCGCTGCGCTGTGGCATGTAAATCCCGCTTTGTCATTGGCCATGAGCTGAGCATCAATGCGAACCACAAGCAAGGCAGCTGCTTCCGATAAAAAATTAAAATGGCTGCTATAGTCTGGCCGTGGGGCTGAATTGAAATGCATTAAAGGCTTTTTTCGGTACCCTACTTTTGCAGTTTTCCTGCTATTTGCATTGTTTGGATAGCTTTGTTCAGATCTGAAGTATGTTAAGTTTTCAGGTTTAGCATATAGAAACGATCTAAAGTACTTGAACATTCCGCTGACCCATGACCCATCAGTTCGTTATCTCTGCCCATTATGTCAATAATTTCATTTATTTTGTTTATTCGTTGGTTAGTTGGAGGTTTAATAGTTTGTTTTAGTATAAACATTCATAGGAACATCTGGTGTTATGGACTATTTGTCATGTAGAACTTCTGATGTTGTCGTAACTAGCCGATTGATTTGCTTTCCCAACACGATTCCATGTACTTCTAGCTGCAATATTTTGCTCAATATTCAATCATCAATAACACTACTCGACACAAAAAATGCACCTAAAAATAAAAGTGTTTTCTAGACTAACTTTGGGCCGCTGAACACGAAACTGAAGATTAAAATGTTTTTATAAGAAGCGTTTTCGTAAAAATCTTCGAAAAACCATTGTTTCCCTGTTGCTTCAGTTATGAGCACATATCTCGTAAACGAATCATCCGACAACACAAGCTGTTCGTCGATCAGAAGATAATACCTTAATCTTTCCAGAGATATACAGATTGTCCAAATTAGGTGAGATATGGAAAAATAATTTTCAAAAATCATACATTTTCGAATGTTTTTTTATAGATAAACTAAATTATCTCTTTTAATTTTGAAATCTAAGATGAAAGATATATTATTTGTGCAAATATTAAGCCTAACATCAATAGAATCGAAAGAAAATTGACGAAGTTATGATGCACTGATGCACACCAACTTTATTTATTACACCGTGCGAAAAAAAAATTGTTGCCGAGAACCATCTTAATGTTGATATATGTAGGCGTGAAACTAAAGGTCATTTATAGTAACTTGGCATAATCAGTTTTTAATTTTTTGACCTTTTTAAAGGACTTCAAAATTTTAAGGACATACACATTTCAAATATTTTTTTTAAATATTTGCGGTTTTGTAATGTTGATGATATGGGTATCAAATGAAAGAGAAAAATTGTCTCCTTTTAATTAAATTTTCTATTTTGAACTTTCAGGACGAAAATATGTCAGAGAATCTTGGATCTCAGTCTGTAGATTCATATATCGTAATTTTATTCTATTTCAAAGTTCTCAAAAAAGTTACACAACTGTTGTTCCTTGCTACGAAATATACATCACCACAACGTCAATCTTTGCTGGATTCCTGGACGTTGTAATGGCTTCAGGCTAGTTGGCTAAAAAGGCTGTTGAACTGGCTAACAGTTACACAGACAACTCCATGTACCTTTCTGCTTCATCGGATTCGTCGCAGAACACGATGCTCATAAAATGGTACATCTCGTCCAGTGATGTCTGCAGGTGATGAAGAAGATACATAGAGACACCAGAACACTCTCCATGCTTCTGTCTAGCTTTACAGAACACCGCAGCTGCTTTAGGGATCTAGGACCCCTTCTAGGTTGAGCAACACAGCGGAAACTACCAACTTAATTTCATGAAGAAGTCGATTTCGTTTTGTCTGAATCCGCATTAAGAGACAGCTGGATATTCCTGACTCACAATGGGTCTCTTTCAAGCCTCCGAATGGTGGGGCAGCTGTGAGGGCACACAACCTTCGCCACCTAACCTAACCTAAGATTAATTACCCCCAGACAAGTTGGTCCCATTCCAGCCGATGGCGGAAATTTACATACAACACAATAATCAAGTTAAACCATAGAAAAATAAATCATAGTTTCTGCATTTATTTGATTGGAATGTAGGCCGTTGCATAGTCGATGCCGATCCAATTTAATGGTTTGCATATTTGCAATTTTTTTTTCATCGCGGCTGCTGTTTCTCAGGCATTTCTCACATTTATATTTTTATTATATTTAATTTGGTGATGTTTTCACTTTACAGCGACAACAACAACAATACCAGCAACAATAACGTCATTGCAACATTGTATCAGTTCAATATGGCATCACTGCGTGGGTGTGGATTACAATTTAAATGGATTGCAATGCACCGATCTGAAGTGAAGTAAAATGGAGACTGGCGACAATTTAATCAAGGCTACTTTTGTCTCTCCAACACAACGCAATGCAACGCAACATAGCAACAGTAATGCAAATGAGCGGTGCGGCACGGCGGACAATGTGCCAAGCAAAGGTGAAATGGTAAGCGTCGGTTGTCGATTGCGTTGTTGTCGCCGCTGTTAATAAGAATTTAAATTTTTCACTCGCTCGGCTGCAGTTGTTTGCTGCCAGTTGTCGGTTTCTGTGTTCAGCTCACTTAAGTAGCAATTAAAGTGTGTGAGGTGTGTGTGAGAGTGTAGGAGACAGAAGCCAGAAAACAAACAAGTCTCAAAAAACGATATTGTGGCGCTGCCCAATACCGGAAAAACGACATTAAACCGAATTGAAAACAGCGACAGCCACAAAGTTATATATTGAAAACGAAAACTTGTCACATGTTAATTTGTTGCTGGCGCTGCTCAGTGTGCTGTGCTGTGCTCGTGTGTGTGTTGTTGTTGTTGTTTAGCATGACTTGAGCGGCAACGCAGCGACTGCAACCGTAGCCGCAGCGGCGCGTTGTGAAGTGAAAGGAAGTTGACCTTTAAAGTTGAGTGCATTTCAAGCACAACAAACCGGCCAACAGTGGAAGAAATGAAAAATGAATAAATTCGAGGCTCATGTACCTGTTTCGCCGGCGACTATCGGTACATGTGTACATATATGTATATAGTATTATATATAATATGCAAATGCAGTGAACGGAAGCGCGACGAAGTGTGGCGGATGTGGCGGCCGCTCGTGCCTTGACAGCGCTGGAAAGTGCGTTAGTCACAAGTAGTGGCGCACACAGGGAGAGGTTTGGGTATTCAACCCTCGCCCTTAAATACAAAAATTGCTAGTGAAAAATAGAACAATCCTGTATTTGTCTTGCATCTTTAATGTACTGCGTGGTGTGGTTGACTGTCCCACAATCCGAGTGGATTTTTCTGAATATTCAGAAAGAGTTCAGAGTTCTTCCATGTTGGTGTTTTTAGAGCTCTGTATGCTCGAAATGCATCTATCTCCAGAGCCTTAATTGAGTTCAATAGAATCTCCAAAAATGTTGAGATTGTTTTTTCAGTTTCAAAAAATCGATTCATGTATTCTTTAAGTCTTTTTTATAAGTAGCTTAAACTTTGTTTTCCTTAATTCTTACGTAAGTACAATTTACATTAAAAAGGTGTTCAACTTTGCTTATAAGTATTTTTTTTATTCATGGGCTAAACCAAACTAAATACATAATAGCGGTACCGGTCAGAAAATGTCGAATTTTGTCCGAATAAAGTGTTTTTGCGGGGAGTACTTCTTCATTACTTCAATATGAAGAAAAAGTGGTTTGCACGGTTCAAAAGTGGCAATTTTGACTTTGAGGAAGATGAACGGCCCGGACAGCCAAAAAAGGTTTGAAGATCACGAGTTGGAGACGTTGCTCGAATGAAACGATCACAGGGGAAGTCTACCGACGACAATTGATGCGTTTGAGCCAAACACTGCGCGAAAAACGGGCGGAATATGAACAAAGGCACGGCAAGGTAATTTTGCAACTTGACAATGCTCGGCCACATGTTGCACAGGTCGTCAAAACCTACCTTGAAACGCTCAAATGGGATGTCCTACCCCACCCGCCGTATAGTCCAGACCTTGCGCCATCCGATTACTATCTCTTCCGAACAATGCAACATGGCCTGGCTGACCAGCACTTCTCCAATTATGAAGAAGTCAACAATTGGATCGATTCGTGGATAGCGGAAAAGCCGGCCGAATTTTTCAGAAAAGGTATTCGTGAATTGCCAGAAAAATGGGAAAAAGTTATAGCTAGTGATGGACAATACTTTGAATATTAAATGTGTAACCATTTTTTCACAATAAAGCTTTAATTTTCCCAAAGAACCGCACGAAATAACCGGTACCCCTATTAAATAAAATATGGTTTCACATAGAATTGGGCTCAAAAGTTTAACGCAAATTTAAAAGGGGCTAACAATGGGTTAGTTCATATACGGGAAGACTATGAAAAAAACATGAATCGATGGGTCTAATGGATTCCAAACTGGTGAATACACTTAAAATCAAAAATAATTTAAAACGTGTTTTTTAATTTTTTTTGAAAATTGAAATCTAATGGAGTAAATCAAGGGTTAAATGTTTATATGAAAAAATATGATTTAATGATTTTGTTGATGATTGATGATTTTTTGATTTTGATTTGATGATTTTTTGATGATTTTTTTTCGAAACTCGAAATTTGACGGAGTCAACGATGGGTAGAAATTTGTAAGTGGAAACGTGATTTAAAAGTCTGTTAACTTAAAATATGGTGAAAGCACTTCAAATAAGAAATAATTAGGCAAGTCGTATTTCATAAAGACAGGATCAACAAAGAGTTAAGAGAAACTTGATTTATTGGGCCCATTGACTTCAAACTTGCTTGCAAAACTGAAGGGTCGTGCTTGTAACTCATAACTCTACAGAACATTATACAGGGTGTTGCAAAGTATGCAAGGAGTCGAGCCCATACGCTCAGACAATAAAGTGGCTGTACAGATTGTGATTTCATTTTTTATAGAATACATATAAGAGAGAAATATTAAGAAGAAGAAGAAGAATAAGATGAATGTTAGTAGACATGAAATAAATGAAACCTTTCTTAAATATTACAAAGAAATTAATCAACCCAATCAGAAGTTTTATGAATTCAACATTTAAATAAGTTTTATGTTACATATTCTACGATTCTTCTTCTTCCACCACCTAAACCATCTTCACTCATACTTAAACAACATAAAGTATTTAATGTTTAAATTCATCCCAAGTGACCAAATTTGCTATTGGCCACAAATGTTGGCCCAACGTCCGATTGACATTGAAAACAGGCAATAATCAGTGCAATTAACACTTGGCTGCGCCGCGCCCAACGCAATAATGCGAAATTTAATATGCCTACTTTAGAGTTTAATTGCGGACAAACCGTGACTGCGTGCCAGCTAATAAGCGTCATTGCCGCTCGGCCGCTTCAGTTGTTCGCTTCCGTGATTGACATTTCACTTGTTCACTTCATTTTGCCGCCATACAATTTGTCACTTGACGTTTGTAATTGTCAAAAAAAATAAAGTAAAAACAAGACAATCTGTAACTAATTGTCAACTTGACCCATTAACGTTCAATTTTTCGATTGTATCAATATGAGTTGTGCTACAGTTGGCTGTTGTTGTTGTTGTTGTTGTACTTTTGACAACCTTGAGTGACAAAACGAATTGCATTGAGACGATTGATCACATTTTTGCTCGAATCTGGCGCGCTCGCTGCATGCAGCAATGAAAAGCAATTAAAACACTCACACACACAAATAAAACTATAACACAATCGCTCGACAGATAGCAGCAACGGCAGCAATTGTAACCATAACAAAGTTAATAACAACAACAATAATAACAACAAACGAGTTCGCTAGTAACTGCTGCTGCAGCGACCGATCAAAAACAACAACAACAGCAACGACAGCAAAACCCCACAGACGACAAGTGTTGCAAATAGTTTTTGACAGTTTGCCTAACTTTTATAGTTTTATAAATTGAACACTTTTGGTTATTTATTTAGTGGGTAGCAGCATTGGGTTTTTTACGATAAAGACAGAAAAACAAACTGAAAAAGAATTGAGAATTTAATTTGCGTGGCAACAATCAATATTTTGAACACTTTGGCTGCTAACTGCCACTTTAATCCAATTTAACAACATTTTGTGAAGCATTAGGTGCCATTTGAAGAGATGAAAGTGAGAGAAATCAAAGAAAACAATTGTTTAATTTTTTTAAATTTTCAATTATTTATTTATTTATTTATTTATACTTACTTAGTCTATGTACATGAATATACTTACAGACTAAGGCATTAATTGAATATCTCAAAAAGACTCAGTTTAAATTTAGCAATATTTACAGCAAAGTTTAACACATGGGAATATGAATTTATGACCCGAATGCATCTCGTGAAGGGCTCATTATGCGCGTAATTCGTTGTATGAGTACTTTCCTCGAACAAACGTGCTTGTCTAAGATTGTGCCGCGGAGTGTGAACGTTAAAAAGAGCAACAATGTCTCGACAATTTATCTTGCCATTTAACGTATTATAAGCGAACATAATTGATAGATATAATCTTCTATCAGACAGAGACTGCAACCCTAATAATTTCCTTCTGCTATCGTAGCCTAGGAAGGATGGGCCACCCCAGTCGCCTCAACGCAAACTTTGTAAACATACGCTGAACTCTCTCAATTTTGTTCGAATGAGTCTGATAGTAAGGGTTCCACACTATGCAACAATAGTCTAAATGACTCCTCACCAGAGCGATATAGAGCGATTTAAACGTAAACGGGTCAGAGAAGTTCCCCGCGTTTCTACGAATGAACCCAAACATCCTAAATGCTTTCGTAATGATATGGTCATGATGTTTAGAAAAAGTCATTTTGTGATCAAATATGACCCCTAAATCCTTAATTTCTTCCTTACGTTGCAATCTACAGCTATTTAGAGTGTAGTCATGAATAATGAAATTGCTTCTCTTTGAATATGATACTATGGCACATTTATTGATATTCAAGTGCAGGTGGTTCAGGGAACACCATCTATCAAAAGCATTGAGATCATTCTGAATGTCATAACAATCTGTGGTATTATTAACTTTAAGGAACAACTTGACGTCATCGGCAAACATCAAGCACTTAACAAACTTGAAGTGATTTGGAAGGTCATTTATGAATAATAAAAATAGCAGTGGCCCACAATGAGTACCTTGCGGAATCCCGGACCAGGCTTGGACTGGTATGCTGGATTTGTTAATCCCAATATTAACAAACAGTTCCCTTCCAGAAAGAAAACTTGTAAAAAATTTCAAAAGAGCACCATTTATGCCAAAAGCCTGAAGTTTATGAATCAATATTGCATGGTCAACCTTATCGAACGCTTTAGAAAAATCAGTATAGATTACATCTAGTTGTGCGTGATGCGAAAATGCACTAATAATGTGGTTGCTTAAGAGTAATAAATTTGTGGAAGTTGATCTACCCGGATAGAATCCATGTTGGCATTCGCAAATGGCATCAGCAACAAAATTGAATAGTTTCGATTTAATTATGGAATCAAATAATTTGGCAAATGTGCTTTGCTTAACAATTGGTCTGTAATTGCTAACGTCATTGCGATTACCCGACTTGTATATTGGAACGATTGAACAAATCTTCCAAGAGTCAAGGAATAAACCTTTTTCCAAACATAAATTGAATAGCAAAGAAATGGGGGTAACTAAAACAGCGGAGAGGTGTTTAAATAATATAGGGGCAAATCCTTCTAAATCAGCTTTGGAGCTAGTTTTTAAATTTGAAATCGCCAATGAAACATCGTCTTCAGATATATTAAAGCTAGAGATACTGTTCGGTGCAACGTAAGCCGGGGGATCAATGGAGCTGCTATATTTAACATAAACTTCTTGAAAATATTTAGCAAATAAATTGCAAGTGTCATCCAGATTATTTGATACCTCATCTTTATAGACAAGACTGATAGGGAACCCATTAGATTTGCGTTTTGTATCTATGTACTGCCAAAAGCGCGAGGGATTAGATTTCAAATTAGACTCCACTTTCAATATGTGTTGCTTATATAAGAAGCTGTTCAAACAGTCAAACTTTTTCTTTAAAACAATATATTGATTGCGATCAATTGAGCTATTACTTTTACCAAATTTCTTAAATGCTTTGTTTTTGATATTTTTTAGATGGCATAGTTTTGCATTGAACCAGGGGGGTTTGTTTTGCAAAACAGAACGCTTCAATGGAACAAACGTCGAAGTTGCGAACCGGAGCTTCCCTTTCAAGATACTGAAGAGTAAATTTGGGTCAGTTATTGACTTCATGAGTGACCAATCGGTATCATTAAAATATTCGGAGATCGCTGCTACATCCGCGTTGAAGTAATCACGTTTTGGAATGATATTAACTGTAGGGCGTTCGAAAGTATAAAATTGAAATTTAACAACTAGAGCTTTATGGTGAAAGCTGTTGCCTGAAATTGGCGCCAAGCACTCTTCGCAAGATACTTTCAGTTCATTAGATGTAAAAACTAAATCTAAGACTCTACCATTGTTATTCAGAACAGAGTTAACTTGATTGAATCCATTAGATAAAATAGTACTAGTAAGCAACAAATCAATATCAGAATTAAGGTTAGTAGGTAGTAAAATATTATTCTTAGGTATCCAAGATATACTCCCTACGTTAAAATCGCCTAAATAAATAATTTCATCTAATGGCTTCGCCATGTTAACAACAAAATTTAGATTCTCTAAGTGTTTGGCATAAATTTCAATATTACTGGCTGGCGAAACATATGACAACAAAATGTAAATATTTTTATTGTTAGAACATTTTATGCTAACGCATATTTGCTCCAAGTCTTCAGCCTGAAGGGTAACCAGAGCACTGCACAATTCAGCTCTCACCGAAATCAGCACTCCACCTCCTCGTTCAAGGCCAGTAGTAAGTGGACAGCGATCCATCCGATAGACGTGGTAATGATCATCAAAGAACTCCGAGGAACTAAAATTTTCATTGAGCCATGTTTCAGTAATAGCGAAGATGTCGAATTCGTGTAAGGAAACTTCACGGAAGAACTGTGAAGATTTAGTGCGCATACCACTAACATTTTGGTAGTACAGATTGTATCTTCCAAGAGTCTTAGATACCGAGGCCTTAACAGATGACATTATGGGATTGGCGATAGTGGGGTAGCATTTCGAAAAAAACGAAAAGGTCTAATCTTAACATCAGCTGGCCAAAGCTCTGAGCACAGTAGTTTGTTGAGAAGCGATGAGGAAATACCCAACTTAAAATTTACTCTTTTAAGAGATTCCGAAGGCGCATCTCGCTTAACTAACTTGTAGCAGTGTAGTTGGCTCGACTCAATACCCGTACGTCTTGTTATGTACGACACGATATTCTCCACAGTAACCGAAGGTTTGAATGATGACAGGTGCATCCATTTCAAACGAATTGCAACATCTAACTCCGTGTTCGAGTTGGAACCAACAATAGCGCGCTGTTTTTCTCTCCATATAGATGATGATTGACCTCTTGTGTTAACTGCAGCAGCAGTACCAGGAGCAGCAGCAGCGGCATCAGCGTAAGAGAGAGCAACAGACTCTGTAGTGTTGACCGCCTCTTCGAATTCTGCATTCTCTTTCCCGTTGAATATATGAGGGAGAGCCGTACTCTCAATTACAGCGACATTATCATAATGATTTACACCAGCATTAGGCAACAAAAGATTAGGTGTACCGTTGTTTTTATTATTGATAGACGACGAAACACTCTTGCGTTTAGCGCTCGACAGAGCCGGAGTACGGTTAGAGTCAATGACCTTCGCCTTTGCTCGGGTTATGATATTCGCACTTCCATCCACACGTTTCGCAATTAGTAGTAATAAGTTAGGTTAGAAAGCATTAGAATAGATTAGAATGCAATGCTTTTTTCCCAACATGAGTAACAGCACACATTTCAAATGATTGTTGAGGAGTGGAGGGGAAAGCTTAGAAAAAAACGCCAGTTCGAACGGCGGTTGACAGTTTTTCTTGTACACTGGACTTTTTTTCATTACCCGAGATAGAACTAACAAGGCAGAGTAAGTATGAAGAGCCACGAAAAATGGCGTACGAGAAAGGACAGTTGTTGTCAAATGTTCTCATTGAACAGGCTGGATTGTTGCAGTTTAAATTTAGCGCCAAAAAGATATCACAAGTATCAAAAAGTTCAGTTTTAATACGGAAAATATTCTATAAAATGGTTTTAATATTTCTTATTTCAAATTTATATTATTTACAATAGTTTTTTCTTCTATTTTATCTCATCTCAGAACCTCATTCTACCTCTAGCAATCCTAGAGTGACCGATCTTGGATTGGTACCATTGTCGGGCTGCTCTTAGCCGATTGCCAGAAATAGCTGTGGACTGTTTGTCTTTGTAACTTTTCACAAATTTAGAATCCTTTCCTACCTTTATGATCCCTGACGCCAATATTCATTCGATAAAACAATGAAAATTTATTTGAGTGTAAACAATAATTCGTGAAAAATTTTCTCGAGCATTCAATGCAAACTTCCTGCTGTTGGTCAAACTTCTTTGCGAGATTTTTTTAAGTTTTTCACAACTCTATTTCGTATTAAAACTCGCCACAGAAGCCCTCAAAGCAAATGTTTAAAATCGTTTTTAAGCAAATCGTATCGAATGCAATAACTGAAGTTGTCTCGAACGCACCAACCTACGTAAATCGGAAATTTATGAACACTAACGTTGACAGCTTTTCTGAATTGAAAAAAAAAATGCGCGCTCGCTTTCGACTTCAACCGGCGACACACAATTTAACAAACATACAAAAAAACCCCACAACAATAACACAAACCATGAAGCAATACAAATTTTTTTTGCTCAACACTTTTTATTTAATTTGACAAATTTATTATATATTCATGATTGCCATGCATTGTTCTTGATTTTCAATAGTCGACTAACGATTTTAATTTAAAATTTTGTTCATATTTATTATTTTCGAAAAGCCTTTTGACTATGCAGCAATTAAATAAATTCCGATTCTTAATGTTGTTTGTTGACTTGCAGCAAAGCTTTAAGAATTTCAAAGTCTGGGTTTGGCTATGCGTCGTATTATTATTATTTTTGTTTTGTTATAATTTCTGTGACCTTCTTGAACATGGACATTGATTTTTGTTGTTGTTGTGAGTGAGCTTTTGTGCTGGAATAATACGAAAATTTCTTTAGGTGTCACAGTACCGTTAAGCCTTTTGTTGGCGCATAAATTTATGATCAAAAGTTGAAATGTTTTGTCTCATTGCAGTTGTTGTTTTTGTGTTATGTTTAAAGTTATGCGCTTGTATAAAAAATACTATTAATTGTAGATTTTCATAAAAACTCAAATAAAATTGCCAAACTGATTATTAAACTGGAATGTGATAAACAGTCTGAAACCAATGACATAAACAAAAATAAAAATTAAAAAAAAATTAGTCCACTCGTTGAAATGCTGTAATTTAAATTATTTATCAATTGCGCATGGCAAATTTTTCCAAATAAATTAGCAACAATTAAAAAAGGGCTAATTGCATGAAAAATGCACTGCGACAACAAACGACATTTTATCTGTTTTAATGTTTAAATGTATTTATATGTTTTGTATGTGTGTATGTATATTTTGTTTTTGTGCATTTCCATTGCATGCAATTTCCGTAATTGCTCAGCTGTTGGTGTTGGCGGCGCGTACACATTTTTCACAGTCAATAAAATTTGGCATTTATGAGGCGTGTGCCGCATGTGGACAATTTTCATAAATTGCAAAATTTTATGACAGCATTTTTTTGTTGCCAAATTGCCAGCATTTTTGTCCTGCATTTTTATTGCTTATTTTATTTTGTTGTTTCGATTTTTAATGCGTGCATTTGGCGTTGTTTAATTGCGCTTTAATGACGCGTAGAAAACGAAAGTATGCAGTTTCTCCAGGCCGCCAACGCGCTTCTGCCAATTGGTCGCCGTTGGCTGCTAATCGAAAGAGGAAAACCAACAATAGATGGCAAAAGAGCTAAATTTAGTTTGAGAATGCTACACCTCGAGCACATATAAACAATTCAATTGTAATATGAAAAAAAAAACAAAACAATATCAAGTCTTGCCGCTTCATTGAAGCCACACTTTCGTCTGCAACAAAAACACAATTCCTATAAATACTTTCATTTTCAAGCAATTATTGAAATCATCTATCACCAGGCGTCCATTGTAGATCCATAAAAACAACAGCAACAACAACAACAACTGCCACAATAAATACAACAAACTACAGCAACAGCAACAGCGAAAATATGTAGAAAACCAACAGCAACAAGTTCAGTCTCATGACAGCAATAATTACTTTACCCACCCGCCCCACTGGCGGCCAACCCACGGGCCTGCGCTACAAATCACGCCGAGCCACTTCACTCCGGTCCACTCCGGTCCACTTCACTCCACTCGCTTCACCTCATCACTCATTGCAGTCGCCTTTGTGGCAGCATTTGCTTTGTCTTGCACTATTTTTTGTAGCAATTTTTGTTGTAACATTTGCTGTCTATTATGCATAGCTTTTCTATTATGCATAATTGTTGTTGTTGTTGTTGTTGTTGTAGTGCTCGCAGCGGAGATTTTTGGGCGATTGTGTTTTTTGCATGATTTGATTTATGCTCAAACGACTCAACACCCACATTCACCTTTCGCTCATAATGCACACCAAAAAAAAAACACCAACAACTACAAACACAACAACGCACAAACAACAAGATAAATAGTGCAACAACGTTTCCATGCAACACGTTGCTTGTTATTTTTTTACAGATAGGCGCAGCAGCCAGCAGTCAGACACAGCCAACCGCTGACCGCCCGCCGTTTAGCCCAGCAGCCATGCTTTCATTTCACTTACCTTTCAATTCCGAATACCGACAATTCGAAGGCCCTTTCTTTTTTCGCTTAATTTTTGCCGCAATGATTTTTCTTCTGTTTTCTGCTGCGTCGAGTCGTTAATCCACTAAAAAGCGCCTCACATTAATTCGACTGAAACGAAAGCAAAGCAAAAGAAAGGGAAGCAAACGTTTAAATATTTGTAATCAATTTATGCGCAAGAGTCAAAATTGCAGGCTCGGCAACATTTCAGTGGCGTTTGGCAGCGAAAATTCACACTTCAAGCTAACCAACAAAAAAATGTGCATATTTAGGCCACATAATTCAGGCGCAAACGGTCTGCGAAAACTGTATCTAAACGGCTCGCTTTGAAGCCTCCCCCCCCTTGCCCGTTTCTGTCCATTGGCCCATTGCTTATTTCGCTCGTTTGACGTTTACGTTGACTTGATTGATTTGTGCTTAATTTATGCCCAAAAATGCTTTTCTCTAATGCGCCGCTAATTTCATTCAAGACTGTCGCTCTTGTTGCCTGGTTTGCGGCTTTTAATGAAACTGAACTCGTCATTTCGACCATTAATGGGACACGTTCGTGCATACATGCGAACCAATCAAATTTTCAACAGTTTATGGCTTTTAGTGCTTGTCAACGTGAACCAACACGTCACCGCAACTTTAGTGTTGAGTAGCGCAAATTTTCAAGTCGCTAAGGTCACTGCGAACGCGATGCGAGATGAATGGTTTTAGTTTATTTGTTGTTGTTATTCAAAGTTCAGCAAATATTATTCAGCCATTTCGTACTTCTACGGCTGGCAGCAGAGAATTGAGGTCAGAGTGAATTTTCAGGAATATTTTGATTTCCATTCAGAAGACAATAAACATTTATGGCTGTTCAAACTAACAACTCCTAACCTCACTTCTCGTTCTGTATTGAGACAGTAAACTACATGTCATCGAGATACGTAGTTTGCTTGTTGTTTCGAATTGAAAATGCAATGAAAATAAATTAGGAAAAGAACAGCAAATCCATGAAATTTAAATAAAAAACAAAAAACTTTCAACCTTTTCTTGTAGGAAAAGTTCAGCCCAACGGTCTTGGAGCTCCTTGGAGAACAAGTATAAGTCATTGACTACGGCAGACATTTGTACGACGAGTATTCTTCGTTTTTGTTTTTTATACAAATTTTTGAAAAACGGAATTTTTTTCTCGTAAAATTTAATTTTTAAGGTACAATAAGATTGTCACGATATTGTAGCCTGTGGAATTCCCTTTACAATGAAATATAAAAATGTATACTTTTGTTTTTTCTGAACATATTTTTTTTTAATTTTTTCGAACTTGACTCTGGGTCCAAAGCTATTTTATATTTACCTTCGCCATCACTTTCCGACAATGAGGGCTGAAGGGGGATTGTACAAAGTATCTGCCATATTTAAAAACGTTTTGAAAAGATTTAGATTTCTAGCTTTACATTATTTTAAAAGCGTAAATTTTGTCAAACAGCCATTCAAATCTTTTTTACTTTTATGGCATTGAATGTTTTGCGTGACGCCACAAGCCTTCAATTGTATTTGTGTGTTGGTTATATTTTTCCATTACATGGAGGGTGATAGTAAACCTATCAGGCCCTAATTGTTACTTTTCTGTGTCCTACTCAGCGTTGATAGCCGCCTCGGTAGCCCAGCGGGAAGTGCACAAGACTCGCATCTTAGAGGTCTTGAGTTCGATTCCCACTTAGGTTTGAAATTTAAGGCTTGAGGCCTAAAGCTTGGCCTGCACTTTCCAAACAAAAATGTCTCATTTTTTATTTCTTTTAGTTGTTTTCCCATTTCATGAACACATCTGACACAACTCAGTCAACAAAATATAGGGCGCCCTCAACAGTCAAATTCCATTACCTTGGGATAGGTTAGGTTGGGATAGGTTCCAGTCTTTCCCAGTCCATTTTGTTGATGAGTAGCATGCATCAGATCTTCTTTTTCAGCCGTTGTACAAGCACAACAACAACATCAATAGTGCCAGTACGGACTAACTGAAAATGGATCAGCGCCCATCGAAGACACCAACCCTCTACGTTATTCACCAAAGACGCTCAGTTTCCCATACGGAAACGTCTATTCTAGGGTTCGATAGAGGCAGCCCTATCAACTGATTAGAAACAAACTCATAGAATTATGTAATTTTGTATGTTATTTTTTTTTTGTTTATGTAATTTTTCAATATCTACTTTAGGGGTAGAACGACCCGTACATTCCAACCCCTGTCTTGCAAAAAAAAACAAATTGCTAACTACCTACTTACTTAATTTTTTTATTCTCAATTTTTGTTTTATGAGACTTTTGCATTTTTATTTTACAAAATCTTTATGCAGTCCGAACCCATCGAAAAAAAAAACAAATTGCTAACTACCTACTTACTTAATTTTTTTATTCTCAATTTTTGTTTTATGAATCCTTTGTATTTATATTTTACAAAATCTTTATGCAATGCGAACTCATCGACTCTGACGCCGATCTACTTTCACAAACGTTGGTGAATGTGCAACAACTGGGTTACGGCCACACACAATGGCTGTGTTTGATATTATTCACTCTAACCTCCCACTTAATAATTTCCAGCAATTGACAAGTCAATTTTCGCATTTCTATTCTACGCTCCACTTCTTGGCGTAAATCGACAATTGCAGCGCGCCAGTGAAATTGAGGCGTTGCGCCTAATTTACCGTTTCTTTTTCACAATTCAGTGCAAATATGCAAATGTGCCGAAAAAAGAACAAACATTTGAAAATAGAACAATGGCGCAAACTGTTTGCAACGAGTGCTGCCAATTATTGCCGACTGCGCGAAATTACCGAACACACAGCAACGAACGCCCCGAACAGCGACAGAGCCACTGCGGAAGTGGCAAATACAGCATGAACCACAACAACAGCCAAGACGCATAGAGAAGCCTTTTCACCATAACCGCACCGGCTGATAAAAACGCCGCATGCTAATTGCGCGCGTTCCACTAACCCCAAAGACGGCAGCCAGCCAGCGCGTCAACGCAACAGTCACCGCGAAAAGTAAATAAAAATTGAATGGAAAAATCGTGCAGAAAAGATAAACAAAATTCAACCAAAATGAGCAAAAGAACTGCAGCCAAGAGGCACCGACACCTCAAGATCGCACTATGAAAATTGACACACAAAACTTTGCGTAAATATGCAAATTACACATGCTGGAAAATGTTTGCAAGCTGCTCGTAAATGGCTCAACGCACCACTGTCGCGCGCTCAATTCAATGCTTCAGCAAATGCGTGAATTGTCATTTGATAAGCGGCAGTGCGACTTTTCCGGTTTCAACAGCACCAACACCAACACCAACACGGACTACAAGAGACGCTGCCATCAGCGACAATGACTTAATCCTGCCGCAGAAAAGTCGCTCCAAGACGCTGGCAAATGTGCCGCATTGCGCGCATGCGTGCCAAGTGCCAAAAATAAAACTGGGTGCGCTACCGGCTGCGACAGCGGTCAACGTATTTTGTGACATAAACACACACACACACACACAAGCATTGACAGACGCGTTTTGCGTTTAGCCCGTTGGGGGAGAACGCGCCAAGAGGGGCCAAAGAAACGGCAGCACAAAGCGGTCAAGCCGATATTTCGGTATTTCTTACAGCACAACAACAACAACCATATGTCAGTTACTTATTTTTAGGGAAACTTTAATGATGGATTGCGGATGTTGGCCAATATGTTGCAGTTAGCCAATTGTAACGGCCCTCTAACTGCTTGACAGCTTTATCGCCAAACATTAGCGGTAATAATAGTGGCAAATCGACAACAACAACAACCACAATTAGTATAGAGGAAAAACTGTACACAATTGGAAAGCGTGCTAAATAAATAACAGAAAACAGTAACAGAAAACGTTGCTGACCGTTGAGCGATTTTTAAAAAGCTCCAATTTTGACAAACTGCACTAAATACTTTGACATTTCAGTGTTGCCAGATCAGGAGACTTCCTCCTAGATTTAGGATATTCTTGGAGATTTTGATGGTGAATATTGAAAGCTCAAGTGTCTAATTTAATTTAATTAATTTTTATGCTTTATAGTGTTTAATTTATGCAATGAATTATCTAATTTTTCTCTTATCTAATCTAATTTCTCGAATCTAATTATCTAATTTGTTATAATTTTTTTTTGGTGTTAAGTTGTTTTTAAGCTGCAACCGAATGAATAAAAAGGCTGCAATATAAAAAACGAATTATATTTTTATTTTTCATGAGAAGTAATTCCTCAGTTAAAAGTGTGAGATTTTTTTAATTTTTGGGAGGAAATTTCATTTTTTTTTCAAGATTTAAGAGAAAGTCATTTCAGGTATCTGGCAACACTGGACCTTCGGTATGTCAGGGTTAAGGTTGAACCCCGAAAGGACATCAACTTACAGCTGCTGTTTCCTTTTACTTCTCATTGACATGAATAAAATAATATCCAATCAAGACTTTATCAACCAGAAAAAGCAAACAAGAATCTCTCACAAATAAATTGTATTATTGTTTCGACTAGATTTCGTGAACATCCCCAATATGTTCAAATAGGAACAAACAGCGACACATTCGTTGCCAATTGTTAATATTTATGTATAGCGAAATGTGCACATTTGTTGCTTGTTGTCGTTGTGTCATTCAAAAAGTTGCGTTCGGTTGTTTGCTGTGCTGGTCGCTCGGCGGCTTGGTTCGGTTTATGTGTTGGTCGGTCGGTCCGAAAGCTGATCCGGTTTGCGTGTTTTTTCTTCTTTTATTATGATTTCTTTTCCAATCGGCCTTTTTTTCCACCACAAACGCTGACTAAGTTTGCCGTTTTGCTCTTTTATTTCGATTTGTTTTTTTTATTATTTTTGCTGGACTGTTTTTGTCTTGGAGTTAACGTGGCTTTTGACCAATAGATATGGCCACACTCCGTGCCGCTATTCATTAGAGCGCGTTGGCCAGCAACCGACGGTAGCAGCAGCCGCCGCATGAAAAAGCCGCCGAGCCGGTTTTTAGAGGCTTTCGCAGTGCTTTGTCGGCCGCTTCTGTTTCTGCTTTTCATGGGCTTTTTTCTATATTTAATGCATTTCTGTAGTTTCAACTGTGGTTGTGGTTGGTGCGTGTAGTATTTATATTTGTGTGTGTGTTTGTGGAGATTGAATGTTTGGCAGCTCAGATTGGTTTTTCCTGCTGACTATTGGTTCCTTTGTGCTGCAGATAGGCGCAGAAAAAAAGCGATTTTTGATCACTTCAGCCTTCGGTTGCATCAAATAAATGTTGATGCAAAAGCAAGATTGATGTAGGGTCGGTGCTTTTTTGCTGCATTTAAAACAAAAACCATAATGATAGCAAAATGCAAAATACAATAAAATTGCCAAGAGTTGCACTAACAGCAGCATCGACATTAACCTCAACACTACACACAAATAAAATCGCATCATTTGTACGCACATTATAATTTACTTTAAATATGAGCAAAACAACAAAACTCAACATTTTAAACTTTAAAGCAAGCCAACCAATAATTGCTGCTGCTGTTGTTGTTGATGTTTGTGTTTATATTTCGTTCAACCACAGACCAGACCAAAAGCGTTCCACAGTGTCGTTGCTGTTGTTGTAGCCTGTACAATACAACCAAGTTGAAGGCGTACGCACCAAAGTCGCAGCGGCGAATGAAGCAGAAACCATAAAAACCTGAACAAAAAACTTATTTGACCTACATCAAGTTTTTCAAGTTGATCTTTAACGCCTTAGTTAAAGATTGCTGGCCTGTTGCTTCTTGTTCATCTTCTGCTGCGGCTTGGATTGCCTTGTGTGCCACCGACGCCGCACTTTTTCCTCGCAGCCACTCGGCGCTTTTTTTTATTGAGCAGCCTCCACGGCGCAGCGCGACTCGACTCGACTCGACTCGACTCGACGTGGCTTGACTTTGGCATTTGGCTTCATTTGGCCAACTGCATTTTTCATGTCCACTGTTTGCTATTGTGGTCATTCATAAATTTGAATGCTCAAAAAATAAACACGGCAAGCAGCTGCAATGCGTGCGCCGCGACCTGTCTGCCGCGCCCACACCTCAGTACGCTGCGATGACTCATCGAAGTGGCGCACAGCGGCCAAACACTCCAAAAGAAAACGGCAATTCGCGCAGACATTGAGCGGTCCAGTGATGCAAATGCACCCGAATGTCTGAGTATTGGTGCGCGCTGCGGTTGTGGCATAAACTGGAAGTGTTTATGGCGTTTTGCGGTTGCGTCTCCTTATTCCGACTCAGTGGATTTGGGCTGCCAACGGCCTGCGACACCTGCTTCAATGTTGGTCAATAGAAGTCGATTGAAAGACGATGCGCAATCATCGATTGCACCGTGCGACAGCATTTTTCACACTGGAAAAAATCCATATGTGCGTGAAACTAGAGACCAAATATAATAATACTACTACCTAATACCTTTGTCCTTTAAAAGGACTTTAAAATTGTGAAGGGGATAAAAAATAAAACAAAAATATGAAAAATACTTAACCTCGTTAGATTATGAAGATATGTATATCAAATGAAAGAGGAAAGGGTCAAAAATTTGAATAAAATTGACTTTTTATCTATTTGTAAAAAAAGGTTATGAAAAAGGTCCTTTGAAAATTTTAATCCTTTATATCTTTGAAAATTTATATAGAATTTTCTTGAAAAGTAAGTATGTTAAAACCCAAAATCTCCCCAATCACGTGTCAAAATTTCATTACTCTAACTTTATTAGTTCGAAAGTTATTAAAAAAAGGGCGGAAGCTGCAATTCTAATGAAGTACAAAAATTCTAATTTATTTGAGTATCAGTATTTTAAATAATGAAAAGTTACAAAATCAATGAAGCGAGAATAATGAAATTTTGACACGTGATCAAGGATATTTGGGGTTGTAACATACTTACTTTTCAAGAAAATTCGATGTAAATTTTCAAGGATATAAAGGATTATAATTTTCAAATGAGCTTTTTTATATATTTTTTTTACAAATAGATAAAAAGTCAATTTTATTTCAATTCATGAGCCTTTCCTCTTTCATTTGATATACATATCGCCATATTCTAGCGAGGTTAGGTATTTTTTTATTTTTAGAAAAACTGAGTACGCAGTATTACTATATTTGGTCTCTAGTTTCACGCCCATATGGATTTTTTCCGGTTTGAAAATTTTTTTTAATTTTTGTCGCAAGGTGTTGTACATAAAATACTACATATATGTATGCATATTAATATGAGACTCTCATGATAATTCAATGACGATTAAATATTCTTCTATTTAAATATTACTGATCTGTCGGGGTATAAGGATATAGCATTATGAACAATTATTTGTTTCAAGAAATTTCAAAACCAAATCATTGTTTAATCTCATCATTGGCACATCCTATATTTTAGCTATACAAGGTGCAACCCAAAGTAAACAGGACTTTTATAAAATAAAGAAAACGGGTGATTATTTTTGTATAATTCTTTTTATTTATTCAAAATACTCTCCTTCTGCTTCGATACAACGTTTTGCACGGTCCAAAAGCATTTGGAATGAGTGTTTTAGGTCATCGGCCGGCATCGCCTTCAGAATGTTGGTACAAGCCTTTTGGATGTCCTCAACGTCCTTATAACGGTTTCCTTTCATCGGCAAATTCAACTGACCGAATAAGTAGAAGTCACAGGGAGCCATATCAGGCGAATACGGTGAATGATTGATGGTAAAAATGCGATTTTTGGTCAAATAATCGGTCGTAACTAGGGCTCTGTGAGCCGGTGCATTATCATGCAATAAACGCCAACTTCCTTCCTCGCGATATTCTGGGCGAATACGACGAATGCGATGCACCAAACGCTTCAAAACTTCAACATAAAACAAAGCGTTAATTGTTTTTCCCGGTGGAACAAACTCTCGATGAATTATTCCCTTTGAATCGTAGAAACAAATGAGATGAGTTTTGATTTTTGACTTCTCACGGCGGGTTTTTTTCGGATTTGGCTCATCTGGGTGCTTCCATTCGGCACTTTGACGCTTTGTTTCGGGATCATATTGAAAGCACCACGTTTCGTCACCGGTTACGATGTTGAACAAGAACGATGTCTTTTGCGTGCTCAATTCTCTGCGCTTTTTGGTCGTCGGTTAAAGTGTGCGGAATGAAGCGAGAACACACTTTACGGAGACCCAAATGTTCGGTTAAAATGCGATCAATTGATGTTTTGGAGATGTTCAATTCCATTTCCATCAATTCCAATGATGATTTTGGCTGCATTTTGATAAAATCACGCACAGTTTTGATGGCATCGTCAGTAATCACAAATTTCGACTGGCCGACGTGTTCGTCGTCATTCAAGTCTTCACGACCATTCTTGAATCGATTCAACCACTCATTAACACGGCCACGGGATAAACAATCATCACCATAAACTTGCTTTAACAATTTAAACGTTTCGGTAAAAGTTTTACCAAGTTTAAAACAGAACTTAATATTAGCTCTTTGTTCGATCGACATTCTCGTACCAAAGTTAAAAACATACTGTCACATTGAGCGGGATATTTCGGCGTCTACTAGACCAAATGTCATGAAATTTAGACAGTATGTGAATGAAAGATGTACCTTTCCAACGCATGTCCTCACACATAGATGGCGCCACCAGAAACGTCCCTATTGCAAAAGTCCTGTTTACTTTGGGACGCACCTTGTAGAAATCTTTGGTTTTTGGGAATTTGTGATTAACAAATATTGGAATTTCATTAGTTTGGTATCAAATGCTATGATTACAATTTGAACTTCCGATTTACTTGGCAGACTTTCCGATTTATTTACTGCAGTCGCACGTATTACGAATGTCTCCAACCTGTCAAAAGAGCTTCAACTGTTCGATTATATTGATCCTTGAGCAGAGTTTCAGCGTTACCAATGTTTTCGAGCTGCCACAACTCTGTTGAATGAATGTTTGAATACTTCTGAGCTGATCAAGGAGATCAAATTATTTGAATATTTCTGACCTACCGAAAAGTAAATATTTCTGAGCGCGAAGGTTAGAACTATTAAAATATTCTGATTTGATTTGATTTGATTTCAAAAGAATTTGAACTGAGCTCTCAAAACAGTTCGAACTATTTAGATTTTTCTGAGCTGCCAAAAGAAATCCAACTATTTGAAAATACTTGAGCTCCCAGAGATGGTCAAACTGTTATTTCTTCCAAGAAATTCAAATTACTTGTATTTTAATATTTCTAAAACCCCTAAAGACTATGATTCATTATCTCTGAACTATCAGAAGAGCTCAAACTATCTGGAAAATCCACACTTGCCAGTGGAGGACAAACACCATATCGCACACGCACTACAAAAGTGACACAACTCAAAATTTTTGATTTTTCAGGAAACGCAAAAACTGTTTTTGAGGTAAATAAACATTTTTTTTAAAATAACGTATAGACCGTTCAGTGGAAAATCCTTACAGATTATGCTTTAGGATAAGTTACAAGAATTTGTTTTGAATTATACACTAGAAAATCCTAAATTTTTAGTTGTGCCTGTTTTGATGATATTTTAATTCAATAATTGCGTAATTATTTTAAGTTATGTCACTTTTGCTGAGTTTTATAATTATAAATTACAGTTAAAAAGTCGAAAGAAGAATTTTGAGAATTCGAAATTAATTGTTTTATTTGAAAATGTATACTAAAATTGTCAGAACTTTGCTTAAAATTAACTTCAACAAAAATGTATTTCGTCAAAAGTGTCACAATTTCAGTTAGAACACTTTTGCATTGAGCTTCAGCGATCAAATAGCATCATACTTCTGACATAAAGAGAGACCTAACTGTATTTTTGCAACATTTAACAACAACAAAATATACTGACCTTTTGCTTATTGGTAGATTGATGCATTGTGCACAGTATTAACACATAAACCCGAAAATTAAAAATTTTGAGTTGTGTCACTTTTGTAGTGCGTGTGCGATATTATTTCGAATATGTCAACAATTTCGAATTATTTAAATATTTCTGAGCTGTTAAAGAAGGTGGAACTGTTTGCATTTTTCTGATCTGTTGAAAGAGTTCGATTTGTGCGAATATTTTTGAGCTGTCTGAAGAGCTAAAAATATTTGAATATTTTGGAATAGTTGGAAAACTAAACTACTAACCACACTACTACTAAAGGAGTTGAACTAAGTATTTGTATATATTTGAATATTTGTGAATAGTCGGAAATGGTTAAACTAAGTATTTGAATATGTCTGATCAGCTAAACGATTTCGAATTGTGCAAATATTTTGAAGCTGTCAAAATAACTCAAAATCTTTGAATATTTCTGGATAATCGGAGAAGACGGAACTATTTGAATATTACTGATCTGCTGAAAGAGTTCGAACTACTGTTTGAAAATTCCAGATTTATCGTCGTAGGAGTTGAACTATAATTTCTGACCTGCCAGCAAATTCGAATTATTTAAATATTTCTGGGCTACCGGAGAAGGTGGAACTGTTTGAATTTTCCTGATCTACTGTACAAATATTTCGGAATTATACAAAGAGGAAAGAAGAGAGCACACTATTTCAATAGATCAAAAATTCCGAAGGGCTTGAACGTTTTTAATATTTTCGACCTATTTGAATAGTAATATTTAGTAATAAATGAAAATAGAAGTAAAAAAGTATTTTTGTTTTGCTCGTCAACTTGCAACGCTAATCATATATTTGTATGGAATAAATTTTTCAATTCGAAACGAGCCAGAAAACGTATAAGTATTCAAGTTCACAGATATAAAACTGCACTTAAAATTTTCTGTTTGAATATTTTTGTTTTCTCTCTGAAGTCGCCGCCGCCGGAACTGTAGCTATTAAAAGAGTTTGAACTAAATATTTGAATATTTCCGAACTGCATATTTCTGAAACCAGACGAGTGCGTCTCACCCTTTGAATAATTCAAATAATTTAAAAATTTTGTATTATCGGTTCATAAAAAATTTAAATAACCTATGCTAAGTACATAAAAAAGTCATCTAGCAATGTGATTATTTTCAATAGACGAACCACATCGCAGACGCACTGGTCAAGGTTGCGATGCGTGTAGATTTCAATCTTCAGACTGAAGAAACAAAAACGTCGTTCAGCTTGTTCGCACAACTCGTTAGTGCCCGCACGGACACCAATGTTTCATGTCTGGAACAAATTTCCGCTACACAATATTAATTATTGTTTTTGTATCTTCTGTGTTTTACCAAAGCGCAACCTCAACAATGGCTAATGAGATTTTCCTTGCAACAAATTGAAATTTGGAAAAAAAAATTCAATTATGTGCGACATGCAGGCGGAAAAAATGCGAGCAAGCAAAGTCACAAAGGCCATGAACGCAAACATTGAACTTTAATGAAACGCAACTCAAACAAATAGTGTCAATAACAACAGCGCTCCACAAAGGCTAAGATCAATAATATTGACGTCAATAATGGTGCAAGTAACAGTAATACACAAAAGCATCGTTCAGCTCAGGGCTGCGCTGACATTTGAAGTGGTGCGCAAGTAACGCGCTTTTCGACAATTGTTTTGAGCCAAAAATAATAATAAAAAAACATAAATTGACAAAACATGGTCAGCCAACAATGGCAGAAATTGTTAATAATAACAGCAGTCGCATTGACCATCCATTGTTCATAAATAATGAAGGTATTACGTTTGTTAAAGCAACACGACCAATGACAGCTGCACTTTTTTGTTGTTGTTGTTTCCTCAAAGGTTTGTCCAGCGAAGCACTGACAGCGCATAGATTTTCGGCTGATCCGATTGTGGTTCGGGCTACTGTGGCATAGTTGATGGCTTCATATGGCGAGTGGCTTGCAACTGCAGCCATCGATGTTTGGTAAGTCACATGCATTTTTTTTATAAATCAAAAACTATATTGAATTTAAAACAAAAATTAAATTTTTAAATTTAACATTTACATTTTTTAATTTTTTTTAAACTAAACAAAATAAGTCAATGGTAAAAAAAGAGCCTCACACTCACTGCCACTTTTTTATATCATTTACTGACGAATTGTTTTGATTACGTTAACATTTTCCTGTTTGATAAAATAATCTTACATGGCAACCCTGCTTCAAAGGTGACCCAATTTTGCAATTTGTTAGCGATCTGGCTTAATCTCTTCCAACTTTCCAACATCACAACTGCTTCAAAATGTTTCTGTATGTACCAGCCGTTTGACTGATGAGGAACGGACACACAGATGGACGCGTGAACTAACGTTTGAATATATTTAATTTTCATATTAAATAATTATTAAACTTTCTTATCGTCTACGCCTCCGTCTGAGCATATTACAAATTTAATAAAAATTTGGAAAAAAAAATTACTATACTAATAAAATTATTTTGCTCTCTATACTAAAAATAAAATAAATTGTATCTCTAATCAGCTCATTAGTCATGCTTGGCAACAATTGTTGTTGTTTTTGTTATTTATATTTTAATTTTTTCTTTTCTCTATTTTCAAGTTTCTTTCTCATTCAATTTCCTCTATTTTTTCCTATTGTTGTTGTTGTTGTTTTTATTTTTAAGTTAACTGTAGCTATATTCAATTTCCGCTATCTGTCATACCGTCAAACGCTATTGACATTTGAGCGCGCAATATTTTTCGTCTCGCCCCATTCTGCCACTCACTTCAACTGCACACAGCGCTTCTTCTTCTTCGTCGGCTTCGGCATCGCTTTGTAGCTCGATTTAACACGGCTGTCTGGGTAATTGATGATTTTTTAAAGCTTTTCAATTTTCTGTTGCATTCTTTTGCCGTTCATTTCAATTTTTGTTTTTGTAAATCGACATTTCGTTAGTTTTTGCCTGCTGGTTAATGGCTTTCGAGTGCTTTGGTGCGCGCCTCAAATGGTGCACAGCTGCATTGAAATGTTACACTTTGCCACTGACGGATGCTGAGAAACAAAGGAATTTGATTGCTGCTGCAACAACAACAACAACAACAACAGCAATGCGTTGCTCCAAATTATAAAATGGCGTTAGTTACGATATGTGGCAAGAGTGCTGACAGAGAAGAAGAATGCCACAATGCAAATTAAGTTAGTAAATTACTTTTTTAATGAAGTGGCATCATTCTGGGATAACTTTTAAATTAGCAGATTTGGGTTTAACTTTGAAATGGCCCATGGAAATGACTACATTGATGTTTTTTATTGTAAATAACTTTTATTGCATCGCTTTTTAAAAAAATATCTTACTTGACTTTTACTAATTTTTAAAGCTTAATGTAATAAGTAAATTAAAAATATTGTCAAAAAATTGTTTACCTCAATTTTGCAAAATTTTCCTTACATGCAAAAGTGAATTTCCTTACTGATAAATAGACAAATATGTATCTTCAATTGCGAAGTATGAAAATTTCAAATAATTGCAAACATTTAAAAAAAAATATTCAAAAATTCACTCATAAAAATAATTCACAAATTCCAAATTACCAATTTCATTCCATTTTATCCCTTTTATGTGTAAAGTGCGCTATTATATTTAAATAAATTTTCTTTGTAAACCATAAAAAAAATAAAAATGAAATACTTATTTTATTTTAATCTCACCAATAAAATAAAAAAGTCAGTAAACAATATTGTAGTCAAAATGACTACATATGGACATTTTAGGTAGGTCAGATTGTCGGGTATTCTAGTGTTAATAATACATTAATACTGCCAAGAAAGTACCGTCAGTGCGTTATATAAAACCGCACTTTGCCACAACTCACTGCAGCGTTTCAATATTTTCACTAAAAAAAAAATTAACAAAAACCAAACATCTAAAAAATAGAGTTTGTTTGGCAACATTGTTGTCCCCTTTCGAAATGTGTTTCCTACTTATTTGCAACTTTCCAACGAAAGAAATTTCAACTTTACTGGCCATTTTATTTTCCTGTCTGTCCACTAAATCAAAATTCAATCGAAACACTAAACAGTAAACGTTTTCCACAGCACACAACGCAATGAATTTTCAAAATTCAAACAGCAATGGCTGTTGTTGTTGGCGACTGTTGCATGTTGCTCTTGGCTATACAGTGAAAATGTCACACAATTTACGTGACATCGTTGCGCTGACATACATAGGTTTTTTTTTCTATCACGCAATGAAGTTTACGCGCATATTTACAGCAATAACAGTGACAACAACAACCACAACAACGAAAATCATTAACAATGCCAGCCACAATGGCCACAACATTGGCGACAAAATTGTGCAAAACAATAAAAAAAAAAACAACAAAAGACAGTGAAACCGAACGCGTGTCTGCATACTGTCTGCGCGCATGCGCTGCGTGCCTTTCGCTCAAAATGTCTACGCGCCACCCAATCTCTGCGACTTCGATGTCGTTGTCGCCGTCTTCGCTATCTTTGTCTTCTTCTTCTTCTTTTGAGTGATAACAATTTTGTGCGGTGCGTTGCGCGAACGCATAAACAATTAAAATGTTTAAAATGTTTGCAGCGACAATGAAAAACGTGCGCCAGTCCCAAAGGCAGCTGCACAAAATTTGTCAACTGCAGCAGATCACAACCGAACTGTTGTCAGCTGGTTGTTTTGATTGTCGTTGTTGTTGTTGTTATTGGTAGTTACTTGACAACATAACGACAACAACGAAATCCAGCTATCGGCTTCACATCGAATAGGGTGTGTACGCATTAAAACTAACAACAATTACAACAACAAATTGTAAATACACTCAAATCGAAATCAGCAACACAAATGTAAATAAAAGTTAAATACTTTGAGCAGCAGAAGTAAAAAATTAAAAAAAACTAACTTCATAAAAGAGAAAGAAACGAAAAACTGGCGTAGAAATTAGGTGCAGTCGCCCACAATAATTAAATTAACAACAACCACAACACACTACATACATATGTACTTCGTTTGGCTGTTTGGCGAGTGCCTGTGTTTGCCACATGCCGCCATTGAAGCGTTGAAGGCGTCTACGCACTGCGCCTAATAATGACCAAAATCGGCCGAGGCGTTTGAGCTACGAGAGCGACGTTTGACATACTAGAACGAACTGAGAGAAAACTGCGTGTTGGTAGGTCGAAATATTGCGCAAACATATATAATTAATGAATCTGTGACAGGGGAAAGGATCTGTCAAAATTATTTGCTTTTCATTGCTGGAAGCGTTGGAAAAAGTGTTTGAAAGTTTTGTTGTTTTTGTAATCAGTCGACAATTCAATGTTTTGGCCTAACAACAGAAAAGGCGTCAAAAGGCGTTTAAATAAGACAGGCAAGATTAATAAGACAGGAAAGAATTAAGAAAAAAAGATGACTTGGAATACAATTACGTTCAGCTTAACCCTTTCGCTATTTTGTTGCCATATGGCACATTGCTACTTTGTGGACGTCTGCATCCTCTATGGTTTCAAGAATACATTTTTTGTTGGTCTTTAGAATAATTTGAAGTTTTAGGAAAAATACGAAATTAATAAACTGAATATTTAAGTTTAAAGAAGAGAAGTATACACGTTTTTTAATGGTATATCTTGACATAGTAAAGGAAGAAGAAGCAGAAAAATTAAAGAACTTTTTAATTTGACGTTTTCTTTCAATTTAGATACTTTTTTTTTTAATTTTGGCTGAAGTAAATGAAGAAATATTCAAATTTTCGTTATGCGTAAAAAGTTTTATGTTTAAGTAATTATTACAGCCACAACGATGTGGTTGCTCTCATAGAAAAACACTCTAAAATACAGGGTCCGAGTATAAAAATTAAAAAATTTCTTATGGAATGTTGCTAAAATAACCACATAGAAGCCTAAGACGTAAAATTTAAAATTTTAACTTTCCCCAGTAAAAACCTGTAGCGAAAGCGTTACTAAGTCGCATGTTTACAAAAAGAAAAAATGAAATTATATAAGAAAATGATATACTCGTATGTTTAAAAATAGGTTGCGAGTACATGAATTTGCGGTGATATGAAGATTTTCATGCTTGGTCCTTTATTTAATCGAACACTACAAATACTGCACGTTTTCCATACCTACTACATTCCATACCTACTACATATCATATGCGCTGATATCTTGAGAAGGACACGTAGGATTTGGCTAATTTTTCACAAAATAAATTTAAAAAAATATAACATATTTCAGGATAAAAAATAAAATTCACCAAAGCAAAAGTTGATAGAAATACTAAAAAACTGATACTGATATTTCAAATGAAAAACCACAATGACCGCAATGGTCTTTCTAGTGTTAAACACCAAAATGAAAAAAAAAACACAATTCGGAACCAGAACATTTTACTAAGTACACACCACCTTCGTTCATTCAGAATCCAACTCTTTCTTAGTTATGCCTCCAGGACAACCAATTTTCGTTCTGGCATCTCTTAACCTTTTTTAGTTTAGCAAATATCACCAACAGACGAATGGACAAACATGGCTCTAACTAACGTTTCTTAATAATTTTGATCATCAAAAATATACTTTTTTTAGGTATTTCTTATTTGACTTTTTCTTCAATTTAACCGACAGGACTATTCACAGTCTACTAGGCTTCGTGAGAAGCTCAAACTTGTGCAACGAGTGAGCGGTCTTGGGTTGGACTGTCTGTGACGTCACAATGGTCCCTCATGGCCTAAGTGGCAGTCACTCCGACGTACCCACCAACTCACTAACCTATATATATCCAACGATCCCACTGCAGGATTTACAATAAACTTTCATTAACCTGAGAGACCGCACGTCAGTCTTTATGCTAAAAAAAATTGAGGTTAGTAGTTAAAGGTTACAAAAATTCATTCATAAAAATAAAAAAAATTCACCTAAAATTTGTGCCGATTGCTGACATTACCAAAACATTCCAAATATTTTACATTTTAGCTGCAATAATAAGAATTCGCGCATCTACCCGAATCCGCTAAATGCTGTCAAAACCTAACTGAGAAACTGAAAATCTGCAAAAGGCCAAAACATTCGAAAAAAATTGCGCCAAATCAGCTCAAACAACATAAACGTTTCCTCATTAACGTCTATCATGCCGTTTGGAATGCTTAGTTGCTCAAACGTTGGTGCGCTGAGCCAACGACAACAACAAAAACCACCGCTGTCAAATAGAAAATCAATTTGCACCTTTGCAACAGAGCAGTCAAACAAAACTTACACACAGAGCCAAGTGAGCCAAGTTGCAGCAACTGAACGAGGCTGGAATGCTGCCGCTTCCTCCCTCGCCCCTACATCTACTCAGCTAAACAGTCTTCATTGATTTTACATCGAGTTCGTTAATTCGCACTTCAACCGAGCCAACCAAGTCGTTTGATGTGTCGCTGTTGTCACATTTGGCTGCTTTGCTCCCCACTGACGAGCAACAACAAGATTGTCAATCAGCTGGCAGCATGGCAAACGGCACGCAATGTTCCCTCAGCTAGCAGCATGAATGAGCGCCCGCTCCCCGCTCCACTTCCCCTTCTGGCCCACTCATTAGCCAAGTTAATGCGGAATTTCATTTCGAACAGTGCTCGAACATTTCTCATTTGTTTGTTTTGTTGCACTCAATGCATTGCTATGGCTTTTGTTGTTGCTGTACGCGCAGCTAGTTTTGTGATTTTCTATTTTGCTGCACTTCTTTCCTTTTCTTTTCTCTTCTTTATTTTGCTTTCGTTTCTTGCGCTCATTGCCATTGATGGCATGCGGCGCCATTAGACGCGCGCAAAGGCGGCCAACAGCGAAATGGAGAGTTGGCGCTGCTGCACCCAATGCACTCTCAGTCGTCGTCGTCGTTGCAGTTGCTTTGTCCGAGCAAAAATTGAATGAAAAGTAAAATACGCCGGCATTCTCCTTTCCCTCTTGTGCGCTTTCGTTCAGCCGCAGCGCTGCGCGTGCTGCCACGCTACATATTCTCTCGGTTCTTTATTGCTTTTGTCGCTCGGCGACTGCAATTCCGATTGCGTTTGCGTTTGATTTTCATTTCGATTTTTCTTTAATTTATTTGCTGCAACAAAATGAAAATGGAGAACGCCGAGCAATTACATTCTTTTTCCTTTCATTTCATTTCCTTTCTTTTTTTTAGTTTACTTTTTCTTTTCCTTTGAGGTGGTGAATGTGTGCGTCGCCAGCGGTCCATCAATTCGGTTTAAAATTAAATCCACCGTTCTTGCATCAATGCGCATTACCCGACATTGACTTCAGTTTTTGTTGTAAGCCATTTTTCGCTGTAAGCCAGTCGTTCTTAACGTTTTTTTTGCGTTTATTGAGTCATTTGTTTTTGTTGTTGCGATTGGATTATCACTGGAATCTGGTTCAAATTAATGAACTCATAATTCACACTTTGAATTTGATTTATAAATTAGCGGCAATTCTGCAACGTAGCTGAACGTTATAGTTTTTTCTGCTTTCAAAATGAAATGTTTGATGTCATAGGAAACAAATAGTCGACGTGGACAGTATGGAAAGTTTTCGAATTGTAGTCACTTTGAAAAGCAAAAACATATTCATTTAGGTGGATTTTGTGTCTCACTTAGCCCTCCCACCAGAGGTTCTAGGTTCGAATCCTGGTCCGTGCTGTTTAAAGACTCGTCTACTTCTTTCGCTATCCACATAAAGTCGGTGAGAATTATAGGAAACGCTTCATTGCGCTCTTGACGGGCAATGAAAACAATCAAATGGGCCCAAGTCTGTAAGACACAAATGTGTAGAGGCAGTTATCGTAATCTAACCTAACCTCACTACTTTGTAATTTTAATATAGTCGAGTTCGCTTAGCTGCAAATAGATTTTTCCGATTTTCGATTTTAGTTGCAGTTAACCGGAGTTTTCAGTTAAGCGAATTATTTAAATTTTTGTTTGTAAATTTTAATTAATCGTACTTCAGATCAGTGAAAAGAAAAGAAATTTTAATTCCGAAATTTTCTAATTTCGTTGTAATTTCAAAAGCCAATCACTCCAACTAAAAAAATGAAATGATCTACTTATCAGCGATGTAATAAATAAAAGTAGGACAGTCTTTGTAAATTACGAAATATGGCAAATTTTTCATCTCGGCGGAGCGGAAATAATGTAAATTTTTGGTTTGGACCCAAAATATTTTTTCACTTAATCGAATTTTTTAGTTATTTGAAGTTTCAGTTAAACAAACTAAATTTCAGGAAAAATATTAAATAAAACTGGGACCTGGACTTCTATTATAGTTAAGCGGATTTTTCAGGTAAGCGACTTGCAGTTAAGCGGTTTCGACTGTATTATGTGATCTGTTTCTTTCACTATGTTGATTTTTTCAAAAGCTGAAAGGACACTTGAGAGAAAAGTGAAAGCTTGAATCTGCGCTTAGTTTCGTCAGCAAAAACTTGAAATGCTAGACAAATACTTCAACAGATTGTACAGCAATTATCTGATTACTGGAAAATTACTAATCAGCCCATAAAAAAATTAATATATTTTATAATACTAGCAAGCTATTTGCTTTGCAAGCAAATTTGAAGTCAATGGGCAAATAAATCAAATTCTTCTTAACCATTTGTTGATCCTGTTAGATTTTTATGAAAAAATAATTATCTAAGTATTTTTTTTTTGAAGTGCAATTAGCGCATTAAGTCATGTTTACAAACTTTTAACCTGTCCTAGACTTCGTCAGATTTTTGTTTTCGAAAAAATCACAACCACGGGTATTATTATTTCTCACCAAGAGTACTTTCACCAAGTTTGAAGTCAAAAGGCCCATAAAATCTTCTTTCTCCATAAAAACTTTTAACCCTTCGTTGACCCCATCAGATTTCGATTATCAAAAAAGTAAAAAACGCGCGTCGAATTATTTTGCATGTTAAGTACTTTCACTAAGTTTGAAGTCAAAAGGCGTAAAAAATCATGTTCCTTCATACAAATTTTTAACGCTTGGTTCGCCCAGTTAAATTTCGATTTTTAAAAAACTTAAAAAGACGTGTCGAATTATTTCTTACTAGGAGTACTTTCGCCACGTTTGAAGTCCATTGAAAGGCCATTAATTCATGTTTTTACAGTTCTTTTACACAAACCCTTAACCCGTCGTTGACCTCATTAGATTCTAATTTTCGAAAAAATGAAAAACACGTATCGAATTATTTCGCATGTTAAGTGCTTCCACTAAGTTTGAAGTCAAAAGGCCCATAAAATCTTGTTTGTACATACGAACTTTTAACCCATTGTTGACCCTGTTAGATTTTGATTTTCGCAAAAATTAAAAACACGATTATATTTTCTAAATATTTAATGTTTTTTAATTTAATTTATATTTAATGTTATTTATTGTTATTACTCGTTACTAATGTACTCTTTTTGTAGCATTTAAAAGAGAAATCTTGCATACTAAATCAATGTTAAATAGATAAATAGATAATAAATAAATTAATTAATAAATAAAACTATTTTTGGTGTCAAGTGTTTTCACCAAATTTGAAGTCAATAGACCAATCGGTTCAGCCTTTTTTCGTAGTCTCTCCGTATATGAACTTTAACCCTTGGTTCACCCAGTTAAATTTTTTATTTTTTCGTTTGGAGCATTTTCACCAAGATCGAAATCAATCTACCATATCAAGTTTCTTCATACAACGACTTAACCCATGTTTTGCCCCCTTAGACTTCGAATTTCAGAAAATTCCGTCTTAAATTTCACATTTGTAGCTTTCGCGGTTTGGACTAGAAGATGATGAATCAGCCAGTCAGTCAGGACAAATATGTATATGTATAGAGATTGTTTTATAAATTCATACAGTTAATATTGTCATATAAAAAACACTATGGGGAAAAGTCAATTGAGTACAAATTGAATATAAACAAACATGTAAACTTCTTTCGATGCTCAGTGTCAATGACTTGAGGGATTCTTCCACTGTTCACTGTTTCTTGAAAGTTTCATTTCCCGTACTCCATTCGCCGTACTGTTTCTTAGGTACTTATCGAAGTGTACACAACAACAACTATCTATTCTTCTGCACAGAACTGCTGCTCGCACTGTGAAACTTTGCACAAGAAGCTGAAATATGTTTTTTGCACTTATTGCACATCTCAGCAATTCATTTGGACACGTTAAGTTGCAGTCATAAATAAATTTATTACAGCGTGTTTACCTGTTTGCTGCAACAACCACGTCATGCTGCACAGAAAATAGAAAACACCCAGCACACCGACACCGATAGAAGCAACAACAACAACGGTAGCAGCATGAAAAGTAGCAGCAAGGTAAGAAGTTTCATTATGATTTCAGCGCTCTTCTTGCTGCTGTTGGGTTTGCGCCGTTGCAGCTTTTCCATTTTACTTTTTCCTTTGCACAATATTTATTTTTCCTGCTGTGTTTACCTTTTCAATTTTGCCCTGCCCCACCGTTTTGTCAGTCTACTTCACTATCTGTCTGTCTGTCTGTCTGTCTATTCTGTCTGACTGCTGAGGTGTCCATGCGTCTGTGCGCCGTTTTTGTCCGCATGGCGTCGGTTCGTTTTTAAGCCTAATTAACTTTCTTATTTCGCTGTTGCTTGTAGCTGTCTTGGCCATTTGCTCAGTGTTTGCTTTTCCACTTGACCGTGTTTTTTGCTTCTACAAATTTGTATTGTTGGCTTTTGTTGTTGTTGTGGCTGTAGTTATTGTTGGGCTGCTGTGTTGCGCTGCTGTCGCTATGGCTATCGCTGCTGCTGTTGCAGCTGGGGTCTTCTGTTAGTTGACGTTTTTTACATCAAAACGCCATTTTACTTTAACTAGAAGCGACCGCCACAACAACAAAAACAGCAACAACATTAGCGCCATGCATCGGACCAGAGTATGGCAGCAACAACGATGGTAGCAGCAGCAGCAGCAGCAGCTAACAAGGTGAAAAGTAGGTGAATGTTAAACAACAACAAACACAGTGGCAGCAAAAACAACAACAACAGCAGCAGCAACAAATAAACTGACAGTAGCTGAGAATAGTCAACAACAAGTTGCTAAGCGTACAACAACAGCGAAGAACAGAAGACAGCGCGCGGAAAAACCAACAACCAACAGCAGCAGCTAGTGACAGCGAGAACAACAACAACAACGAGCACGTCCACAAAAGTTATGAGTGTAATGAAGATGATGATTATGTTTGCAGTAATGATGCTGCCACACGGTTTAGTAGTCACATCTCAGCTGACAGCGCCGGCAGAGGGCGGCAGAGGGGGTTGGCTGAAGCGGCAATAAACCTCGGTTTGCAACGGGTCAGCTCGGTAAGTGAGTGCACCGGAAGCAACGAATAAACGTTTGCAGCGCCAAATTCCACTGCGAAAAACAATCAAAATAAACAAAATAATCGAAAATGGCCAAGTCAAAAAACAACAACAAAAACTATGCAACGAAGCAGCAGTTGGCTGCAATGTTGATTTTGAGAAAACAACATAAAAAGCACAGCAATGCATTAGCATCTTAATGAGAAAATCGTACCTTGAATGGCACAGATTTATATCTACAAAAATACACTGCGAGAAAATTGTTTACTGGCATGTTTCGACAATGGAAACATGAAAATTTGGCTACAGAAAAATATGTATTAGTTATAGGAATATTGTTAAGTAAGAACCGCACTTGAACCCTGTTGGGTCCTCAGCGATGTTAGCCCGAGTTCTGTTTAACCCTTTCGACCACTAAGTTGCCTGAGAGCAACTTGACCTATTTGTCATCTTATTATTATTTAAGTAGGCACCAACAAATTAATATTTTTAGAATCAAATTTTTTTTAGGAGCAAATTACAAAAATTTTACTGTTATCCCTAAAATAATTTCCAATAATTTGCAGCGATATCAGGGAAAGTTTGTGTTCTAATTGAAGTCTACGAATTGGGCGCGTTTGATCAAGACCCTGTTTCTTTAATAATGGTTAAATAAAATCAAAAAGTGGTAATTTTGTATTTTTTCATAAATATTAAATAATTTTTCTGTAATTAAAAAATATTGATACAAAATTTATTTAACCCGTTTTAAGCTAAAATTGTTCAAAAGTAAACTAGCTCTAGAACTCTAACAAAGAGGCGTGGCGACTTCAAATGTCGTTTGCACACTTCTTAGGCAAATGTTTCATGATTTAAATATCAAAAAGTGATATCAAGACACAGGGTTTAGAGTTATAAAAGATATGATTTACTAGAATGGGAATACATTTTATAAATTTCCAAAGTGGCTAGTTGCCTTCGTGCGAGATCTATTGCAGCCCTGAAAAACTTTGGCGTTCCTAAACAAGTCAGACGAATTCTGTCGACGGCAGTGCATAACCATAGCAGATGTTCTAAGAACTATCTGGTGGAGATATTTATTACTTGAAAAATTTTCCAAAAAGTTTCCAAAAAGTCATAGCCAGTGTAACTAAAAATTTCAATAACAATAAATCAAAATAAATAAATCAACACCATAAACTATTAACTTTTGTAATATTTCGTCATGTCAATTTTTTGCTGTGCATTTCAACGACACGCTGCTAGGGGGCATGGTTCACTATGCTTCCGTGCTTTAGCGTTTTTTTTTTATTATTTTAGTTGGATCATTCTAGCGTTGGTTAATGTACAGCAAAACGCTTTTAGTCGCATGGCTCTTGGCTCTGCAATGTTGTCGCTACTAATTTGGCTGTTTTATGCCAAACAATAAACATAAAACTTGAAAGTCTTAAAATGTTTGACAACACGCCATAATTTGCCTCAGTTTTCCCCCCTTCCCCACGCTGACCCCACACTCGGCTCTGATGTTGTGTGTGTTTCTGGTGCAGCACTTTTGGTTTTTTTTCGGCGCAGTTTACTTAGTTGGTATTTTAGCGTCTTTAATTGTGGGAATTGATGATTTTTACCTAACATAGTCAACAGAGTGTTTCCCGTGCTTGTCTGCCATTTTCTGTGATACCTCTAACTTTTTATGGCGGTTACTTATCGTCTATGACACACATTTCCTCGACACTGGCTCAGCCATTGGCTCAGCTCCGCGATTATTTAATAGTTTATATATTCCCTTAAAAAAAAGCAAAACTAGACACAAAAAATGTTATGTAACCTGTGTTGATGATGCACCGCGTAATATTTATGCGATGAGAAATTGAATTTGCGGCCGAATTTGGCTGTCATTCAGCCGGAAATGTGTGTCACTGTGCGGCGGAAATACAATTTGTGAATTTTGTATTTTTCGTATTGAAATAGTTAAACGAGGATTTTCATTTGTTACACATAAATTTCGAGTGTTTGTAAATCTGCTGCGTAGCAATAACAATGAAACCGAAAGTTGAGTTCATTTAAATTTGCTTACAACTTAACAAAATGTAATGCGGAATTTGTTGTGTGTGTGGGAATCTTATTGAAGGCCGATTTCGAAATTAGTTCTATATGAGCTGATCGTGCTAGGTGTTTGTGTTTTTTTATAGCATTATTTACTATGTGTTTTTGTAGACTTACGACAATTCTAATTTAATTAAATTTTCGTTTGTGATACAACGGAAAATTTACACGTAATCAAATATTAAATCGACTAATAGTTTTTATTTGTTTTAACTTTGTAAAACAAATTGTTAAAAATGTGAGAGCCCAACAAATCTACTACAGAATAACTTTTTGACATTTTTGACATTTGGTATAATATAATTAAACATTTAAATTCAACTTAAAGGCCTGGAGGCAGCTGATTCATGAAATTCAAAGATCTTTGCGGATATTTGATGCTTCGTTACTGCTCATACAGAGACACAACACATCTTCTTTGGATGAGCTCGAGGCCATTGGCCATAACTCCACACATATTGGACTGAGTCATCAAAAATTTAACTGACCGCTTGAGGCGCTAAGAGTGAAGCCGAGGCGGCTATTCGAATAATGTGCTCTTCCATATAAAATGCCATGAAGGTAGCTGCAAACTAAAGCCAGAATTAATTTTATATCTACAACGGTGTTGTTGTTTTATTTAGAATTATTTTCTTATTTTTCCTGGTCACCTTATAGGAAACTTTAAAATAAAATAAAAACTTTAAAATAAATAAATATTGTAATTAAAAATGTGTTCTAAAAAGGAAAAAGTTCCAATAAAAATTAATGTGTGCTATAATTGATCGATAAAAACTGTGCAAACAACTATAAAACTTGCAAAATTTGCACTTAACTCTTTCGCTATTTTGTTGCCATATGGCAACATGCTACTTTGTGGACTTTGGAGCTCTCTATGGTTTTCGTAATACATTTCTTTTGGATCCTTAGAATAGTTTGGATCTTTAGAATAGTTTGATCCTTAGAATAGTTTGGATATTTAGAATAGTTTGATCCTTAGAATAGTTTGGAATGATATGAAATGAATAAACTGAATGTGTAAGTTTAAAGAAAATAATTATACATGTTTTTGAAATGATTTGTCTTTACATAGTACAGAAAAAAGAAGCAGAAAAAAATTAAATTTTTAATTTTACTTTTAATTTCAATTCACACACATTTTTGAAATAATTGAACGAAATTATCGAATTTTAGTTATGCATAAACAATTTTATAATTAAGTAATTATTACATCCCCAACGGCTTTTGTCATATGAGGACACTCTAAGAAACAGGGTCCGGTGATAAAAATAAAAAAAAAAATTATGGAATGTTGTTGGTATAACCATTCAGACGACAAAATAAATACCTTTGAATTTTTAACTTTTCCCAAGAAAAACCTGTACCAAAAGGGTTGAAAAAATTATATAAAGCTAATTAAAAATCAATTTAATGAAAATAACTAATAAGAATATTATGAACAAAAATATATCAATTTAACATGTTTTAAAAAAATTTATCTGAGTATATTCAGTTTTTTTTTTTTAATTTCCCACCGAATATTTCGTTGAAGCGAATTTATTTCATGCATTTATAAGGCAGTGTCTGGTAATATGTTAAAAAAAAAAATAAAAAAAAATCACAACACATTTAATATTGGCAAAACCCAATAATAACAACAAGTTTGCTGCTTTGTGTATATTGCATTTGGGGGGAAAGAAAAATGCAAATATTAATTACAGAACTTAAATATTTAACTTCAGAGTTTAATTTTGTTTTCATATATTTTTGTTTGGGTTTTGCAAGTCTTTGCGTTTATTTTCGTGCATTTCCAGTTAAAAAACCAGTTAAACGCGCGTACCGTACAAACAACAACAACGATTTTAAAAAGCAATAAAAATAAAAAATAAAACCAGGCACTCGCAAAGCAAGTAAATCCCATTAATGTGTTTACTGAAAGTGTCATTTTCGGCTCAAGGTCAAGATTAATCAACCGATAAAGCGTCCAGCCAAGTCAAACAAAGCCGTCAAGCAAAAAAAGTGCAAAAAATCTAAATTCAATTCAACGACACTCCGTTTCATGGTTGGTCCCGCTGGTAGCGCCAAACTTGTCGAAATTCTGAGCTCAGCCAGATTTTACACTTTTATGGACATTTGCACAGACAGCGGCGAACAGCGATCGGCAGTTGCAGGCGAACAAAGTGCCGCCCAATTGCCGCAAATTGCACTCATTAGCGCGTTCCACCGTCCAGCCGAGACGGAGACAGTTATCAACGCACACACACGCGCAAATAAACAAGTTCGATTGTTTGCTGCAAATGCAACACTGCACACAACATTGTCCGTGTTGCGCACACAGCGAAACACACAGTTGGACACTTTGCCTGCGGCGATAGCAGCTTAGAGCGCATTGTTGCATGCGGCCGGTGCTGTTAGTGTCGGTGGTTGATGGAAAGTGCTGCCAGGTGGGGGAGTGGGGACAGGGCTGCTTACCCTTAATCAATTGTTAATTAGCTTAAGCTTTTCGCACAGCGCCAGTCGACGCCAGTCGATAGTCGACCGCTTAATAATGTTGCTTGCACTTGCTGGCACTGTTGTTGTATTTGTCGTTGCTAGTAACTATTATTGGGCAGCTAATACCGCATTTTAATCACTTTGGTTATGTGCTAAGCGCACTTTATGGCCGTTAAACATTTGACTGCCACCGAACCGCAACTGCGGCTGTGGCGCCGCAACTGCTGCAACCGCTGTAACAATGTTACACACACCGCAACGGCAGCTGCTTCCGAAGTGCTTATGTGCGATATGTTTGCGTACATGTGTTGTGTGTGTGTGTGTGAGTGTGTAGGCAATTGCGTGTGAAGTACAGTGAGATTTCGTTGGGTCTTTAAGCGTTCAGTTCGGTGGCATTTAAGCTACGTTAAGAATTGTAATAAATTTTACGAGCTGTTTGACAACATTTTTATTTAGTTTTATTTATTTTTTTATTTATTTATTTAATTCTTCAGTCTTTTAATACCAATTCTTGCAGACTAAATAACAATGTGTAAAACTTGAACTTGAGCCGGGAGTTAAGAAAGGAAATGAACATTCGATTAAGGACAGATATATCAAGATATATCTTGTTGTAGAGAGCTCAACACAAAAAGGAGCAACGTGTCTGAGGGAACGTGTTTGCACAATGAAAGCTATTTTAGCCAGAAGAGAACGACGGTCAATGTTGCCATTGACTATATAAAAAATATAATATAAAAAAAATATAAATAAAAAAATATAAATATAAAAAAAAAGAAAGACATGGAGATGCCAGACCTCCTAGTTTCAAATAATTTTAGACTCAGCAATAAACAACGAGACCCGTAAGAATTCTGGGGCTCAGAAAAATAAATAGAAAATAAGTCTTTGCATATGTTCTAAGCGATTTGAATGGGAAGCATTGAAAGCTCTCCAGATGAAAGTAGCATATTCCAGTCTGGACCCAACAGTTTTATTATACAAAAGCCCGAGCGCATACGGATTGGAAAAGAAAGAAGAATTACGGCGGTCAAAACCCAACATCGAGCAGGCACGCGAGACAATAATCGAATTGTGGGAAATGAAGCTAATCTTTGAATCGAAACAACGTCCAGCTCCTTGATCGCAGCCACAGTTTTTAAAACAGAGCTTGAAATTTGAAATGAAGTTTTCACAGTATTAGTGGTTCTCGAAAAAGTTGAGTGAAAAATTGATTTTTAAGCATCACTGGAAACCACCAGATTAGTAACTGTTGTGCGGCACGAGACGAAACCGTGTAGCTTAACCCTTTCCAGTAAATTTCCGCATTTCTTGAGATAAAAATTTTTCCTTCAAAATGTTGACTCTCATTGAAAATTTTGGCAACGATATACAACAAAATATCAAAAAACATCATTTATGGTAAGAATTACAGCTTAGTCAATTTTGTACAATATATCGTACAATGGTCCGCAGAGGAGTAAAAATCCATGAAATTTTTGTTTTGTTTTTTAGTTTTATGAACCATTCATTGATTTGATTGAAAGAAAACATAAATTATAACAACAAAAAATCGGAACGTGATTTGATTTTTATCGAAATGTCTACAAATTATATTGTTTATATATATTGTCACATTTATTCAGACTTATGTAACCGTTGTTGTTGTTGCATAGTCCTTTTCCCCTCAATAAAACACAAAACCAATTAAAATTCATATATCTTTACAGAAAGATACTGCATATAGCCGATTCTTATTATCGTAGTGGGAGTGGCAAGTACGCATGTCTAATCTTTCATAACCTGTGATTGCCCAGTAAAATACAAAATCGTCTAGTAGTTAAATCTATTTCTTAACCGAAATTTGCCTAATAGTTGCATTTTATTAGCCACGTGGTTTACAGATGGGCGTGGCAGGCAAGTAAACGCAAAAATTGTGTTACCAAACCCATAACTTAAAAAATGCAAACATAACTTGCAACCTTTGCCTTCCATTTGTACGATATACCGTACAATTTTTTTTAAAGACAAAAAAATTTAGACGCAAAATATTTAGACGCAAAAAATGTTAAATTTAATAAGTTTTATAAATCAACTGAGATTCGAACTTTAAAATTGTTAAGCTTTTTGCTACCAACACATTTTTTTTTAAATTCCTCCGCAGAAACACCATCATTTACTGGTTTTTTTCAAATTCTTGTAAAAAGCTTCTTACAAAACTAACTCATACTGTGTAGCCACGGTTATTTATATTTTTAAACAAACTGACACAACACAGACTACTTAATGAAAATTAAAAAGCCGTTCCATAAAAAATGCGTTCGCTGTCAAATTAAAAATCTTAGAAAAAACGTTGACGAAAGGGTTAAGAGAGATAAGGCTCTTTACTGCAAAGAACAGTTATTCCTTGATTATGCATTCGAAAAGTTTTGAAACCGTGGAGAGTTTGTAGATTGGGCGACAGTTAGAAACGTCGTTCTTATTATTTACTACTTTTAACATTTCTGTCGTTATTCATTTTCTAGGCTGCACTAATGCTTATAAATTCAAAATATTCTTCCACATTTTTTTAATACACTGAAAGACACTTGATTGTCCTAAATATATGAATCTAGTCATTTTCGGTTTTATAAAATAAAAAAAATATAAAATAATATATAAAAAATATAATTAAAAAAAATAATAATATAAGAATTTATAGTTACGTAATAATTTTTAGAATTAAATACATAATTTTTGAAATATTTTTATTTTCGAATTCGTGTTGCAAAATCGTTGGTTGGATTTTGAAAAGAAATTTTAAATAGAAGTTTTAAAACTATAAGTAATTAGATATTTTATAATTAATTAATAACTAACAAATACTATAAAATTCCAATTAATTGTACAATACAGAAAGCAGTTGTCCCAATTACTGCCTCGAGCTCTTTTCCTCACAGTTGTGTCATTGTGCCTCAGATGCGTAGTTATTTGACAAGAAGAGATTTGGTTAGTTAGCCGTTTCCGCTGTTCTCCACAGTCCACGCTGCATGGTGTCCAACTGCGTTTGTGCGCTTGGCTCACTCCATTCCACACGATTTCGACTTTGAGCGCTGCACTGCAATTCTGCGCCACTTTTGCAAGCGCAACATTTGTCCTTTCAATTGCTTTTTGAAAATTATCTGTTGACCCAGCATGCTCAAGTCCTCGTTGCTGCATCTGCCCACCAATTCCACTGTCTGTTCAATGAGTTTTTCAGTGAGCCACAGCTTCGTCTTGGTGAGGCGGATGCAGCGATCTATGGGTCCAGGTCCAACAGGTCCGACGCGTTGACGCAGCATCTCGCCATGCAGAAACAGCAAATAGCTAAGCTTGACCGACTGAGTGCTGGCGCTCGAGTTATTCATTCTTCTGAGCTGAGAAGACGAATTTCAATTTACTTTGACTTTCTGCACGTTCGGTGACTTGGAGTAAGTTTGGTTGACTTGTGTCGTACTGCGGCAAGGACTGCGGCATTTATAGGAGCTGCCAGGACACTCTTCATGTGAAGATTTTGCACAATTTTGTTTGTATTGGGAGCGCACTTATTTTATATTTACAACAACACTATTAGCAAACTAACTAACTAACTAAACTAGACTTGGTGTATTTAGAAATTATTGTTGTGTATTTGAAAAGGTTAGGAACCTGAGTGATAGTGGTAGTCGTTTGTCGTTAGTGCAGGTAGGTGGTTTGAGTTTGGACTAAACATGTATAGAAAAGATTGGAGCTAAAAATAAACACAGTAGTTACTTGTGTATGCAATCATATGTGAAAAGCACACGTTTCTGACCTGCTGCGAGTTGTGTTTGGATTTTCCATATTTTAGCACAACTACGTACATATATATAAACACAGAAATATACATAGTAAACAGTCATATACTATACATAAGCCACCCCTATTTAATTTGTTGTGTTAAACATTTTTGCTGCTGGTATCCAAGTGGCCAACTCCAAAGCATTGAATTCTTCAATGTCAGTGACACATACAAAAATACATAAATACATTCCATATTTACGAATTACTACATCCACTTTATGCGTAAGTAAGCATGCGTATATTACATTACATGTGTAATTATTCAAGTGCCAAAGTGGTTCACCAACTTAGCTGAGCTTGCAAAACATGTTTCACGTTTCAAGCTGAGCATTCGGTAACATGAACCTTGAGCACTTTGCAGCATTACAGCTAAACTCAAACGCTACTTAAGTTTGGTTTAGTTTCACTTCAGCTATTAACTCATGCTTCAATGGAATTGAAGTTCCAGCAACTCCAAGACGTTTTCTTATGTTTTAATTGTTCTTGGTGGCAAAAGTTGCCGCTCCTTGCTACCACCAACTTTGCTATACAACTTTGTTATGTCTTCTGAAAAGAAGTTTTAGAATCTTTGAAAGATGCTTTAAAATCCAAAAAATATAAACTAAACAATATGTATGTATATTTTTGTAGTTATTACAAATTGATGCTTTAAAAAATGTGCAAAGAAGCAAGAATGCCTGCAAATGATATTAGCTTAAATTAAAAACTACGTTTGAAGTTATAATGGGTGAAGTCTTAAGAATTATTGTTGAATTATTTTTATTGAACTTTATTATTTTGTAATATTCTAGTTTTATCGATGGCCTGTTAAAATTTATTTTTATTTGACTGATTTAAATAAATAAAATAAATTAAAAAAAATAATCAGTGGAGGTATATATTCGATCAATTTTAATAGAGTGGGACTGTCTGCAAATCCTACAATCTCTGAAAAATGGCAAGTCAAAAGCCAGTCTGAGTTCTGAAATAGCCTTAGTGAGTCTCTGATATTGATTGATTTAAGACCATCGAGATCTTTTTAGATGGGGCACCTACAAGATTTATAGTTGCAAGAGAGAGTCTCTGAACAGAAATCCTTGAAGCTTTCTGCTTTAAGTGCTTTAAGAGTATCGACTGGTTCAAGGCCATCGGGGTGTTTTTAGAAGGAGCACCTACAAGATTTCTAGTTGCTAGGGAGAATAAAGCATAGTAAAGCAGATTAGAGTCTCTGGAAAGAAATATTTGAAAGTGAAAATATTAGTGAAGGTACATATACAAAATTTTGTTAAAGTGGACTGCCAGCAAGTCCTTCACCAATTAACACAAAATGGAAAGTCAAGAGTCAGTTTGGCTGATTTTTAGTAATTTCCTGATATTGATTGATTTAAGGCCATCGGAATCTTTTAAGAAGGGGCATCTGCGAGATTTCTAGATGCATCTAGGGAGAACAAAGCATAGTAAGATAGATCAGCGTATTTGAACAGAAATCCTTGAAGCTTTCTGCTTTAACCCTTTCGATGCTGAATTTTACCCTGCGTCTCGATATTACTTTTTGGTATTTAAATCATGAAAAACTTGCCTAAGAAGTGTGCACACGACATTTGAAGTCGCCACGCCTCTTTGTTAGAGTTCTAGAGCTAGTTTACTTTTGAACAATTTAAGCTTAAAACGATTTAAATACATTTTGTATCAATATTTTTTAATTACAGAAAAATTATTTCATGCTTATGCAAAAATACAAAAGTATGACTTTTGGTTTTTATTTAACCGTTATTAAAGAAACAGGGTCTTGATCAAACGCGCCTAATTCGTAGACTTCAATTAGAACACAAACTTCCCCTGATATGGCTGCTAGTTATTGGAAATTATTTCGGGTACAACAGTAAAATTTTTTGTAATTTGCTTTGAATTCACTTCTTAAAATATTAATTTGTTGGTGCCTACTTAAATTAAACCCATAAATCAATCGTAGCTTTTGCTATAAAATGACAAATAGGTGAAGTTGCTCTAAGGCAACTTTGGGGTCGAAAGAGTTAAGTGTAATAATAAGTCAAAATATCAGTGAATAATTTTATTGAAGTGGGACTATGAACAAGTCACACATTGTCTGAAATTAACATCGAACTCAAAATGGAATTTTTGCTTTGCTATGTGAGAGAGTTGACCCTAAACACCTCGAAAACTCTGCCGGACTCGCATCTGTGGCCGCAACAATTCGCTTTTGAACCATAGCCAACCTCAAAAGGTCAATACAAATCAACTTTATGTACATTTTAAGTAACATGTGCGACTACATATTCAAATTTTAATCGACTGCCAAGTCCGCACAAGTGATCTGCAAACAATGCCCACGCTTTGGCGCCTAAGCAGCCCGAAAGCGCAGCAGCGTGAGAAAAGCGCCGCTTCCGTGCCATGTTGTTTCCTAGCGGCTTTCGGCGGCAACGATTTCCTTCTTCCACCCGGCAAGCGTTGCTGCGCTGGGGAAATGCGTCTGCGCATGCGTGCCGCACACTCTGCCATTGGTGCAGCGTAAAGTGCACTGCTGCGATTTGATTTTCCTCGCCGTAATACTGAATATGCAAATTGAGTTTTTCTGCTTTTCCGTTGGCGTTTCTGTAACCGCCAAGTGAGACAAAACGCGAGAAATCAACAACCGAAGCGCATTGTCTGCAAATTAGTGGCTATCGTGCTACACGCTTTGTTGTTGCCCTGCCACAAATCATACATTTCACTGTTGTACTACATGTTTATATTTTTATTGTTTTTTTATTGTTGCACAAATGACGGACGTGTTGCGTGCTGCGGCGCGCGAAACGCGTCGGGCTTTATTATGCAATGCGTATTATTTGGCGCATTTTATGGCTTTACGCATGCGCGCTAATTCGCAATCAAAGCGCAATGAAACAGAAGTCAAACAAAGAAAAAGCCAAAAACAAAACAAAAATGAGAAATGGCTAAAAATGAAAACTGTGGCAACGCATCGCTGCGCCGACGCCGACGCCGACAAATGCGCGTCGTGTCGGTTGTGCGGTACGTCGAAAACGTTTGATGTTAATGAGGCTAATTTGCGTTTAAGTTTGCACGTAACAATTGTCCGGGAAGGAGGAACGGCGGCCGCGGCTGGTGGGCGGGCTGGCTGCAGGTCTGTGCAGGTGGGGCAATGGCGGCCGTAGTGGTCGGTAGGGCGAAGTGAAATGCGTGCATTGTGAGCGATGGAAATCGAAAAAATTCGGTACTTAACGCATTAGTCCGATACGCCTCAGGAGTACACGAGCACCCGGCGCACGATGGTGGAATTTCGGAGCGCAAAAGAGCCCAAAGCAAATTTTTTCGCTTGGTTTTTCGTGTTCTATGAAATACTTTTGCCAGCGCGGAAAAATGTGCGTACGTGGCGCGGCAGACGGTAGACGGCAGCGGCCCCTTAACGCCAACACTAACAATGTGTTGAGCAGCACTTGTCGCACATCCCTGTCGGACCTGAGACAACTGGTTCCCAAAATTCATTGGGTTTTCAACTGGTTTCCTGTAAGTCATTTGGACAACTACATAGTTGTCAAAGTAGCTGTCAGCGAATGCAGAAGTCAGTCAGTTCGCGTCGAATCGTGGTGAAATAATCAACAAAATACTGTTAAGGCTGATCTTACGATACTTTTGTTACAACAACAACGCAGAAATGTTTGCATTTTCCGAACATGTATTTTTCTATGACTCGAAGTTCGCTCGATTTGCACGTTTCGCCTTGAATGATTTTAGTTAAAAATTTTGCGTGGTTGCGTGAAGCAACGAATTGCAGCAGCAGCTGAAAGGTTTGTTTTAATAAATTTGTTTGTTTATCTATATAAATATTTATTAATTCATTTATTTGTTTTTTAATTGCAGGCGAAGTAAGGATGTTGTATTGCGTCAGGCCCCAAACAGTGTCGACAGAAGTGTGTCAGCAAGTCCAAGTTCATGTTAGCTCATCTTTACGTGCACCAATATTTCTTGTTTTTCATTCGTGGCAGAATTACGTTGTTTTTTGAAAATATTTTCGAAATAAATTAATTGCTGAAAAATTTCATTGTTTTATTTTCCCCCATAAAAATCAACTGGTTAGAAAACGAATCCAGAATAAACTAGTTCGCAAACTACTCGGTTCGCAACTGGTTTAGAAACTGTTTTACTTAGAACTGACTTTGAACTAGTTGGAAATGGATGCAGACGGGGACAATTGACTGTCGCCTAGGACATCGCCATGTTAAAAGGATGAGTTTGCTCCAAAGAAACGAATCGGTTTTGAAGTCAGCTATGACTGACAAGCAACCAGTTGAAAAACTACATTCAGACCCGTCCGAATTCCTACAGGGATGTCTGCATGTGTGTGTGTGTTTGTGTGTGTATGAGTGTAATGCAAATTTCATGCAGCGCAACACGCGCTCAAACCGCTTTGGCCATGGTCAAAATGTAAAAAAAAATTACAAAAACAAATTAGAAAAATAGCACGCGAGCAGCCGGTGCGTAGCGTTGGCTAATTATGCAAACGCCAATTAGCGGCCACACTCGCATTGAGTAACCCGAACTTCATAAAAATAAATCGGCAAAAACATGAAAAATTATTACATGCAATTTCATGCTGCTGCTGTGAGCGTTGCATGATGCATGGCCAACGCTGACACTTTACGCACTAAATGCAGCCAGCGGCCAATGCTTCTTCAACGCAGCGCTGCCGCGCCCAGTTCAGCGGAAAAATTGCCGCAGTCGCAGACATTCTACCGGTCGAGAAACCTGCGTCCAGCCTCACTAAATGCTGCAACTGGGTCCTTGTTTATCCAACAATTTCTCACTTGATTTGTCTCCGCGCAGACCGGATAGCGGCGCATAAACCCATAAACCGGTCATCGGTCGCCGTAAATGCCAACAGCGACCGCGCCTTGTCGCCTTTCACGCCCCACGCGCCTTTGCATCAGCCTGCCAGCCGACACAGCCCATTCATCGCACGTCTGCCCGCCGCACCGAACCATTTCGAATGTGTTCTTTCAGTTATTTCAACGGGGCAACTATTTGCGCGCCAGCTTTGCGCCACAGCTCCGTCAGTTACCTGTTCGTCTGTCGGTCTTGGGCCTCAAAAGCCAGAACTTCACGCATGAAGCGACTTCTTAGGAGCAAACTAAGGTTTCGCCGTTTATGATTCTCTTCAGTTTTGTGTCAGCTGAAAAAATATTTAACCATACTTTTGTGTGTCTGTGTGTACTTTTGTTCGTGTGCTTGCAACCGGCACATGTGCGTGCCGCGCCTCACGTGTGGTCGTTGGTGTGGTTGATTTGTGTCCCAATTCTTTCAAGTATCCCATGCAGAAGCGACGAATTTACGGGTTTCTGCCCGTAAAGCACCTGCGCCATTAATGAGCGCAGCCTGCGCCTGAGTATTCACTCACTCACACACACATACACGCATACTCACACTCACACTGGCGATCATACATATTTGCTGTGTCGTGTGTCGTGCAACATTTTCCTCGTCGTGCTGAAAGTGGCGTACACACCTGCAATAAAAGAAAAGAAAAGAGAAAACGCCTCGTTAGCATGTTTTATTGTTTGGCAGTTATTATCGGCAGCCTAAGAACTTTGACAGCGCAGATAATGATGGAATTTCCCGCATGCCGCTTAGGCATGATTTAAGGATTGCAGCGCGATTTCATGCAAGTGCCACAGATCAGTGTGCACCAAGAATGCCACAACTTTTACATTCCAAACATGCTGCATGGAATGAGACAAAGCAAGAATAAGAAGAAGAACACATAGGCAACCATACTACATGGCAGTCATTAATGTTGAGAGTCCTTGCAGCACTGCACTGCCTGAATAAAAAATTGTTCATTTGTAGGCAAAATGTATGATTAACGAGCTTTGTTGTAGGTGAGTCAGTGTTCACATATCTCTCCAAGTTCCAGAGTGGTTGAACCTTGTCATTGCTGCAACAAAGCAAATCATGATTGTGAGACACAATTTCTCAACTTTAAACAATTTTCATATATTCAAGCACAATAATTTGCTTTTGAAGTGGTTTAACCCGAATATTCCCGAACTCATTTTTTCGATTTTACTTAAAAAAATTTTTTAGCAATATTTGAAAAATTATAATACATTTTTTTTTTACAGAAAGCCAGAAATATGCAATATACAATCATAGTAAATGGGTTTTTTGAGTGCACTAACCCTTTCGACCCCAAAGTTGCCTGAGAGCAACTTCACGTATTTGTCATCTTATAGCAAAGGCTACGATTGATTTATGGGTTCAACTTAAGTAGGCACCAACAAATTACAAAGCAATTACAAAGCAAATTACAAAAAATTTACTGTTATACCCAAAATAATTTCCAATAACTAGCAACTATATCAGGGAATGTTTGTGTTCTAATTGAAGTCTACGAATTGGGTGCGTTTGATCAAAACCCTGTTTCTTTAATAATGGTTAAATAAAATCATAAACTGATAATTTTGTATTTTTCCATAATTAATATTTAATTTGTCTGTATTTAAAAATATTGATACACAATTTATTTAACCCGTTTTAAGCTAAAATTGTTCTTCTTAGGCAAGTGTTTCATAATTTAAATGCCAAAAGGTAATATCGAGACACACTGTAAAATTCGGGGTCGAAAGGGTTAACAAAAGAACAACATTTGCGACACCCACATTTCATATCTTTCAACGGTTCTTTATAAAAATTGACTTCCCCATAGCGTTTCATCAAAGATAATATAAATTATAAAATTCATTTAAATGTTTAAAATTGTAAATTATATTATCCATGGTTTCATCTTCAGATCCACAACTTAAAGTTGTATAAAATAATTAACTATAATTGGTCAGCGCAAAGACAAAGAGAAAACACAATAAAGCCAAGAATAAGCCGGAAGTAAATTCAACGAACAGAAGCGTAGCCTGAACTTGGTCATGGAGTGGTTTTAAAATAATTTTGTTGGCTAATTTATTATTAAAGTAAAATGCATTTTTGAAAAAAGCATTCTTTTGATTGCGCTACTCAGTGGCGGTTTTGGGTACAACTTTTGAGCCGAATACCATTCGAAACCATATTTTGTACCAGCAATTTTTTGTTTTTGGGGGATTTTGACCCCCCAAAACCCCCACTGGCGCCACTTATATATAACTTATTGCATTGAAAATTTAAATTGTTTCCCGTATTTTTATTAAAAATTTCATAAAGCGAAGTTATTGCCTCTGAAGTGAAAGCATGTTTGTGTCATCGGTACAAAAATGAGCCTGGAACAAAGAGCCAATATTAAGATGTTTTTTTTTAAACTTGGTAAAACCTTACACGTAATATTTCAATTGACGAACCAAGTTTATTCAGTTCAGAGAGTTGTATAGGCGATTTAAAAACGGTCTTAAGAACATAAATGATGACCAACATCGTCGGCCAACTGAAATCTGCAATAACCGCATCCATCAAGTCCATTAAAAACTATGCATGAATTCATCAAAGGTCAGTCAAAATCTTCATTGAAATTCTTGAAATTCGATTTAAGTATCTTAATAACATCAATTTCTGGCATTTCAACTGAACATTTGACTACCGAAGGTTGTCTGTACGGTTTGTTCCGCACAAGTTGACTGCCGCAATCTCATCGATCGACACTTGTGACTTTTTTATTTGAATAAAAGTTGCATTTTAACCATCAACTACTTCTGGTATTTGCCTGTTGCGACTTTTTCTTTTATGAAAAAATGCATTTGTTAATGAAAAAATGTTTTGAGAACGTATAAGTCATCCAAAAGATTTGTACCGACATACTGAAGGACATCCCGGCCGACGATCGAAAACACTAATTATTCAAACTTTTAGATCATGAAAATAGCTGTATTGAGTCTGAAAGAGAAAAAAGAAAAATTCGGTTTTGCAAAAAAAAATTATTTTAATTATTATTATTTTTTTAATACATATATAGATGAAAGGAGGACAAAGGACTGCGGAATCAGCGGCAATGCTGAACCATTGTTATTGTTTTATTGCAATTCTTTGCGTTGCTCATGTTTTTCTTTTGTGTTCTCATGTTCTCTTTGCATGGCTTGTGACCTTTTTTGTTTCCACTGTTGACGCACGGTTTCATGTTTTTCTAAATTTCTCGTTCATTCAATAATGCTTCATTGCTTTGTGAAAAAGGTGACAACAATCAAATTGATTGACAATAACTGAACATTTTTGCGCAGGAATGTTTATGCCTCGGTAAAAATTTTCATCACATGTGTCGAGAGAAATATTATTGTTGGTCAAAGCTGCATTTGTCGGAAAACGTCGAGCAACATTCGATGTGGCGTAAAGTGCAGATTCTCATTCATTCAATAACACCGTGCGACAGCATTTTTTACACCGGAAAAAAATCCATATGGGCGTGAAACTAGAGACCAAATATAGTAATACTGCGTACTCAGTTTTTCATTTCTACATTCTTTGTTCTTTTAGGACTTCAAAATTTTGAAGGGAATACAAATTAAAAAAAAAAATAGAAAACTACTTAACCTCGTTAGAATATGGCGATATGTATATCAAATGAAAGAGAAAAGGCTCAAGAATTTAAATAAAATTCTAATTTTTAATCTATGTGTAAAAATGGATATGAAAAAGGTCCTTTGAAAATTTTAATCCTTTATATCCTCGAAAATGTATATAGAATTTTCTTGAAAAGTAACTATGTTAAAACCCAAAATCTCCTTGATCACGTGTCAAAATTTCATGACTCTAACTTTATTAGTTCGAAAGTTATTAAAAAAAAGGCGGAAGTTGCAATTCTAATGAAGTACAAAAATTCTAATTTATTTGAGTATCAGTATTTAAAATAATAAAAATATACAAAATCAATGAAGCGAGAATAATGAAATCTTGACACGTGATCAGGGAGATGTGGGGTTTTAACATTCTTATTTTTCAAGAAAATTCCATGTAAATTTTCAAGGATATAAAGGATTACAATTTTCAAAGGACCGTTTTCATATCCTTTTTTTACAAATAGATAAAACATTAATTTTGTTTCAATTCAATTTTTTTTTAATTTGTGTTCCCTTCAAAATTTTGAAGTCCTTTTAAAAAGACAAAGGATATAGAAATAAAAAACTGAGTACGCAGTATTACTACGTTTGGTCTCTAGTTTCACGCCCATATGGATTTTTTCCGGTGTGAAAATTTTTTTTAATTTTTGTCGCACGGTGTAATACTGCACCGCATTGTGGATGATTTTGGCAATAATTGAATTGATTGACAATATGAAATGGAAAGGAATGTTGGCGCTTCTGTACACATTTTTATTGCGACTCGCAGTGTCCACATACATTTTTTATTGGTTAAAGCTGCATTTTCCCGAAATCTCCGCCATGTTGCGCAACATTCGGTGTGGCGTAAAGTGCTGACTGTAGATATTTTATTCAGTAAATGTTGTTGTATTTATGCTTTCGCCTAAATACGCATTTGTTGTAGGAGAAATCAGCAGCTGGGACTGATCAGCTTTGTTGACTGATTGTCGCATTGCTGGCTCGTCTTCAGCGCCAACACGCTTTGGCTCATCCGTCAAGCAGGCTACGGTTTTTTATTATTGGATTGCTTTATGGCCAGTCGACCATATATCAACAATTAATATTGAATTTTCACTTCAACACTTTTCTCCAACTTGAGCCGCACCGTCGCTTCTTTCCACTTGATCTGCACCGTCAGCGTCAACGTCAGCGTCAGCGCCAGCTTTGGGCTCTTCACATCGTTTTTGTTTGCCGTTTTCCATTTAAAAATTAATGTCAACACACGATTGGCTGCTGCAACATTTTCTCGTCGTGTGGCAACACAAACAACAAAACAACAACAACAACAACAACAACAACTGCAACTGCGTAGTACAGTTAAATTGCATTTTCCCAACTTCATTAGGAAAACGCAGCTAGAAACGTCATACGCTAACAGGCGTGTTATCGGCTTATGTTGTTGTTGTTGAAGTTGTTTGCTGTTGTGTTACCTACCTATGTACATATGTATGTGTGTTGCTAATGTTGTCTTTCAATCATCACCGGTTAGCGCTGACGATTGTACAAATTGCCACACGACCAGCTGGTCAGTCTTCAGCGCCGTGCTGAGTGACAACTGTCAGCAGCAGCGCCACGAAATCAACAACAACAATAGCAATGAGTGCATCAACGCTTACGCCTTGCCGTCTTGACATCTTATCGTCTTGACGCCTTTTTAAGTGCTGCGTTTGTTTTTGTGTTTTGCACACGCGTCCGCAGAAAATCCACACACACAGCAGGAATCGATCGAAAGCAAACAAAAGCCCACAAGTAAAATAGAAAATAAGTCAAACATGCCAACTGCTCCGCGGTCGAGCAGCCATGGTGCACAGTGTGATTGGTTGTTGTTGGTCGTTGGCTGTTGGCATTTTCGCAGACGTCTTGCAGTATTTAACAAACATTTATGCACTTAAGCGCCGAAGCGTTTCCCTTGGTTTTTCTTTTCGCATTTGAAATTTTTTTCATTGAACATTTTCACGCCAACACTGCTTTGTTGAGTGAAAATCACTTCGAGCCTATAAAAGTGCAGCTTATCGTTGTGCAGTGCACTCTATGGGGTTTGCGTATTTATAAGGAGTTTCATTTGTTGTTGTTGTTGGTTTTAAATTAAAAATCCACTGTACGCTTTGTTGGAAGCATTTAATTTTATTGGTCCTTCAAACCAATGCACAGTGGATTAATGAGAAGTTTTCTTGTAAAATTCACACACAAATCTCTACTAAAACTTATGAAACTAATTGCTCAAGTTAATTAAAACTGAACTGAATGAAAATGTGAACGCAGTTGGTTTTGTGGATGAGGTTACTGTGGCTGCCTAACGGCGCACATGAAATTGACAGTGGACATCCTTATGACAGCTATCCTTGTGAAGACTATGAAAAAGCAAACAGATAATACTTTCGGTAGAACCAAAGACAAAATATATAATAAACCAGGATTTACATATTATTCAGAAAAGTTTCGAAACCCCGTTTTCTAAAGGTGACACAGAAGAATTAGTGATAGCTACGAAGTCAATGAGTTGTTGTCGCTGGACTCGCGATCATTGTGTTATTTTTCAAGTAAGTGAGTAAAGGAACAATCATGCAGTAAGTCCACTTAAAGCTATCTCTCAGATGGCAGCAACAAAACCTTGCAACTAGCTTCGGTTTCAACAGACTTGCGAACCTTCGGAAAACCAATTTTTCAACAACTACTACAAAAGTAGTGTTTTGTATTTGAGTAACATTATAAAAATCTTTGTCATTCCCTGAAGAGGTCTACTACTTACGGACGAAACGTCTAAGCATAGTGAAGTATCACCACTTATCACCACTGACCTTCCAGCATATTAAACCATCTACATGGAAACCGGATACAGGTCATCAGCCATTGACTCCCATAGATAGATAAGATGGATATAAAGGAAAGCGTTTCACAGCTTACGAGTCACTGCTCCTTCTAGAGTAGAATATGACTTGAGGCAATTCAACTAAATCATTATGGAATGTAAATGGTTCTTCTCAAACTACCCGGAAGAGCATAACTTAAGCGGCTCCCTGGGCCTAACCCACTTCATTAATATTCGGCAATCAAGTGTATCGCTATGACAAAAAGTATTTTCGTGAGAATATTCAGAAAGCACCTAATTCGTAGCTTTGAAGATCAAAAGTTTCGCATGTTTTGTTATTTTCATACCAAACTTTTGTTAAACAGCGAAAGAACCATCACAAAAATTACTAATTTGAAGGTACCAATCCCATCTGAATAGGGATGGGCACCGGATTCTAAAATGAAGGGAATCAAAATGGAACCAATCACAGAACCCTTCTATAGCCTAACCTAATCTAAAGGTCCCAATGAAGATGATGGTTTCTTAATTTAGTATGTATTTATTTATTTATTTTTAGAATTGTTTTTAAAAAAAATTTAGTATGTATTACCCTGCAAAGTCCATATTGAGCTTGGTCTTGTTAAATAGTGATAAGTAGATATAGAGACAAAGGTAGATTGACACCCTCAAAGCTGGAAAATTTGTCCAAATGGACATCAAGCCACAAACCATTCTAAATAATTGTTATCACAACAGCCAACCAAAATAAGCTTTTTTGATCATTCGCTGAAGTAAAATTTTTCAAACAATGATTCATGAATTTTCATGAGAAATCAAATGAAAATACAAAATATCTTAAATTACCTAATCATAGTGAGTTTTATTTGAAATAATTTACAGCCGCATTTAAAAATATTAAACTAAACTTATGCCTAAATATCGCTAAGTAATTCAATATCCTAATTTAATTTAATTTTACATTTTCCTGGCACGTTAATGGCGTCTGGCTGCCTTTTCGTGCATTTCCAGGATATGCGAACGCAATTCCTCCTTGAAGTCAATCTCACGATTTATGGCACGCAGATCCTCGGAGCCGAACTCCTCCAGCTTGTGCAGCTTTTCGTCAATCAATTTCGATGTCAGCTCCAACTTCGAGTAAGATACGCGCAACATGCGTGACTTGGCGCGCCGCAATTCCGCCAAATGTACAAACATTTGGTAGGTGAACGAGCGATCGGCGTTGTTTTTGTAGCTGCTCTCCTCCATGCTCGAGTTGGAGTATAAATTGTAACAATAATGCGTTCTGCTGTGAACAGATGTATTTGAATTGTGTGTGGAGTACGTTTGCTGCTCGACTATGATGCAACTGCAGTCCTTGCGTCGGCCAAGGGGCTTTTTATACTTTTCTGAAGTCATAACCTGGCAGCTACCTGTTGCCAAACCCGAAAACAATTAAGCTTTGGTAATCCATATTTGACAAAATCTATGTACGTATATACCTGTCAACTCTTTCTGACAAACCTACGTTTGGATGGCACGGATTTGCTTTTGAAGATTTGCTCGGTTATTATAGCAATTTTCCGAAACCGTGCAATAAAATCTGAAATCCCACAGTACAGTAATAAAATAATCACAACATTTACTGTTGCTACAATTAAGTTGCAAAAATCAAAGCAAAAAAAGTTTTGCCTTTTGAGTGTAAACTGTTGAAATGCATTCTCAGTAATTTTGTAACATTCTACTAGGTTTCTCGGTACCTGCCTACAGATGTTCATAGGTATGTCATGTTATTCAGATGTTCATAGGTATGTTAAGTTATACAATACAACAAAGTCAAGAATCAAGAACAGTTAAAGTCTCCTGCTTCAGGCATGGACCACACTGACTTCTTGGAACCAATGTCCAAGTGCATTTCCATATAAACTGAGGACAGCAGGAATAAAAATGATTCGATTTAATTAAAATTTGGTGGAAGTAATAATAGTTGTGTCTGTTATTCAACAACTGCACCCATCTGCCATACAAACATAAAATAAATTTATTATTATTTTAATAGATCATAAAATATCTAACCCTTTGCAAAATAGGGTTTGAGGGCTGAACATGTTGATGAAAGGCCATAGCCGAATAAGGACGGCCAAAGTGCCCTTTTTTAATATTAATTATAATATGAGTAATAATTTCCCAGAGTTTTAGTCCCCAATAGTTAATCCCCGATCTGAGAGAATTAATATAATAACTAAAAACAAAAATTAATAACTTTCAAAATAGTGGTCCGATTTTTATGTGATACTGATATATTATAGATGTCACTTAGACGCATTACCAACAAATTGGTGCAACTCAAAAGTGAATATAACCAGAAAACTTTTTTGTTGTTGTTTTAAAAAGATTTTTTTATCAAGTTAGAATTTTGGTACAGCAGTAATTTTTTTTATACATTCCTCGTATAGTGTTTTGTAATATAGGGTGTTTTTTTTAGAGGTTTGTTTTTCGAATAGAGATAAAACTGGCATTTTGTGGTCAAATCTGGCAACTCTAATGTCATTTATGTTCAGTTTGGTTTGCCATTTCATCATGAACAGGTTGACAAAAGAACAACGCTTGCAAATCGTGCAAATTTATTTCGAAAATAATGGTTCAGTTCGCGAAGTTTACCGCAAGCTCCGTCCATTTTATGGTCGACATAATCGTCCATCAGAGCAATTAATTCGGTTAACCATGGGTCGTTTTCGCACTACGTTTACTCTATGTGATAATACGCATCCGCAGAGACGTCGAACAGTGCGCACCGAAGAAACAATTGCCGCTGTAGAGCAAAAAGTTGAAGAGGACCCAGTCAGAAGAGGAGTCAGTTACCGTTAATGGAGACCGGTATAGAGCCATGATAACCGACTATTTTGTTCCCGAATTGGATGGCATGAATGTGGATGAGTTGTGGTTCCAACAAGACGGCGCTACATGCCACACAGCGCACGTCTCAATCGATTTATTGAAGGAAACATTCGATGAGCGCATAATTTCGCGGAATGGACCTGTCAATTGGCCACCAAGATCGTGTGATTTGAAACCATTGGATTATTTTCTTTGGGGATATGTGAAGTCGCTCGTCTACGCCAACAAACCAGAAACGTTAGGGGACTTGGAAGCCAACATTCGTGGCGTTATTGCCGACATACGGCCCCAAATGCTCGAAAAAGTGGTTGAAAATTGGACCTGTAGAATTGGCTTTATTCGATCCAGCCGCGGCGGCCACATGCCCGAAATCATATTTAAGCATTAATGGCATAAAATTATCCTTCCAATAAAGCCAAATTAATGGACATTAAAACGATTTTCTTGTGTTTTATTTCAATTCGAAGTTCTATACCTCTAAAAAAAACACCCGATATATAAATTTACAAATTTTTTTAGATGCGTGATATTTAAAAAAAATAGGACGGAATTTGTAAACAAAATTTTTTATTTATATTTCTAGGTAATCTATGTTTACCGTACAGCCAATACATTTTTACTGTGACTTTTTTACATAGATTTGAACAATATGTATTTTTTCCAAGGTTTGCTACTCTTTTTTGCTACACTTTTCTTTTTTTTTTGGGCTAGGTTTCTCAAATTTTTTTTGGGTATAGTGATACAAATTCTATATATTGCTAACCACTATATCACAGAACGATTTTGATAACTGTGCGGTGAATATAACTTAAAAATTAATTGAAAATTATATTTAAAAATTATATTTTATTTTCTTTTGTTTATTTTGTTATTTTGGAAAAAATATATCCTGTAAAACGCTGTATGAGAAAAATATAACAAAAGCAATTTTTTGAATAAAACAAAAAAGATCCGTTTTAAATTTTGTATATCTTAAACTACTAAAGCTAGAAGGACGAAATTCAAGGATGTAGTGGTGTACATATTAGTCCTTATATATAACTTTTTTAAAAAACCATTGGAAATTTCCAAGGATATTCAAGGATAAAGTTTTAAAAAGACATTTTCAATACCTTTTCGTCCTTTTGCACCTAAACATTACATTTTCTAAGATTCTAAGGATTTTTCTCTTTCATTTGATACCCATATTGTTATTCTACAATGCGCTCAATTTAAAAAAAAATAATAATAAAAATAATAAACATGTCCTTGAAATTTCAAAGTCCTCTTAAAACAATCCTGACGTCAGAGAGAAAAATAAAAACGCAGTTTTACTACATTTGGCCCCTAGTTTCGCGAGTATATAGATTTTTCGTGTGTACAATTTTTTGTCGCACGGTGTAATATGCCACAATTCCATCCAAATCGGATGACTAGTTTGAAAGTTATTAATTTTTATTTTTATTTTTGTTATAATAATTCTCCCAGTTCCGAAATTAACTGGTAAACACTAAAACTCTAGGAAAATTTTACATAAATTATAGCTTATATTAAAAATATTTAAAAATCGTAATTCGCTTAAGCGCACTTTACCCTCTCGTATCCGGCTATGACCTTTCAATTTTTTCAATTAAAGATATTTTTAATAATTTATGTTGGTATGTTTATAAAAATTGCATGCAACAAATGAGCCGCTTAACAAAATAATTTGATGATATTTTTCTGGTATACGTGTTATTTAAAACTTTTTCTCTTCTTCTTTCTGAAATGTTTCAGGAATGTTTTCCAGCTCCTCAAACATTTAGATGTGATTATTCGTAAACGTGAATTTCATGAGTCATGAAAGACCTAAAGTTTTATGTTCACATTAACTGAGAGGATGGAAGATGTTCATACGCAATCAGTTCGCTTACAGAGTTCCACTGACTGCTGATGGAGCAGAAGACAAAAATTAATCATTAGTTAGTTTTAATTGTCTCTACTTTTTCTCAACTTCGATGAGGTCAGAACAGCCAGGAGCAGAGATCTACTAGGATTCATTCACAAACCAAAATGATTTAATTTGTTCAGTACAGACCCATCACTATAACCTTTTGTGGTATCAAAAATTGTCCAATTTGGTTGCCAAATTGTAAGGTTCTGTGCCTAGACAGCCAGTTTCACCTAACCTATTCTAGTGCTGGTTGAATCCTTATTTGGCCTACTAACCTCTGACAGTTTGTTTTACTCACTTAAAACTTTAACTTATAGAAGATCTCACATAGACTCATTGAATTCACAAAAAAATATATAAATAAATTGACCACTCTTCAGTTTCAGTCGAAAAATCGTACTGCGTGTTTCAAAATACTTAACAAATATTACAACCCCAGATATTATTAATAATAATATTTTCAATTATTTTAAATAACACAAATCAAATTGCATTAAGACACAAAAACTCTTCGACATTGTCTGTGTGTTTTTTCAGCGAGCAACTCGCAATTTAAAACAAAAATAAAAGCAACAACAAAAAAACGAAATATATACAAATTTGATTATTTCCTAATTGAAATTTACAATGAGTTTTAACGAAAGTCAACAACAAAAACCGACGCGAGCAACAAAATGCAGTCAGCGGCCGAGTACACAAAAATCGCTTTGTAAAGTGCAACGCGATTACATTTTAAATCCGCGGCAAACATTTGCATTTGGCTGCCAGAGTCGAGTTGCAGTGCGTTGTTTGTTTATTGTTTTATTGGCAGCAGATGCGGCGCCAACTTTGGGGTGGGCGCAGCGCGAAAATTGCTGCAAAATGTGTGCTGCTCTCGTGATTATGTTGCATTGCCATTGCAGCGAAAATAACAAAGAGCGCAACAACAATGGCGAAAATTGCATTCATAAAAGCTGCAATGAAATGCGAGAAAAATGCTAAATATGCAATTTTTCGATCAAAGTAAACAGCGAAATGAAACAAAAAATGCCAACAAGAAAAACTCAAATGAACGCCAAATACAAAAATATCAACAACAAAATTAACTGCTACGCTATGCCGATTTCATTGCGTTACGGCGGCGCAAGGCGACGGTTATTTTTTTTTGTTGGCCACTGTAAACGTTGAGTGTTGAGCTTTTTGAATTTTTGCTTTAGTTTTTGTTGTCAGTAGTTGTTGTTGTGGGCGCTTTCTTTACGTGCAGCTCGATATCATTTCAAACTTGTGAGTTTGCTGTTGTTTTTTCTGCATGTGCGCTGTGCCACTCATCGTCTGCGCTTTTTTCAGTTTGATTCACCTTCCTCTGCGTTTTAGTTTAAGGTATTTTTTAACGCCAGATTTGCATTTTTCGTACTATTGTTAAATACATTATTTGTTGATTGTTTTTGTTATTGCATTTTGTTGCATTTCGTAATATTTGTTGTGCCATGGCATTTCGGTCATTTTATTTTTGTATGTTTGTGTTGTGTGCACATTTCAGGCGGATATGATGTGAACAATAACAAAAAAGACGCACTGACAATTACAACAACACTTTCACTCGCTGGAAAAAAAACATATCGAAAAGAAATTAAAAAAACGACGAATTGCGAGTAAACATTGCCACATATTCGTTGAGTAAATAAAACACTGCAGCAGCTTTGGCATTGGACGAGTTCGGGAAGCTGGCGCGGTTTTGCAAGAACGATTGCCGGATATTTAAAAAAATTTTCATTTATTGGCTATAGAGCAAGAATTAATTTTGTAAATAAAAAAACTAGAGAGTTTTAAGAAATAACAATTTTTAACACAGAAATTTAAAATAATGTGTGAAAGATTACAATTTCTTAGGTTTAAAAAAAAATTTATTATTAAAACAATTATTCGATTATTATTGTTAATTACTACATATGTGTAATTATACATCATAATTATAAAAAGTAATAATAATAATAGAGTAATAGTAATAATTTAATTATTTTTAATTTCTAATTATAGTAATTAATTAATATTTAAATAATTGATTACCTCTAATTTTTAATTGTAATTTAATTTTTAATTAATTAAACTTTTCAACACATAATCATTATAATTAAATAAATTATTAATTTATTAACAATTAATACTTCCATAACAATTAATAATTCCATAACAATTAAAAATTTAAATAACAATTGATAATTTCATTATTTATAATTATTAATTAATTGATAATTATTAATTAATGTTTAATTAATGATTAATTTAAATTTTTAATTTTAATTAATTTTTTAATTAATTAATAATTTTTTAATAAATAATCGTTGTAATGAACAATAATTAATTTATAATTATAATTAATAATAATAAAATAATATATATTTAAGTAATTGTATAATTAATTAGTTAGTTCAGTTTAGTTTAGTTTAGTTTAGTTTAGTTTAGTTTAGTTTAGTTTAGTTTAGTTTAGTTTAGTTTAGTTTAGTTTAGTTTAGTTTAGTTTAGTTTAGTTTAGTTTAGTTTAGTTTAGTTTAGTTTAGTTTAGTTTAGTTTAGTTTAGTTTAGTTTAGTTTAGTTTAGTTTAGTTTAGTTTAGTTTAGTTTAGTTTAGTTTAGTTTAGTTTAGTTTAGTTTAGTTTAGTTTAGTTTAGTTTAGTTTAGTTTAGTTTAGTTTAGTTTAGTTTAGTTTAGTTTAGTTTAGTTTAGTTTAGTTTAGTTTAGTTTAGTTTAGTTTAGTTTAGTTTAGTTTAGTTTAGTTTAGTTTAGTTTAGTTTAGTTTAGTTTAGTTTAGTTTAGTTTAGTTTAGTTTAGTTTAGTTTAGTTTAGTTTAGTTTAGTTTAGTTTAGTTTAGTTTAGTTTAGTTTAGTTTAGTTTAGTTTAGTTTAGTTTAGTTTAGTTTAGTTTAGTTTAGTTTAGTTTAGTTTAGTTTAGTTTAGTTTAGTTTAGTTTAGTTTAGTTTAGTTTAGTTTAGTTTAGTTTAGTTTAGTTTAGTTTAGTTTAGTTTAGTTTAGTTTAGTTTAGTTGCTCTTGCAACCTTACACTTGTCTCGACACAACAAGTGCAACAACAGCCAATGTTGTCATTAAATTCGTCTTCGTTAATTGTGGTAACAACAAATAATTCGACGTCTGCAACGCGCATCACTTTCTTTCGCTTACGCCGCCTTACGAAGCCCACCAACAGATCTGTAAGTATGTATGCAGTAAGTGCTTACAATTCCCCAGCACCGCCTGGCAGCAATGAAAGCTGCAATTGTTGCTGATGTATAATTTAAAAATATCGCAACCTTACAGTAAAAAAGTAAAACGCCCTGCAATTTTGTAAGAGCGCTTCCCCCTCCCGACAGCAATACGCGCACTTTTCACTTAATCAACTTAAGCGCTTAAAACTCAAAAACGAATTGTGAACGAAAATAAAAACAACCAACCAACGAACCACTACAACACTAACAAGCAGCGACTGGCAGTTTCACAATTTTAATTTCAATTCGATTAAATCATCCGTGCAAAACTGCAATAACAACAGCAACGAAAACAACAAAACGGAAAATACTCGCCGCAACGTTGAAGGCAAGAAAAAGTATTAGCAGGCAAATTTTTTGCCATATTCCATACAATTTCTATGCAAATTCAACAACAAAAGCGAAATGTTAATTACACCATCGTCGATCGGAGCGCGAATGGACTTTGCTCGCATTCGATTCGGTGCACAGTTTGAAAATTTATGATCTCACCCTATATTGGCGATAACATCATCGGCCATCGGCAGCGCCATGGGCAGCAACATACTCGCATCGCTGCCAATGTGTGCGGAAAAGTTGCTCAAATGCTGCAGCGAATGCTTCATTATTCGCCTCATTATGCAGCAGTTAGCAGCTGTTGGAAATGTGAAGCTGTAGAAAGCGAACCGCAGCGATTGCAGCAAAAATTGCACAAAAATTGCCGAACAATGACGGCGGCCATCGATTGAAAGTGGCAAAAATCGCAACGCGAACATTTAATCAATTGAGTTGCTCATTCGACATGCATTTCTCTAGATCATAAATTTACTGAACTATGCAGTGCCGCTGCATTAAGCTGGCACCTGAATTTCCTATGAAAATTAATTGTAAGCATTTCTAATTATCTTTTAATGTCTCTAATAATCGCGCTGTGTTCTCCAACTTTTCTATTTTCAAGAGTGACGAGATTTATCGGTTTACCAAGCAGAGATGGATCACCTAATGGATTGCCAGGTATCGACTGATGGCATTCGTATAGTGGTGGAATGGTAATGAAATGCATGCAGCCACCAAACTGACTCTTGAATGCGTCCAAATTCAATCATTCATTCATTCAATTCAACGTGTTAGGTGAAATGGAATTCTAAGATAACTCACTGCATTATTAACTTTGGGATACACCTACACCACGCAGTCCGATCTACGGCAATATCTGGTTTTGGTAGTTAGAAGGATGTAAGTACACACGTTCCGGAAACCGTGGAGCTATCGAACATTGGAACATGTGACAACGTTCTAAATTGAGTTTTCATTGATTAGTCATTAGGAGGAAATCAGACGCGGAGCTAATTAAGGTAGACCCCGAACTACATAGAAAAAGAGGTTTGCAAATCCTTCAACTGAAGGTCGGTACGAATCTGAAATATGGCTTTACAAGTGCTTAAAAACTGTAAGTGAAGAATACGGGTTAAAGAAAAGATGAAGAAAATGAAATGATGAAATCAAAAACAATAAAAATTAAGCCAAAACAAATTCGAATTAATTTTAAATCATAATTTTTTTTATTTAAAATAATTTTAAATCATAAAATCATGATTTGAAATAAATTTTATTATTTCTGAGACAGTTTTAATAGTTTTATTAAAAAATTCAAATCCAATTTAAATAATATGCTAGTGTGTGGTTAAAAAAGAAGAAGAACACTCATATGGGTACAAATTGTATGAAAATGTCTCACTTTTTGTTCGCACTGTAAGTCTTGACAAATGGCCGTTTTGCTAAGTTTTAAGCTGTCTTTCGACAGGTTTTTTTACGTTTTATAGGTTTCGATAACCATGCTAGCCGACCTTTACGAGACCAAACAAATAAAGCGGCTGCCATTTTTTTTTTGATAAAATTATTACAAATTTGCTTTAGAAAGTTTTACTTACAAGAAATATCTAAGAAATCCATAAACTCCATAAAAAATGTGTCAAACTAAAAATAAGTAAATAATTTTTTTGTAATACGAGTCATAGTTATTTTTAGATCTTGTTTTTATAATAATTTAAAAATAAATCGCACAAACAAACATTTTCAGATACACTGAATATATAAAAAAATATAATACTTATATAAAATAATACAAACAATTGGTAGATTAGATTAATTAGAATTAACTTAATTTTTTATTAACTTAATTAATTAACTTAATTTTTTTAACTTAATATTTAAAATATAAATATTATAAGAAAATTTAATTAATTAAAAATATTGAAATATTTATATACAAATAAAATTGAATTGTCGACAGTAAATTTTTATTTTTTTATTAATTTTTTCCTGATGATCTTTCAATTGTAAAACTGAATTTTGTGTTTGAATTAAATTTTAATCGATCGATTTATTTTTAATTTTTTTTTTAATATTTTAATATTTAATTTTTTATTTTTTATTAACATTAATATTAAATAGAACTGTTTTTAATTTATTTCTTGGAAATAAAAATTTAATTAAAATAATTATTATGCTAAAGCAATAACAACTAACAAGTTAAATTACATCTAAATTGTTCTATCATATAAATAAAGAAAATAAAGTTAATAATTTAATTTGTAAATATACATTTATATCGAAGTCGGAAATTTTAAATCTCTTCATTGCTAAATGAAAATAAGCGTCATTAGTTTAAAAAAATAAAAGGTAAATAGGAATCTATTGCTATATCGTCGATTCAATTGGATTCTAGTTTCGGTCGGCCTTTATCTGACTTTGTCGGCGGCTATCGATTATCTCCTGCATGCTCTGGATACGTGAACGTAACTTCTCCTTGAAGCGAAGTTGCCAACACATGGTTCGCAAATCCTCCATGCTGCAGTCATCCATTTTGCGCATAGTGTCCTTGAGCAGCTTTGTAGTGAGCTCCATCTTGGTCTTGGATAGGCGATAGATGCGAGTGCGAGGACGACGTAACTCCTGAATATGAACGAACAGCTGATAGGGAACCGAAGTGTTGGTGTCGTTGATGTTTGCGCTGCCGTTGTTCTCCATAACGCTGGTTGATAATTTCGTATCGATCTCGTGACTGGTGCGTAAAAATATTCTCTAAACTCTTACTTGTTGAGCTTTCTTGCGAATGATGTCCTTTTACAATTGCGGCGCACTTTATATACATTTTTAGGAGAACAATAACTGGCTTGACAGCGCCTTCTGCCTGCCTGCTAACACGCCCACACAAGGACGCAACGCAATTTCCCACCCTCTACTTATGTCGCTACCTGATTGTGCTCCACTTATGCTTGAACTTGAACTTGTCATGTCTGGATGGTAGGTAGTTAAAGGGTTAAGTAGAATATAACTAACTCTTTCTTATAGCTTTAGGTAGTAAAAAGGGTTACTATCCTCGCTGTGGGAAAAACCTATTCAGTGGTTTACCTGCTCATACCGCACTTATACGAACTTTGGATTATCCGTTGGGTTATACTTGTTTAGATGGAAGCGGACAAATGGATAAAACCCAGTCTGACAGTTTAGCGACAAGTGACTATCGTATGACTATGTTTTAATGTTGTCAGTACGCCCAGGCAACAAAACTGGACATGGGACACAAGATGCCAAAGCGTGAAAGGCAGGAAATGAGTAGCTAATGGAAAGTTGTGTATCCTTTTTTAATAATAATTTATTGCATTGTCTTGTTTTTAAAAATTAAAAGTTAGTTGCAATAAATATTTTAATTTTTATTTTATGTTTTGTTTATCTGAAATTTGCTTCGTAGAAATTTTAGGCATGTATGTAAATAATAGTCAAAATTAATTTTCTATGCCTTATGGTTTGGACAAAAACATTTTGCACTTTTTGTTAAATTTTTGTTTAATATTTTATTTCAAAGATCGACAAAATCTTAGTTTTAAGGAATTAAATTGTGTATTTTCGATCTATACAGAATATTAATGCTGAAAATTATGCGTGCAACATTAGACAGCTCTGACAGTTAATCAAATGTGTATGTCTCAAATCGTCGACTTCTTTTTAATTCATAAATTTCTGGCCAATAAATTTGTACAAATCGTTTAAGGTTTGAGGAGACAGTTCACTTTTATTAGAATTTATTTAATTGAAACCACTTGACCACTTAAGACTCATCTCAGGGAGTTGAAGCTTAAACTTTCAATTTCTTCAACGCGTTAGAAAATGAAAAGGCTGAAACACAGTTTTTTCATAAATTTTCGATAACCCAAAATATTTTCCAACATAATTTTTTTTCACCAAGTAACATTGGCATATTTTGGATAGAGAACTTTGTGCCGACTGCATTCGTTACACATTTTGTTGGACAAGTTTTTGTAAATTTTTCCATAGAGTAAAGTATTGAGAATACTTGAATATTTTCCGGGAAAGTATTCATTATTAAAAAAAAATTGTGTAATTCAACTGAAGAAATGTCAATTTGCAGCGTAATTTCATATGAAGAGATGTTTTCTACATACATATAAATAGTACTTATGTATATCATTTTTAATACAATGTATGTATGTACATAGATGGCAATCATTTCCCCACAAAGTCATTTCAAACCCAGTCAGCCTACATTCAAAACGAAAAGTGAATTCAACAGTCAAATCAGCGTAAAGTTAGACGTGTTCTTGTGCCGCCAAAACACTCTTTGTTCATTCTTTCTGTCTGCTTATGATTGTAACAAATCCATTTGCGCTTCAGCTTGCATTGCTAATTACCAGTCAGACTGTGCGCCACGAAAACACTCCAACCCCACCTCAGACGCAGCTATCGAGCTCACTTTGTTCGCTGTGGCGTAACATTCTTGCATCTATACGCTACAAATATTTGCAGCAACAAAACGCCCGGCCAACAGCAACCGCATAATAAAGGCACAGACAAACAGTAGCAACAACAATTGTAAAGTAAACCATATCAGCCATTCTTACTTCGGCCAACCAACTGCAGAAAACATGCTGGCAAGTGGCGGCACTAGTAATGAGACTGGAGCGAGCCGAGCCGAGCCGAGCACAAGTGGCCAAGCAAGCGGTGGCACTTCATAATGCTTCTAGGGCTTCCAAATCGACCAGCCAACCATACAACCGAGCGGCCAGCAGAGACAGCCAACAGCTGTGGCGCTGACGGTGACGGTGGCAGCCCCACACCAAATGCAGTGGCAGCCAATAAAATAACAACAACGGCAGCGACAAGCAAACCATAAATTCGTACTTGAGCAACCAAGTGTGACGAACGAGATTACTGAAATCTTCTGGAGCAGATCCATTTTTCATGCAACTGCGGCGCAGTCATCGCTACTGCTACTTTTGCTGTTAATTTTATTAATGTTGTAGTTGTTGTTGTTAATGTTACTGTGGTTGGCAGCGATTGTAATCAAAGATTGAAATGACGAGCACAAAAGCGTCTTCGCATATTGGCCAACCAACATGGCAGTTGCAACGTGCAACATCCGTTTTGCTGGCTGCACGAATGCTGAGCGACTTGATGCATTGATAGCTTAATTAAAAGTGGGTGCAATATTACTTCTTATGCGATGTAAAGTAGCCGCAAAGCTGGTCAAATGACTGGCATGCTGTGGTGCAATTTGGTAGTTTGGGCTTCTAAGAGAATTTCAGTTTTTGCAGCTGTTGCGACACAATCGCTGAGTGCAATTTTGTAATTTTTTTTGGTTCTTGCGAAAATGTATCACTTACAGACGTGCTGCAGAATGTATGTAGCAGTGTTTAGATTGTATACAATACAAAATGGTCTAAAATATGTTTAGGCAACAACAACCATTCGATTTAAATGGACATTAGAGCACGAGTACCCAACAACAACTTCGCAAAAACCAGACGTGATGCTCTAAGGCAGCGACTTATACAAAACTTTAGGATTTATACAATTTAAATATATTTTTAAGAAGTGCAAAGCGTTCGATCACATACTTGTGCAATGGAACGAAGGATGAAATTTCAATGTACTCTTCTAAAAATGCCCTAATTTCATTGCGCAAGGAGACTCCAGACGTATTAGAAAGGAAATATTGACGATATCAAAACATAAAAGTATATATTTGTGGTCATATGGAAGAGTAGCTTGAGACGAAAATTTAAATTTGAAAATTATGTGCACATAAGATATTCAAACCAAAGCATTGTTGTTTCATTTTACATTTCGCACACCCACTTCAAAAGTGACACAACTCAAAATTTTTAATTTTCGTTTTTATTTGTTAATACTGTGCACAATGCATCTATCTACCAATAAGCAAAAGGTCAGTATATTTTGTTGTTGTTAACTGTTGCCAAAATACAGTTAGGTCTCTCTTCATGTCGAGAAGTTTGATGCTATTTGACCGCTGCAGCTCAATGCAAAAGAGACCTAATTCAAACACTTGACGAATGACACTTTTGACGAAATAAATTTTTGTTGTGACAATTTTAGTATATATTTTCAAATAAAAAAATTCATTTCGAATTTTCAAATTTTTTTTTTCAACTTTTTAACTGTCATTTATAATTATTAAATTCAGAAAAGTGACATTTAAAATAATTCAGTAATTATTGAATTAAAATATTATCAAAAAAGTCACAAATGAAAGTTTTGGATTTCCTTGTGTAAAATAAAAAAATCTTTGTAACATATCCTAAAGCATAATCTGTAGGGATTTTCTACTCAACGGTGTATACTTTATTTAAAAAAATGTTTATTCAGCTCAAAAACAGTTTTTTGTGTTTCCTGAAAAATTAAACATTTTTAGTTGTGTCACTTTTGTAGTGGGTGTGCGATTTATGCGCCTTGACTTCTCTTCTTTCTCTTCGTTCTCTTATGCCGACTTAAGCTATGACACTGATTTACGTTTAACTGGCAATGGCACAGATTTAGAGTTTTATGCCGATTACGAACGGCAAGCGGACACCATTTTGTAAGCAATTATTTCATCATTTCATATAATTATATATATAATAAATTAAATATATTTATCAATGATTTTCCACTGCACGCTGAGACAAACTTCAGCAAAAAATTATGGCATTTTTTTTGGTGTTAGCAAACTCGTTATTTGATAACTGATTTCTAGATCAATGCCCTATAAACAAAGCTCTACTAGTTCGAGCAATTTAATTCCGATGGCTACAATCTGTTGAGAATTTTTTTGTTCTAACCATAACTTTATTTTTTCAACTTGTGGTCTCATTTGAGAATAAAAAAATGAACTGAAATTTAGCCAATGAAATATTTCGCTTATAATAATAATTGGCTAAATTTCAGTTAATTTGCTGCGGCAAATTCCCTTTTCATTCATTCAGCTGGCAATTGTCAAAATATACTACATAAAATTTCTCTTAAATTGTCTCAAAGCGTCTGTTATTTAATTTAATTATTTTATTTTCTAATTTAATTTCATAATAATAATCCAAAAATTTGTCTACTATTTACAATTCTCTAATATTTACATATCAATCTTAAGTAAAAAATATCAAGTCATCAATCAGTCTTGAAAGTTAAACAAATTCTCTTATTGCTACAATTAAAAGTTACAAATAGCTGCTCTGTGATATTTGATAATTCAATGTCGACGGCTAGAATCTGTTAAGAATTTGTTTTTTCTAACCATAGCTTTAATTTTTTCAACTTTTGGTCTCATTTGAAAATATATAAGCGAAATATTTCATTGGCAAAATTTCAGTTAATTTGCTGCGTCAAATCCCCTTTTCATTAATTCAGTCTCAAAACATCTGTTATTTAATTTAATTACTTTATTCAATAATTTAATCTCATAATAATTTTATAATAATAATTTAATAATTTTTCTACTATTTACAATTCTCTAATATTTACATGATCTTCTTCAGTTAACAGTATCAAGTCATCATTCAGTCTGAAAAGTAAAACAAATTCTCTTATTGCTACAATTAAAAGTTACAAATAGCTGCTCTGTGAGAGCGTCTCATGCTCGTCTCGACTTCGATTGCTAGCCACCTGTTCCTCGTGCATGCGCACAATTTCCCAACGCAGTTCCTCCTTAAAGTCCATCTGCCTGTTGATTGCCTGCAAGTCGTCCATGCCGAATTCGTTGACATAGTGCACGTTCGCCTTGATTAGTTTGCTGGTGAGGTTCAATTTTGATTTGGACAGACGCAAGCTGCGTGCCCTGGGACGACGCAATTCCTCCCGATGTACGAACAACTGATAGGGTAGAGCGATTTTCGGCGTTGTGCTTCCATTCTCCATGTCGTTGGGTAATGAATGATGACTGTCGGCTTGACTGTGGGCGCGTTCGTTGCGATTCACAAAGCGTAATTGATGGGCTGTTGCAGAACCTGCGCTTTATATAAGAGACCGGTAGGCGGCATCCCTGTCGTAGGCTTTGTAACCCTTCTTGTAGAGGTGCCTACCTGCCAGCCCAACTCTAGCACGTGCCTTTACCTGTTTTTGACGTACACATGTGTGTGTGTGACACTATATCCTTCGTGGCGTGAAAATGTTTACCCAACAAAGTCATAAAATAGCAAAAGCCTTTTTCGTAGGAAATTAGTGATATGTTACATGATTTGAAATGAAACATTGCCGTTCAATGCCAGCAAGGATGCTCGAAGAAATCGCTGCTTAATTTTCATGCAGTGACCAATGAAGGCGTGGGGATGCCCTCATAAAGGAGCGAGCATTGTTTGGTTCTAGATGAGCTGATACAAGAGAAATTTAAAGAAGAAACCTGTAATTGAATCGACCTCAGGAATGATTATTTTTCAATTTTAAATATTATTTTATTTTATATTTACCGAGCACTAAATTGATTTTGAATTTTTTGAGCTGCAGTGGCAATTGAAAATTAATTCTTCATAGATCGGTTTTCAAAACATTATAAAATGTTAGCTGATACATTATTACAACCGGGTTTTCTTTCGTTTTATGGAAGTTTGTCGCTTCAATGTAATCTATGACCGAAGTCTGCTCATTTGCCAATTTACAATGCTTTGTTAACCCAGCCAAAACACAATGAGAGGTGAGATGACCTGTATACTGGTTTTGTGTTGCTGTTTTAATGGACATATATTTTTTTTCAACAACATCGTAATTTTAGTTTAACTAATTAAGTTAAGTCAAGTTAAAAAATACGATGTTGCAACTTTTATTTCAACTCCTCCGATTTCGGCTTCAATAAGAGGCTACAAAATAGACTGAATTTATGCAGAAAGAGGCTAATAAAAAATCAGTTCACTACAAAAATTATCCAAAATTGTTGTTTTATCGTATTTAAATTTTCCTGACTACATAAAGATATAAAGATATCTTTGGCTGTTTGTTGAAATTTTTTAGTATTATGTTAGAAAGACATCGAATTTCAATTTTTATCATTTTTCCAGATCATATAATGTCAACAAATTTAAAAAACGGTCTTATAAAAGTATCTAGTAGAATCTTTGAAGTATAAAAAAAAGTATATAAAGCTCGAAGGAGAGGTGCTTATGGGAAAGTATTCATGTACCTATCATCTACGTAAAAAACTGAATAGAAAGCTCAAAGATGAATAGATGGATATAGAAAAATATACATGCATTCATATAATATCATATCTAGATAACATATATAATTAATTTAAGGAAAAAGTCTTTACAAAAATATCCTTAAGGCCTAGATTTACTATTCGAAGCGTTTGTTGTAATGAAAAATAAAATTAATGAACACACTTAATATAAATAAATGAGAAAAGACATACAATTCCCCATGAAAATAAGCTCCGAAGGAAGTTCGGTGGATTGAGAACCCCTAACTTCTTGCACGATCCTTTTATACTATCCCTTTCTTTTCTCTTACTTATTCTTACTTATTCTTATCCTTGGGCACAATTTGAATGGACTAAGTGCTATGAAAGACTTGTAGCCTTCCTCCCCACTCTCGCATCAGCATCATCATCAAAATGGGAGCTCAAACTTATTTATTCTACAGTTGAAAAAGACTCATATGACTGCTTCTTTAAAGCAATTCAGGAGGGTTGACTTTTCGAGTCAATGGAAAATAACTCAAAGTATACGATACATATTTTCATTATTCATTACATTCGAGATGGTAAAACTCTTCATAAGGACATTCGCTGCATAAGAAAAGATATCAGTAATTCGAATAGAACTTCGTGACAATAGGACTTTTTACGCAGCAGTAACTAACCGATTGAATTTCTGTGCCATCTTAGTTCTAAATACCTGCAAAGAGTTTATTAGTCACCGTACTCAAATTTTATTTCAAGTGCTCAGAAAGCTTTGATTAATGTGAAAATCGATAAATTTTCATCATTCAATTTAAATTCAGCTTTATAAATGTTTAGCTTGCATTTAAGTGTGTGAGTGTGTGCATTGAATGCGGGAAAAACAAATGCAAGAAGTCAACACATTTATGGCAGCATCGAGTGTAGAAAAGACAGAGCAACAGTGCATAGAAAGGAGCAAAAATTAAAACTATGGCATCATGACCATAGCTGAGCAACATCATCAGTGCCCAGTGGGTGTTCACATGTGACTGTGTGTGTGTGTGTGTGAAAGCAATGTCACAGCTGCTGCTGCACTATTTTAGTGCGCAACTGCAGAGTTACGTTTGAAATAAACGCAAAAGTTTAAACACACACACACGAACAACTACACAACACACACACACACACGCATACGTGTGTATGTGTGTGTGCATAGTTCACATGGCTTTTAATTAGAGTGGCTGTTGCTGATTTGTGGTCACTGCCATCTGTGCGAAATGTTAATTTATTTTATTTGGGGTTTTTACAGCAATCGCTGCTGGCTGCTGGTAGTTATTGACGTTTTTGTTGTTGTTGTTTTTGTCGCTTGTGTCATGGCTGTTGCATTTTGCTTTCGTTGACCATTCACTGTTTTTGTTTTCTGTTTTATTTTCTTCCTTCTCTTCGCTGCTTAATTTCTTTATGCTTATTTGTATTTGTTTTTTTGTTGCAACTTTACGGCAATGTCGATTGTTGCATTGCCAGCTGCAGAACAGCTACGACATGGTGTACGAGTAGTGCGGTTTGCTTTGCATTTAACGCTTGTCTCGTGCTGTTGTTGTTGTGTATGGTTTATTTCTATTTTAATAAAAATTGAATTTGTTCACAAGCAACAACTACAACGACAAGATGTAGCCACAACCGTTGCCGCTGGCGCTCTGCTCTTAATGTTGCTGTTGGCTGTTGCTTGCAGTTACATTGCTTGCTATTGCTGTTGTTGTTGTTGTTGTTGTTGTTGCCGTTGTCAATGCCTGGGAATTATTCAATTGACAACTTGGTCGCCACAATACGCTGCGCTGTGTGTATCGCATTTCCTCTTTGTTGCTTCGTTGTGGCCGGAGTGATTTGGCTGGAGGGAGAGGGTCGGCGTTGAGACTGAACGTAAGGACAGATCTGTGTTGTGTTGTTGTGAATGAAGTCTAAAGTTTCCTGTACAACTACAACTGCGACAGCAGCAAAAACCACAGCAGCGACATTACCAGCAAACAAATAAGCTGCAACACTGATCAGCAGCAACACGAATAAGTGGCAACAACACTGCAATTGTTGTAGCAATATGAAAATGCCAAAAGCAACAACAACCACTGCCTGCTTACTTAAAGCCATCGCAATTACTTAAGCAACGCTCGACTTTCGCTTGCACTGCTGCAACGTGTTGTTTGTTGTCTGTCGCCGTTTTTGTTGTTGTTGGCAGCACTGCAATGGCTGTTGTTGATATTTGCATTGTTGTTGCTGCTGCTGCGATGCTGCGTTATTATGCATTTCAGCACGTCGCCAGCAAAACACCACCAACGCCACAAGCAGTGTCACTACAACAACACAATTGGTAACAACAGCAACAACAACAACAATAGTTGTGATTTTCGCTCTTATTGCCAGCTCATATGTTGAAGCTTTAAATGTGCAATTGCGCTGGTTTTATATTTTTTTTATTGTTGTTGTTATTATTGTTGCTGTTGTTGTTATTATTATGGTTGTTGTTGTTATTGCAGGTAACCTCACTCAAATTGCAGCCACTGCTTTTTATGTTTCGCACATGAGAATTTCCAACCCAACACACACACGCACGCACACACTCACACTTCAATGTTGCTTCTTGTTTTGCGCTTCACTTCCCCCCTCCGGCTCATATTTCATTCGCGCTCCGCATGATATCTGCCGCCACAAAGTGCTGCTGTCGCTTTGCTTGTGCTCTGCTTGATGCTTAGTATTATTGTTGTTGTTGGTGTTGTCAATGTTCTTGTTGTTCTTCATGTTGTTACTTTAATTTCTTACAGCACTCGCAGCGTTCACTGCAAGCAATGCAAAACCCAAGGACATCATCTGTATGCGATACTCCACATATTTTACGTTTATTTCAAATGTTGCTCCATTGCAATGTATTGTTGTTGTTGTTGTTGCCGCTGCTGTTGGTTTCTGTTACGTTACAGCCGCAGCCCGCTGCACCGCAAAGCGTTGAAACCGCTGCCACCAACACGCTTTGCGAATTCGCCGCGTTTCCCCCGCTCAACGGCAAATTAGGCGCCGTTTCGCTACGAGCTCGAATTAAAATTCATAAATTGAATTGCACTTTACCTGCGACTAACTGAAATTTTCGCATTTGCCAAGCAATGATCGCCTATGGTTGGCTGTTATTTGGACGCTAGCCCCAAACAAAGCGTAATTGCAACAATTAAGCTTTAATTCAATTATGATTAAGATCAGTCGAGATCACTTTACGTGTATTGAAATGGCCACTTTACGATTTTTGAGAGGTTATTTGTTACTCTTTTTGGGCCTTGAGGAAGCGGTTAAATGTTGAAGTGAAAAATAACGACGAAGGCGTTGGGAGAATGGCTTCAAATAACCTCGACCGCAGCGTTAAGTGTCTCGTCAAGGACATTGTTTGTGCAAACTTGTATGATTTTCATAAAACATATATATATTTGTATACATAAAATACTTTGAAGATACTTTAAATTGGACACTGTAGTACAATGAAATTCTACAATGCATTGATTAAATTATTCAAGTGAGTAGAGTTTGAAGAAATAAAAGAAGTTTAAGGATTTTTTAATTTAAATTTTTTCAATTTTTTGTTATTAAATTAGTTTGTGCTTTAGTTAATTTAATTATTAGTTAGTGAAATCTTGAATTTAATTTATATAAATATTTTTTTATATATTGCAAGAGTAGACTTGCTGGAAGTTCAAGTTTGCTGTGCAACAACTTCTAGCTTCTATATAGAAGTGATGGACTTAGAGTTCTATGTATCAAACATACTTTCCTGACCAAAAAATACTACAAAATATAGATTGATCATTTCTGAACAACTTTACTCAACTTTAAATGTCAAACTCTAAATGTCAAAAATAAGAAGTAAAATGTATATTGAAAGTCTGGTAGTAGATGAGAGAGTCGAGCTGACCCAAGTTGTCTGTTTCTGCTACCAATTGCAGGTAGTTTCGTCCGCGAAACTTCCTTATTGACTTTACCCAACATTCAACTCTAAATGTAAGAAATAAGAAGTAAGATTTATATTGAATTTCTTGTAGTATATGAAAAAGTCGTCGTTTTCTGCTCATTTGAGCTTTCAGAAAAAGGATGTCCTTACAGTTAATTGCAGGTAGTTGCGATCGCGCATCTTCCATATTAATTTTACTTAACTTTTAACTCTTAATGTCAGAAAGAAAAAGTGAGGTTTTTATGGGAATTGTCGTGGTAAATGGGAGAGTCGCGCTGCCCCAATGTTGTATCAGGATTAGTCGTCTCCTGATGCTTTTGTGAGCTTTCAGGAGAAAGCTGCCTCACAACCAATCGCAGAAAGTTTCGTCCGCGAATGTTCCTTTTTCTAAATTTCAGAAAGAAGAACTAAGATTTATATTGGAATTCTGGAAGTAAATGAGAAAGTGATATCTCAATTAGTCGTCTCCTGGTGATTTTGTGCACTTTCAGAAGAACGCTGTCCCTGCAACCAATCGCAAGTAGTTGCGATCCCGGATCAATTATCACTTGTTTTAACCCTTTCGCTTCAGGTTTATACTGGGGAAAGTTAAAATTTTAAATTTTACGTCTGAGGCTTCTTCTATGTGGTTATATTAGCAATATTGCATAAGAAATTTTTTAATTTTTATACTCGGACCCTTTTAGAGTGTTTTTCTATGAGAGCAACCACATCGTTGTGGCTGTAATAATTACTTCAACATTCAACTTTTTACGCATAACGAAAATTTGAATATTTCTTCATTTACTTCAGCCAAAATTAAAAAAAAAAGTATCTAAATTGAAAGAAAACGTCAAATTAAAAAGTTATCTAAAGTTTTCTGCTTCTTCTTCCTTTATTATGTCACGATATACCATTAAAAAAACGTGTATACTTCTCTTCTTTAAACTTAAATATTCAGTTTATTAATTTCGTATTTTTCCTAAAACTTCAAACTATTCGAAAGACTTCAAACTATGCAGACGTCCACAAAGTAGCATGTTGCCATATGGCAACAAAATAGCGAAAGGGTCAATGTCAATCTATATCTTTAATTTATCTTCACAAAGATTGTACAAGGTCGACAAAAATGTGTATACTCTGATTAGACTCTACGACACAAATATCGAGATAATGACCCCAGATTAGTTGAAACTCAAACCAGAAGCTTACACGTAGTTAAGTTACAACCGAAGTTGATCGAAATAAACCTAAAAGAAATCAGTTTAAAAGAATTAAATTTTTTTTAGAAATTTAAAATCTCTTCACTTTACTAATTACTTAAAATATTTTTGACTATATGAAAAAAACCTTAAAAAATATAAGAATATATTTCAATGAAAATAATTTATAATATATTTATAATTATTACTATTTACAGGAAACGCATCAATAAAATGCGTTCTTTATTTTCAATATTGAAGAACTTTAAAAAATGTACTCTTCAAAAAACGTACAACATTTTGTATATTATTGAATTTTGTAAATAGTCAAAACATTATTTCATATATGTAATAATTTGTATCTAATAATTTTATATTTTATTTATAATTTATTTATTTTTTCAATTAACTATATTTTTCTAATTCTTCTATGTGTTACTTCCTTAATTAAATACTTTAATATTGAAATCAGTCGAAATAAAGTTTCACAAATTTCCAAGTAAAAGTACTAACGGTTTTTAAGGTACAATACAGTTAACTTGCAACTCAATTTTACAAACTAATCTCCAGATGTACGGGCAGCAAATATGGCAACTTGTTGTTGGTGTTACAGTTGATGCCTTGTGACTTACTTATCTTAAAATTTTTAGTAATTGTTGCTTTGCTTGTCGCAAAGACTTTTCTATTGTGCTGTTGAAAATGCTGGCCAAAGGGTATTTTTTGTAAATGATTGCTTCTCTACCTGCTAAAGAATGTTTTTTAAGTATATATGATTTCTTGGAATGCTTCTTTGCTTCAACCCTTTGATCTATTTTTTAGTATTGAGCTATTTATGGGGTTGTCTACTGAGTGCTCGAATATTGGATATTTTTAAATTTATTTTTGCGACTTACGCTAAGCCAGAATATAAACGTACATCTGTAAAATGGGTTTATATAAACAAATTTTTGTGAAAGCTTAAGTTGACCTGATTGAGCTGCTAACTTCTGCACTCAGTCAGTTAAAAATTCGAACATGAATTAAAGTTTACGGTTTCGAATAGAAATCTCACCGACAAAATCACTCTTAAAAAGTTGCCACCTCTAGTCTTATAACTAATCAAATATTTCGATATACAACAAAAAACAAATTAAAAAATACAAAAGAAAACCAACAAACTGAGAATAAAAATTATATAAAGGCAAAGGCAAATAAGTACAAACCAATGGCAGAAATCTTTAAACCAAAGACAAATGTCAAAAGTTGTTTGCATTGAAACTAACACAACAACAACTAAACCTCTGCCTAGAAGAAGCATGACAAGTACAATAACTACTACATCAACTATTAAAACAATAAAATATGTATATGATAAAACTTTGTTAGCTAGAAACAGCTGAGCATTGTGCTGCATATGGAAATATCAAATCTAAGTAAGACAACAACAAAGGCGGTAAGACCACATGAATACATGGCGACTAACTAATATGGAAATTAGCGTCGATATGTCTTTTGATAAAACCTTAATTTTATTTGCATTAACTGAAAACCAAACTTAAATGGAAACAGAGGCGGATTCAGAAAAATATTTCGGGAGGGCGGGGATTCAAAAAGTAATTCTTTAATATTTATAAAATGCCCTTAAATTTTTATGTATTTTTAAACTCGATTCTAATATTTCGGGGGGGAGGGGTGGGTTTCAACACCCAAACCCCCCTGAATGCGCCACTGAATGGAAATGACCAGCGAGCGAAGGGGACGCATGAAGCGAGTAAAAACAGCTATAAATGTCAGTTGTCTGCAATAAGAACTGCAGAGCGTGCAAAACAGGCAAAAACTGGCCGAAACCGGTGTTGAAAAAATGAGCAAAAACATTTCGAAAATTGAAATTTACATTTGACGCAAATTTACGTTAAAAGTTGCAAAGCGAAATGAAGCGCAGCGAAGCCAAGCCTGATAAAATCAAATGAAATAAAATGCCAGAAAATGAGCAAATAAACATACGAAAAAACAACATAAAATAAAGAACAAAATACAACTAAATGTTAATTTGCACAAAATAATACACAAATTAAGCAAATGTGGAAAAAAAAGTCAGTGAAACAAAAAAGAACAAACAAGTCAGCAATGCTTTGTTCAGCAAAGAAGCGACAGCCAGATTGCGATGCTTAACAGAGCACTTAAGCAGCAACTTAACATAAGTTTAATTTAATTGTTTTTTTTTTAATTTTTCTTAAGTTTTCAGCGCTTCCTCTTCTATAGCGTTTGGCTTATTGGCCAAAAAACGAGTTAAAATAAAAAATAATAAACCGGCTGCAAGACGTAAATATAAAAGTTAGTCACATGAAACTGGTTCATTGCATAAATTAACAAAAGTCGCCACAGAAGAATCAGCTGAATAAGCGATAATCACTACAACAATTCACCAAAACTCGAACAACCAGCAGAGATAAATCCGATAGCTACAAAACCACAAACAACACAAGCACACAAAAAAATGTAGCGCCAAATAGTTGGTGGCAAAACAAACAAACAAACATAAGAAAACTATTTCAGTTAAATAGAAACTCTTTTTAAGAATCAAAAATTATTAAAAATCATTTGCAAAAAATTTATAAAACATTTTTATGCTATTTTATTGCTACGCTTGCTTAATTTGCTTTGTTGTTGTCTGGTTGCATTTGCTTTGGAATTTGTTGCTTTGATTTTGCATTTCAAATTTGCAAAATTTGTTAGCTTCCTTCATTTATTTTTCATATCTTTTATTGAGTTTTTGTAATTTTATTGATTTATTGTTTTCCTTTTATTCATGCTGCAGCAATTTATAGCTTTTGTTGCAATGTGATTGGCAATTTTTTTGCTTTTGCAATATTGCAAACATGCATAAGCAACAAGTTTACGCAGACGTGTCTATAAAAAGTTTTAAGACCAAAAATATGGCTTCAGGCATTTACGGTTTGTTTAGTTTTTGTAGCATTCAATTGTAAAATGAAAAAAAAAACAAATACAAGGAGAAGCGCTGAAGCTTGCGTAGTGAAGGTACGAGACAGACTGCTGCTGGTTGGCAGCAAGCTTGAGACATTTGAAGTTTTATGAGAGTTTATTATGTAGTTGCCACATAAGTTATAAACAAAAAATTGATTTCACATCTGTATTCAACAAAGTAAAATTACATCAATTTTAAAACAGATCTGGTGCATGCTGTGGTTTGCACCAAATGGAGTTTGTGCCAATTTGAAGATTTTCCAAAAATCGTCTGCAGTTAAAACCATTTCAAGGTCGAATGATCAAAAGCCGATGGCCTGGTTTGTGGCATTAAATATTTAAAAAGGCTTTAGAAATAAAACATAACTTTAAAATGTGGTATCATTTTTTCTGTTATGGACTGTCAACATATTTTGTAAAGTAAAAACTCTTCTTACACACAAAAATTGAACAAAGGCTACTTAAAAAATCAATTTGTCTCATAGGTTTGTGAGTGAGCAGTGTTACAGTTGGTACCGGCTGGCCAGATTCCTACATATTTTACCATTGACACTGGTCATCAATACTATTGAACTTTCCCTACATAAATAAAATAACATAAATTACTAATTTCATTCTAATTCAGTCAATTCAATTCACTGTTGCTAAAGTGAATGACATATTGAAACGAGTCCTACTATATCACCAAAAACCACTTTCGTCGAGACCTATCCAAAAGATGGAGTACAATATATCATGTTTGGTCTTAGTGCAGCTAATCCCTATTAAAGCTATCCATCCAAAAGTAACATGGCATACTCAGTTTTTAATTTCCTGATCCCATGTCCATTTGAAAGGCCCTTAAAATTTTAAGGACACACATATTTCAAAGATTTTTTCTAAATATTTGTGGTTGCGCAATGATGAAGAAATGGGTGTCACATGAAAGAAGACAATTGTCGCCTTTAGACTTGATTTCCTATTTTGAACTTTTAGAGCCAAAATATGTCAAAACATCCTTTCAAATATGTATACTGTGATATCCATGAAGTTTTTTAATAAATCCTTTTGAAAAAATTATATGTTTTGGATCTCGGTCTGCAGTTTAATACCTCAAAATTTTAAGTTTCCATTCATAAGCAAGAATTTAGTGTGGGTTATTTTTTTGTCCAAAAAATGAAATAGAAAAAAAAGACTTAGAGCACATACATACAGTACATACACATAGCTGAAAATAATGGATTTTTACACAAAATTACATAAATTAATTTTTAAAAAAAACTGAAAAGTATTGTTTCTGATAGTAAAAAAGTTGTTGTTTTTTTGTTTTTGTCGAATTCTAAATTTTAATTTTTTTTACGTATAGTAAACCGGAAGTGAAAATTTCACATCGATGTTTGAGTATCTTCGACACTTTTTTTTATATTATTTTAACGTAAATTAAAGCTTCAAATGTACTCATTCTCCACAAAAAAAATTAAAACGTGATCTCCAACCGTTTAAAACTTAGAGCACATTTTAGTGTAAAAATCCATTATTTTCAGCTATGTGTATGTACTGTATGTATGTGCTCTAAGTCTAAAAATTCTCTTAAAATTCGAAGAGTCTCCTAAATCTAAGAGGAAATCTCCTGATCTGGCAAGTAGAACATTTGTGACAAAGTATTAGAAGACTACTGCATTGGATCACAAATCAGAGCGACCAGAGGTTCGAATACAACTCATTTATAATCTGATAAAAGTAGAAGATGAAAAAAGTCCTGAAAATCGCTTAGCCAGTCCTCTGGGATCGACATGAAAATGCCAGTTGCTTTCATAAAAGTACAAAGTTTTACTCACAACTTAGTAACTTTCAATGATTGTCACAATTTGTTGAATCAATTTATTTGTGGTCAATTTTCAACAATGAGAACAACCAAAGATTGACTCTACATGAGCGAAGAATGATTGTTTTTTATGCTATACGTTTCATTAGTTCGTTAGGTTTTTTTCACATGGGAAGTCCGCGCACTGTGCGTTTTGTATAATCAAAAATACTAAACAAAATGTTTGTGTGCAAACGAAAGACTCGAAAGAGTGAATTTCCGAATATTAGAAAGTCATTTTTACTTATACCCGACGAATGACAACTTTTTGTGCGCCCAAAGCATCATGAACAAGTAATGCAACAACAACTACAACTAAAGCTAAAGGACAGCGCCCGAAATAGCAACAGTGTCCATAAACGTCGAGCTGCCAGACTTTGCAAAAAATCTCACTGATGAAATGCAAAAAAACCGGATTTTGTGTATTCTTCATTCTTCATTCCACTTTCAAACACGTTTAAACTTGGCGGCATTGTGACGCGTCGTCCGTCCGCTAAACGCTTTGTAGCACCAAAACCTTCTTTGCATAGCGCTGCTTGTCATTTGCAAAAAATTTAATTACGTCAGCAACAAAGCAAACAACCAAAATCACAAACTGTGCAAAAGCGACAGCAACAACAACAGCGTAAAAGTAGCAAGAAACGGTAGATGGCCGAAACGCCAATACAACCGTCACCTTTGCCACCACAAAACAATAACAAATATCGCCTGCGGCATTTGATTAAATTAAACAATTACCATAACCGCACGATTGTCTTTCGTTGCCGCACACCGCTTTTTGTGCCATCTATGTTTGTATGTGAATTTTTGGCGGCTTTGCATCACACTTCTTCGACAGCGATTCAATTCTACCGACTCCAGTGACCCATGTCGTATGTCGGATTTAAAGCGTTCCCCACACACTCACACACACACACTCGCGCATTCATATTGTCTACAACAAACATTAAATTGGCTGCTAATCCGCCCGCCACACATGGAAATTGGCGAATATAAATTAATTGCAACAACAACTAGAAAACAATAAATTACACTAGAAATGAGCCGCTTTGCACCGTTCGCCATTTACATGGATTTACATACAGTCGAGTCGAGTTGATTTTGCCTTTGCCGGCGCAATTACGATGCGATTGCTGGCAACTGACAATTGAAACCAATCCGACGCGGCGAGAACAATTCATTGTCCGCTTAATTTAAGCTTAGCGCCGCCCTCCATCCGCAGTACACATTTGGCTTGTTGTCCATTCTTTGTTGTACGTGCGTGTGTGTGTGTGTGTGTGTGTGATTTGTTGTTGTTGTTGTTGTTCTGGTCGAGATCAACGGGCGTCAGCGACACTGTCACTTTTGACATTTTCGTAATAACTGTTGTAGCGATTTGTTGTTCGTTGTTTTTGTTGTTTTCGTCTTTTACTTTGACGCTGCATGGGCGCCATTTGAATACTGCATTATGATGCTTAAGCGACTGTTATAGAAATTTTTCACTTTAAGACTGGCATGAAGAATTGAGGCAGTGGGAATTTTTAAACTAGACTTGTTCAGTTAATGTGAACCAAAATGAAACAAAATTGTTTCAGTAATGGTAAAATGCTAAATACGTTTATGACTTTGTCACAAATTGTGTGACACATAACGCATAAATGTAAAACAAATAGGGATCATTTATGTAACAAATTTACACAACCACAACATATCGTCACACATGTTAAATTCACGATATATCCCCATTAATGTAAAATAAGTAGGGACAATTGATGAAAAACAAATTTAAATATAATCATATATTGTCCCAAAATAGTGTGACACATGCAGGTAGATAACGGAATAGCCCCATAAATAAAAAGGATACATTTATGACGCAAATTTACAGCACAGGTCAATTGGAGAACCCAAATTGTCCTAAAATAGTGTGACACATGCAGGTAGATTAACGGTATGTCCCATAAATGTGCTACAAGTGCGGAACATTTATGGAAAAATTGCACCATCAGCAGGTCAATTTGAAGACCCAAATATTCCCAAAGACCCAAATTGTCCCAAATAGTGTGACACTCAGTCAGGTAGATTAACGGTATACCGCCATAAATGTGGAGCAAATTGTGGACAAATCAACTATGAACAAAATTGCACAACGAAAAGGTCGATTTTAAAATCACAAAAACATGAAATATTCCAAATATTTTCAGATGAAAGACAATTTTTACAATTCATGTTTTATGCAGCAGGTAGAACACTATTCACAAACTATTATACAAAACCCACCCTTGTCAAAGAGTTCTACCAAAAAGATATAAAAAGCCAACAATTGACACCGCAGAACATTATTATTTTTGTAATCGACTTCAGCAACATTTGCCAAGATTTTCAAACAACTCAAAATCACCACAACTTTACGTAGCGAAAATCACAACTTATTTGTAGAGGCCAGCATCAGACATCGTCATGACAAAAACCAACGGTAACGCTAACCATAAAACCGGTCAGAAGCTTCCATATCGGCTCTTCGTACATCTGGAAGAATTGCGTCGTGCTCGCCAACGAAAACTTAGTCTGTTCAAGTCAAAAATGGAGCTAACTACGAATCTCATTCAGGCCTACAAACCATATCTGATGGAATGCGGTCTGGATGATTTAAGAGCCATCAACAACGAGTTGGAGTTCCGAGAGGAATTGCTGAAGAAAATACGCGAAATTCGGAACAAGATGCCGAATAAAACTCAAAACTTGAAACTAAAGTCAAAAGAAAAGCTTAAGAAAAAATAAGTTTGGTGTATGTAGAAGAAGATAGTATGTAATATAAGTTTAAAGTCATATTTTATTCGAAAATGTATTCTTAATGTATGTATATAAAATTTGTGATTTATTAAGCTCTTTAACCCTTTCCGGAAATTTGGTCGATATATCGTACAATTAAAATAACATTTTTCTAGGAAATTTCATTTGACAGCGAGCGCACATTTCATGAAACGGTTTTTTCATATTTGTTAAGTAGGCTGTGCTTTAGTATTCTGTTTAGAAAAATAAATCATAGTGGTGATGGTTACACAGTATTTGTTTGTTTTGTAAAACGTTCTTTGCAAGAAGTTGAGCAAGCAACAAGCGACGAAACTTCTGCAAGGAAAATTTCAGGTTTGTAATATTTTTCAGTAACAAAAAACATAAACATTTTAAAGTTTAAACATCAATTGATTTATAAAAGTTAATAAATTTAACATTTTTTGAGTTTAAACATTTTTCCCGAGTCTTTAAAAAAATTGTACGATATATCGTACAATGGCACTTAAATCAAATGTACGATATATCGTACAAATTTGAATTTGTACGATATATCGTACAAATGGAAAGCAAAGGTTGCAAGTTATGTTTGCATTTTTTTAAAGTTATAGGTTTGGTAACAGATTTTTTGCTTTTGTATGCCTGCCACGCCCATCTGTAAACCACGTGGCTAATAAAATTCGACTATTCGGCAATTTTCGATTAAAAATAAAAATTACTAGACGATTTTGTGTTTTACTGGGCAGACGCGGGTTGTGTAAGGTTAGACATGCGCACCTGCCACTCCCACTACTATAAGAGGAATCGGCTATAGTCAGTGCCTTTCTGTAAAACTGTATGAATTTTAATTTATTCTGTGTTTTATTGAGAGGAAAAAGGCTTTGCAACAACAACAATGGTTATATAAGGCCGAATAAATGTGAATCAATTGTTTATATATAAAATTTATATAACTTTCGATCAAAATGAAATCATGTTTTGATTTTTCGATGTTATAATTTATGTTTTCTATCAAAAAAATCAATGAATTGTTCATAAAACTTAAAAAACCGAAACCAAAAATTCGTGAATTTTTATTGATTTGCGGACCATTGTACGATATATCGACCAAATTTGATGAAGCTGTAATTCTCAACCAAAATGATTTTTTCGAAATTTTTTTGTATTTTATTGCTAAAATGTTCAATAAGAGTCAATATTTTGAAGGAAAAATTTTTATCTCAAGAAATGTGGAAATTGACCGGAAAGGGTTAATAATGAAAATTCCTAGAAAAAAATTAAATTAGATTGGATTATAACAGAAGAATTAAATTTAATTTACGAAAAAATTATAAAAAAAAAATATTATTAAAATTATAATAAGTTATAAAAGTAAAAATATAAATAAAATAAGAATAATAAAATTTAATATTTATTTCTAAATAAAAAATATTTACTTTAATTATTTTACGTATCAGAGAACGACTATTTTTACTTTGCATTAATTGATGACTTAAAACAAATTATAAATAGTATTTAAATATATATTAAGTTGTAATTTTTTAATAGTTATTGTCAATGATTGGAATTTTCTTATAAATAAATTTGTTATAAATAAATAAATTAAAGAAAGAAAAACATGAACGAAAGAATTATTTGTAAACAAAATTGACCCAGCGAATACACAAAAATTGAGCAACTTTAAACAATTTTCAAATACAGTACTTTTCGGTTATAACGAACCCGTTTAAAACGATTTTCCGCCTAAAACGAAACAATTTCAAAAGTACGTGCAGTATGTTTCCGCTTATTACGGACACCTTTTAAAGTGAACTTTCGGTTAAAACGAAGCATTTTGGCTAGTCCCTCGAAGTTCGCTTTAAGCGAAAAGTACTGTAGTTATGCATAGACTTTTCCACTCACTAATTCTCTAGTTTAGATGGTATTTTGCTTATTGAAATAGTTCGTTTTAGTTTTGTACAACAAACCAGCCGTAAGAAGTGTTTTTTGCGAAGAGAAAAAGTTTTGTGCATTTTAAGTAGCTCTCAAGATGCAAGAAATAGTAAAACGAAATCAAGTTTTTTCCAATAGACTGATTAAGCAATTTGGATCTCTCGTTCTGTAAGTGCGATCGGATTTCAAAGATTTCGTACTAAAAAAGATTCTCAGACAAATTTGTAATTGCTTGACTCAGTGCGTGACAAAGATGGGCACCAGCAAAGCTAAAATACGCCACAATTGAAAAATTGTCTTATATTTTTTTCTTAGTTGAGTATTATGATCCTAATACTGCTAATCAATTTTGCAATTTGGTTCAAAATTTATTTTATTTATTTTGTATTGATTGGCGAGGAAAACATAAATAAACACAATTTTGATTACAAAAATATTAGGGCGTATAAAATGTTTAGCTCCGCTGGCTATTGCAATTGATTTATTAATGAATCCGACAACTTACAACCGACAATTATTATTGTCAATCAATCATTATTTTAATAAAAAACAAAAGCTTCTCTTCAGGAACTCTGACCCGAAAGTTGGCCTACTTGGCCTACAAATTTACTATAAATCGCCTGACCTTCCTCAGAAAGCCCTTATCAAAAGATGTATCAATTGTTACTTATCAAAAGATGTAACAATTGCTCCTTGCAATACTAAATGATAGCTTAAGTTCAGGCATAAGTTGAAATGAATGCCTGTACAAACCTATAAGCCACATTGAACCAAAATAGCATCTTCTCAAAAAAAGTTCTCAGCTTCAACCTTAGGACAAGTCCCCTAAAAATCCATGTGTTTTAAAAGAAAGACATTTTTTTCTCTTGATAAATATCGTCATCTTAATACAATAATTTTTAAAAATACTGTTCAGAATCAATTGTTACAATAATTTAAATAATGCAAAAAATTAGTAAGAATTTTTCATAGACAATAAATACTTAGCTCTAGAACATTTTATAAACAAATTAAAACCTAAAATCTAAACATAGAATCTAAATCTTAATTAATCATAAAATCTAATTACAAAATCTCAATATAACTAAATCTAAACATTGGCCGCCCTTGCACGCCGTTTTCTGGCCTCTGCCTCGGCCCTCTTTCTCTGCTTTTTCTCAACTTGGCGTTTCTTAAACTTTTGTATCTTGTCTTGTAATATCTCTTCGTACTGGAGTTGACGATCGATGTACTTCAACTCGATCTCTGCACATTCAAAAATGTAGAGTGCAAAGTGATCGATGAGCTTCGTTGTTAGGTGCAGTTTTACTTTTGCCAAGCGAAGTTTGTCCCTGGGCTGACGACGCAATTCCTCTCGAAGCAAGTAGAGTTGATACGACATGGAGTTTTTGGCGCTTCGGTGTCTGTCCTCCATTTTGACGTTGACGAATAGTTTAGATTTGACTTGAAGCTTGCAATTAGTGCAATTAATGGATAGTTGACTTCAGAGAGTTGACTCGTAGCTTGAAATTGGCTTAAGATTATTTTAATGAAACGTCTAAGCCAATTTCACTAAGCAGATCAAAAGGCAAGTAATGTGCTTTGCTGCAAGTCCTGACTTTTTATAGACTTTTGCTAGCGGAATGGGTGTCAATCAGTTTGACTACCTGTTGCAATTCTTCAGTCAAGGGGTTGGTTTTGAAGGCTGTACTTATGCGCCTTTTGGGCAAACTCTTTTATTTAGCTACCTGTCTCCATATGTGATGAGGAACAAAGCCAACAAATATTTGGTCTATTTCATGTGGAGAACTTTTGTTGTGGCATCTGTGTTTTTGGTTTCTATGTGTTTGTGTCGGACTTTGTAAAGCGTAAACGTGACGTGTCCATAAACGTGATTGGCTAGTGACTAGATTTCAGAACTAAAAGTTAGAACTAAGAAATCACGTACCTAGTTTCAGATTTTTGTTGTGTTAGTTTTGGAAAGTAGACTAAGAGAGAGAGGGACAGATAAAGTGTTTGTAGAAAATTATATTCATTGGTGAAAATTACAATGTTTCAAAGCATTCCAAACAAAAAAAATTAAAAAAGAGAAACATTGGGAGGAAAAAGAAGAAACTCATAGAACATTTAGGGTTTATCAGATTTTATAAGAGACCATAAAAAACGAAGAGCGCCTGAAGACTGATCGATCAACTTAGCACTGTTTGGCTAGTTTGGCTGAATAGTTGTAAGGCAATGAGAACAAAGACTGATCCTTTTTTTAATATTGAGAAATGAGAGCAAACACTTTTTTAATATTCGAACCAATGCGCCAGGGAAATCCCTATTAACGCGAGGGATTTGTTGAATGAATAAATAAATACATTTTGAATGAAGAACTGCAACTGTTTGACCTTCTTTTCTACATTGTTTTCGTAGGTTGTGAAACATCTGACTACTTGGCTACGATACTATGACATCTGAATGAAAAAATTGTTGCATTTTTTCTATTTTAGGGATTGCGCACAAGATTTGGCAATTTGCCAGTGAGCACGACTTTCATATTTTTTTAATTTTTAAGATCGACTCTTACTTTTCAAATACACCTGGTTTGTATTAAATCCATGCACTCTGTCTGTCTCTGACACTGTTTCATAATGAGTTGTTCACATTTCGCTATAACCGTCGCCTAATGCTTCAAGTGTACATTTATCATTTATTGATTTTGCATTCAATTTCTTGTAGCATTTACCAATTACCGACTTATGCGATACTGGCCTGGCAGGTTGCCATAGCCACTCCAAGACATATTTTAATTGCCGCAAATTATTAGCTATCGCGCAAGTGCAGGAAATTTAGCTGAATAAATTATGGCTTATTTGATGGGCCATGGAACAGTCACAGCTCCATCACATTAGCGCAACTTAATGATTCTGCGATTATTTTTCATTTAATAAAATAAATAAAAATTAATAGAAAATAACAAGCAGCGGCCGCCGAGTCCAGTATGTGCGCCAAATAAGTGTATTTAAGAGCAACAACAAAAACAGTAAAACACCGGTTCGCATTGGCGTCAATCCGTTTTAAATTGCGATTGTTTTTTTCTTGAGAACGAGTTTAATTTGGGTTTAGATGGAATTGAAAGCAGCACTCGGCGGTGCTGCAAATTTGCATTTCCAGATCTTTGCTTGGACTTTTTACACTTTCAATGGCTGCTAATTGCTTTAAGGTAATTAATTAATTCAATTAAATCGGCAAAGGCAATGTACAGACCATAGGAAAAGACACGAACGGTAGCTGGCAAAAGTGGGTGGCCACCGATGCTGAAAGCGCAAATGAATTGTGTAAACTTTCAGAGTGGGGAAAATGGAAAAAATGAAAAAGGCACAGAAAACGGCCAACAATCAAAAAACTGACCGTAAAAACGTTTGGGCGATTTTGATTTTGTGCTCAATACTTGTGTGTTTGTATGCGTGAAGATAAACCCAAAAAATTATTTCATATCACGCTCAATTCTCGGCATTTTTTTAATTGTTTTTTGTCGTTGTTGTTGCTGACTCTTTTCATTTTCATTTCCACTTCCATTCTTTTATTTGGTTACAAGATTAACAGCAGACAAATAATAAACACGCCAGTGAAAGTTACTAAAGCGCAGTTAAGTTTTATGTTAATTTGTCTGGCCGACTGTTTGTATGTCTGATCGTCGGTTGGAACATTTGACTGTCGCTACCAGCGTACTAGAGGGTTTTTCTCCACATGATAAAATGTCGTTAAATATTATAATAAACTGTAATAACGCGTCGCTGCCAACGAAGCTGCTGCGACAGAAGCAGTCAACGAGGAAATTGTTAGGTGGAGTTGTATCTACCATAAATCGGCTGTCAGTGGCAGACACTTACAACAACAACAACAGTATTTAGCGACTCAGGCAAGTAAGTGAACTCACAACAAAGTAATACAATCATTATAACAACAACAATTACGAAAACATTAAGCAGAAAAGTGAAAGATTAGCACCACGTAGGCTCTACAGAGGTTCAACCCAGCAGGGAATTGCCACAAACTTGACTATTTATGCAGTTGAAACAAGAATATAGATTCAGTGTTGCCAGATACCTGAAATGACTTTCTCCTAAATCTTAAAAAATATGCTTAAATTTCCTTGCAAAAGTTAAAAAAAATTTCCTATATCTCCTTTTTATAATTTGCGTAATTTTAAAGAAATTTATCTATATGTATAATATAATTTTTTATATAATATAATTTTTTAATGCAGCATTTTTTTCTTCAGCTTCAGTTTAACAACAAAAACTTAACAAAACATATAACAAATGAATCAAACAAAAAGTGCCATTTTTGGCGGGATTTCATTGTGACAGCAATAAGCGAGAACGAGATAGAACGAGCTTACATTTTGTAAGCTTACACAATTTTAACACAATCGGGTGCTTTGACTTTTAAAATAGTTGCCGAAATACGTTTTGTTGCCAGTGTTCTCAATACATCATACTTCGTTATCCAAAAATCTCCCAAAAATCCAATACGGATCCGCAAATTTTCCTAACATAAAATATAAATCTCCTAAACTTTCTCCTAAACAATTCTTCTTCATAAAAATTCTCCTAAAAGGTCAATAATCTTCTAAATCCAGGAGGAAATCTCCTGATCTGGCAACACTGTATAGATTTGCCACAGCAATACTATTGAGTAGTTGAACTCTGTGTGAAACTTTCGACTTTGAAGAGTGAAGTTCAGATCAGGATTGATTTTCCGTATCCCTTATTCCTAGTGTCCACGTCCAAGTCCAAAGCAAAAATTGCCTCAGGAAGGGCTATATGAAAAGTTGTATTTTCAAAAACTTTTGTTTGCCAATTGTTCTATCGTGAAACCTCTGAGAAAAATTATATCTAAGAGAATCTGTCAGTTAGAAATCAACATTGAACTGTAGGTCGCTGAGAAACGAGTTACTTCTTCATTGAAGCAAATATACCAAAATCAAATCAACAAAGAATTTCCTTATAAAAAATTCTGATATATAAATTCAAGACCAACGCTTCACAAGCAACAACTTATCAAATTTACCACTGGGAAGCAACAAATCGCAGGCAAATCTGAGATTTCTTCCTAAGATGATACAACCAGTCGAATTCATGAGAAAAATAAGCTTCAGAACACACAGTCAATTTTGCATACATTAAGTACTTTAATAATAAAAATGTTGATGGCACATGACAGAGATTACAGCGTTTGTAATTATTTTACAGTGAGATCATTACAACTGTAGATGTAAATTCATACCTTTCATATAAAAAACTAAATAACATAAATTGGCAAACAATTCCAATGAGAAATTATTTAAAAGCCCACATAGTAAAACTAACAAAACTCTAGTCTACTTGAGGCCTCACAGGATCAGTTTTCTCGGAAGCAGACTTTTGCGTTGACGCTTCTTGCCCAGCTTCAGCCGATAGATGCAAGCCACTTGTTTCATCAATTCCTGCTTGAATGTGATCTGACGATTGATGGCCCTCAGATCGTCCATGCTGCACTCTTCTATGTGCTGTACGCTCTCGTTGATGAGACGTTCGGTCAGCAGAATTTTCGACTTGGACAAACGCAACGGCGTCACGTTTGGCCGACGCAGCTCGCCACGATGCACAAACAGTTGGTAGCTGAGTGAAGCTCTGGATTTACTGCTGTCGCTGTACGGCATCGTGCAAGGTTGATTGCAATTTTCAGTTGTGTGAAATAGTTTTGCAGAAATTTGTGTGACTTTAGTATAAAAATGGGTACTTTTGGCTTCGTCGTTGGGAACTGTTATGGGCTCCCAAAGCCGGATGTTTGGTGCTTTTATACAAACAAAAGAAGGCAATGACAAGTGGAAGGAAGGAATGTTGAGTTGCAACTTGCAACACGATCAGCGAGAATTTGAATATCTCAATATGTTTCTTGACTCTTCTAACATACTTCTACATGCACCACAGGCCAACATGGAGTACTTGCTTTTGTACTAATCACTGCCTTTTGGGCCTTACCCAGGCAACTCTCTACAACACAAAGACTCTTCTCTTGATTCGACACTTGAATCTATTTGCCTGCAGCACAGTGCATACTTAGGTTTTTTTTGTGGTATTTGCTGCAATTTTATGTTCTGAATACTGTTGTCTCAGTTGCACAGTTTTTGTTTCAGTCTTTCATCTATCAGTACTCTTTCCTCCTGTCTTAAATAGTGCTATGTACTATAGTACTAGCGCCATGTAGAATTTTCAAACAAGGGTTGTAGCAGTTTAGAAATGTATCTTTATTTCACAGAGACCTAAAATAATTAGTATCCATATTTTTGGAAATAAAAAGATTGCCCTAATTTCAGAAATCTCTATAAATATTGCTTTATAATAATTATTCCCAGAGACCTGAAATAATTAGTATCCATATTTTTGAAAAAAAAAAATTGCCCTAATTTAAGAAATCTCTATAAATATTGCTTTATAATAATTATTCCCAATAAGAAATTTTTATATTTTATATATATATTTTATATTTTATTTTATTGTGACCTGTAACTATTATCATGTAATAAATATTTTTGAGTTACATAATAACTGTTATGAGAAATACTTTTTTTTCGTTTTTGATTATTATTTTGCAAATTTTTTTTTACTTGCTTCATAACTTTTATTTATGACTTTTTTATTCACATTACCAATAACTATTATTTCTAAAATTTTTTTTACGTTGCATAACTTTTAGTTATTATTTTTTAAATTTACGTTGGCAATAACTATTATTTTGAAAAAAAAAATTTGTTTGCGTTGAATTACCATAATTTGGGTATGAATTTTGTTTTCATTGTTTCAAACTGACAAACGCAAATTAACTAAAAATCAATTCATACTCCAAATATGCTAAGGCAACGTAAAAAAAATTCTTTCATAAAAGTTATGAGCAACGTAAAAAATATTTTCTTTGAAATAATAGTTATCAGCAACGTAAATAAAAACGTCATAAATAATAGTTATGAAGCAACTCGAATTATCGAAAACGAAAAAAAATGATTCTCATAACAGTTATGACGCAAATAATTATTATAATCAACAAAAAAAATGTATGTTGTATTTTATTAGTTGCATTGCAATTACTTTCTTAAAAAACTTATAATAGTTAAGTCCTTGTTAATTTAATGTAAGATCTAATAATTTCACATAATGACGCGTTTTGTTACTTGAATATTTATTTGCTATTAATAGTTAATCACTATTTAAGTTGTATTTAAGTAAAAATCGACCGACGATTTATGCAGAAGCTGCGGAGATGAGGAATCTGCTGCAGGAATGACGGTTCCAGACCCTTACGGCCAGGTTCTTCGATGGACTTACAGAAATAGCTGATACACCGATTACTGATTTACACAATTTCCTCACAAAGACCAAATAGTTCCCAAAAGATCCCGTCTGAATCTACAGGGATCGTAGCAGATAGAGAGGGATTATCGGATTCAAGAAGGAAGGGATTTAGAATGGACCCAATGGGGTCTGCCAGTGGAAGTACATGCCGCATCCTACCCTTCTTTAACCTAACCTTAGCTCAATAAAAATCATAATTTCAAGTATTTAGTTATATTTGAAACACTTTCAAGTACTGGTAGAAGTAAGTGAGAAACAGAAAGAAAGAGAGGCACCTATCATAACATTTGATTTCGTGCGCTAATTTGTTCAATATATTATAGCTGTATCTGTCTATATTGCAAGCATCTATGGTGCTAACCTGCTCAGATTTCGGAACCTGACAATGCTCGCGAGTACGAAATAAGCCTAAGTTTAATATATCCTGTCAATCACTTAGTATACTTAAATTATTATTTTATCTGAATCTAAAAAAGGACCAAATAAAGACAAATTTGCAGAATAAAAAAATTTTAAACTATTCAAATGAAATAAAATGTTCAGTTGCCAGTGTTAACTACTTCGGCGTCGAGTTTCTGTGACTTAAAACTCAGTCTACAAGAAGTGCTTCTTCGCCTTTTTCTATTTTAGTGAACTCATCTGTTGACTTTCCTAAAACATTTTGCTTTGTCTACAAGTGTTCTTATATTGAAAAAATATTTTCTAGAATCGTAAATAATTGAAATTTATATGATATTTTCATTGGATAAAAATACATGTTGAGAAGCACTTTGTCTGTCTGCAATATATGTAAACATCAAAGTCAAATGTCAATGGTCTTTAATGCCATTTGCAAAAATTGGATCTTGTACAACATTTTGGACATTTGACAAATGTAAACTACACGCAGAGATCTTTCTGGCATAGCTCTAAGGGAAGCTTAGTTTGAACATCAAAAGTTGAGACCAACAATTTTTTATCGATTTCGAACAGTGACCACAAGAAAAAAGATCTATAACGAGGAACAAAAATAAAATTAACCAAAATGTAATAAAAATAACCAAAATGTTTATTCGACATAAACAAAATAAATAACTCATACATAAACTTCAAGATTTAAGGAATGAGTTGCCACGCCCAATAATATTGTGCTCGTTGATATTCAAGATACATTTTGTATCAGTGTGCAATATTCTAAAAGATAATCAAATGGTATCAAAAATCACCAAATAACCAAAACCCATTTTCAAAAATTAAAAACCATTTTTGGTTAAAAATAACCAAAACGGCAATGCTGGTGTCGAATTACACGATTTGAGACATTTAAGCTCTTCGTAACGGTTTTCTCTATTTGGTGTGAGTTGATCTGTCATTTGAATCCACGACATTTGGATCAATCGTTTGGTTAGAAACTACAATACATAACCAATACCAAATCATTTGATTGTTTCAGGACATTCTTGTGTGCGGAATATTTATAAAAACAATTTTGTTTGCTAACTGTCATAAACCAAATGTTATCCCTTTTCGCCTGACATGCACATATTTTTTTACAGTCCCTAACGGTGCTTTGCAAAACTCGACTATTTTTGTTTGCAGGTAAGCGCACATATTTCACCCAGCATCGGGTACAAGCGTTAGTCCACGGAGCCTTCGGAGCGCACACCAACAACACACCCACACGCGCGCTCGACTTTCCACTGCTTTGCATACCGAAGTCAGGTTACAAATTTCAGTAAAAAATCGCCACTGCGTCCGCAATCCAAAGACTATTTGCCTACATTGTGGGAATTTCCAGCAGTTATGCGGCTCTTCGACCAAAACAAAAGCCGCACAAGCAATGCTTTGACTCACAATAAAAACGCACGGAAAGGTAGAAACATTTCGCGGAAAATGTGTCAGCTTTGCCGCGAGCTTCTAGTCAGTGGTCATAATTTGCGCTGTAGGCAGCCAAAGGTGACCCTGCCAGACCGACCGCCAGACGCCTGTCTAGACACGATTGCAGTCACGCTGAGGAACGCAGCAATTTTTCGAAAATATAGTCCGCCAAAGTGCGCGCAGCTGGCGCACATTCGCGCTAATCCTTTTGTTTTTTAGAAAGCCTGCCGAGGGCGGAGGATGACGAGGATTAGGACGTTGATTTTATGGCCGACCGCGGGATTAGTAGTAGTCGCGAATGTTTGAATTGGTGCGCGGCAAAGGTTGCAACTTGGCGGTAGGAGTGCGCGGTGCCAAACGCGAAAAAAGGCAAACGGATGGCGGCAACGCGGCGCAGGTAAGTGCTAAGCACCGACTATTGTTGCGTTTTGTACTGTGGAGAGGGCAGGAGCGTAGGCCGAAATCAGAGCGAGGGGTACCCATATGATTTTAGGGGGTGAGTTGTGCTATGGACTGAGAATAAATTGTAGAAGATTTCACTTCAAATATTAGCCAGAAACACTGTCGATTATTTACCTTAAGAATCTAATTTACTCACTGAAAAATCAAATCGAATCGAATCCATTACTTATGGATTTTTCTTCGTCTCTTCCTGCCTGCTTCAACCCTCCGTCTGCCCTACGCAACTGTAACAACGCGACTACGGGCCTGGTGAACGATCAGTATAAAAGTACCAAGTCCGCTGTCAAAACAATGTCATTCGTGTCAGAATAATTCGCGTTGCAAGACTTCCTCGTCCACTGTTGCACATCCTTGCCGCGCGCAACAACACAGTTAGACGTTTGTTTGTCAGAACCGTTCAGTCAATTGTTGCCAAAAGTTCAATTCTTCAACTCAATTCAATTGAATTGTTCGTGTCAAACGCCTCTCGCAGCCATCGCCAATATGGACCGCAGACACCACAGCAGCGCCAAACCCTCCGTGCACTATCAGCTATTCGTGTATCGCGAGGAGCTGCGCCGCCGCGATCCGCGCCAGCTGCGCTTGTCCAAAACGAAAATCACCCTCACCGATCGACTGATCTCGGAGAATGTGCAAAATCTACAAGACTGCAGCGTCGAGGATCTGCGCGTCATTAGCCGCGAGATGACCTTCAAGAAGCAGTTGCAGAAGCAGGTGTGCCGCATTCGGCGACTGCAGTCGCTGGGCGTGCAGCACGACTGGGAGCTGAGCTCGCTCGTGAGCACCGATTTGTGAAGTCGTACTTGGGATTGGCGCTGAATTGGATTAGTTCGATGTGGCCGTTGGCAATATATATATTTTAAGGCATATTTTACAATTTATTTATTCACTCAAAAGTCTTTTTAGTTCTATGTTATTTATTAATTAAGTTTTTCTCAATTACAGCTTTGATAGTTATAGTCTCTTTATTTTTTTATTTTTAATTACAATTTTCAATTTCGTAATTTTCTTATGTGAATTTTAAAATTTTCAGTACAGGTATTTTTATTTCTTTTTTATTTCATACTAAACAATTGCAGACAACTTTATTGCATTAATTCAAAACAAACTCGATTTTCATTGTGTGTGACACTTTTGCACTTCAATTTGTTTTCCCCGTGATTATCATTAAATTTAAATTATTATATTTAGTTTTAAGTTTACACTACCTCAAGCTAAAAAATCATTACCTTTACTTTAATATTACATACATTAATACATTTTTATATATCAATCAATATTATGTAATAAGCTTTGAATTTTCACAATTTTGTATATATTCAAAACATTTTACACTTAAATCAATATTAATAAACCTTAAATTATTTGAATTTAAATTTCTGTGTTTAATTAAAACTTTAAAAAATCGTATTTATCACCCACAATTTTTGTAGCAAGCAGATATGAAGAGGTTTGAACACCCCAAACTTAAAATAAAATAAAATAAAATAAAATAAAATAAAATAAAATAAAATAAAATAAAATAAAATAAAATAAAATACAATAAGATACAATAAAATACAATAAATTAAAATAAAGTCAAACAAAACAAAATTAAATAAAACAATAAAATAAAAAAACTAATAAAATAAAATAAAATCAACTAAAATAAAATAAAATAAGATTAAAGAAAATACAATAAAATAACATAAAATAAAATCAAATTAAATTAATTAAAGTTAAATTAAATTAAATTAAATTAAATTAAATTAAATAAAGTCAAACAAAATAAAATAACATAAAATAAAATAAAATAAAATAAAATAAAATATAATAAAATATAATAAAATAAAATAAAATAAAATAAAATAAAATAAAATAAAATAAAATAAAATAGAATAGAATAGAATTTATTTTTATATAGTCAAATCGTTATAAAATATTTTTATGTTATCGCACAGTTAAGAGGATACGGTTTTACAATTAACCTTACAACTACAGCATTGTGAATTTACAAATAATTTACAGAGTTAAAACTAGATTACATTTAAAGGGAAAAACTATAAACAAAAACCTTTATATAAAATAAAATAAAATAAAATAAAATAAAATAAAATAAAATAAAATAAAATAAAATAAAATAAAATAAAATAAAATCAAATCAAATCAAATCAAATCAAATCAAATCAAATCAAATCAAATCAAATCAAATCAAATCAAATCAAATCAAATCAAATCAAATCAAATCAAATCAAATCAAATCAAATCAAATCAAAACAAATCAAATCAAATCAAATCAAATCAAATCAAATCAAATCAAATCAAATCAAATCAAATCAAATCAAATCAAATCAAATCAAATCAAATCAAATCAAATCAAATCAAATCAAATCAAATCAAATCAAATCAAATCAAATCAAATCAAATCAAATCAAATCAAATCAAATCAAATCAAATCAAAACAAATCAAATCAAATCAAATCAAATCAAATCAAATCAAATCGAATCAAATCAAATCAAATCAAATCAAATCAAATCAAATCAAATCAAACAAAAAAAATTAAATGAAATAAAATGGAATAAAATTAAAGAAATAAAATCAAATCAAATCACATCAAATCAAATAAAATAAAATATAAAAAAATAAATAAAATAAAATATATTAAATAAAATAAAATAAACTAACATACACGAAATATTTCAACGAAATGGTCATTAATTTAAATTTAAATTTAAACAACTGAAGGTACATAAAAACAACACCAACCTAAGTTACACATATGTATACATTGTTTGCAAGAAACAATGCTTTGCAAAACATTTCTGGGATTATAAACATTCATCTTGAGCAATTAAGAAAGACAAAAGTAGGACCCAACCCATACAAAAAGTCTAGTAAAACAGGTTATTTATGCCTGGAAACGCCTAAACTGAAACCAATGCATATCTTCGTATTCCATAGAGTCCGGCAGCCTGCGCGTTGATTTCAAACTCAAAAAATTTCAAAGTAAAATATCTCATAACTTTGCTGCAGATTGATTCAGAGCAAAATTCAGATTGAAACTAATCAAGTAATATGTCTTCTACTTGGATCTGAATCAATGTATTCCTCATATTTGTTCTTCCAGCTGTTCTAAACGAAAAGAAATTTGAACCATTTGACACAACTTTTCAAGTTCACTCATTGTTCGACTTGCTTGAGTCAAATCTTGCTTTTACTGGGCATTTAAAATGTAAATATTTATAAATATTTATTCCAGCCATAGCAAACTGAACAAAATCCAAATCTGTTCAAAGTTTTTTGCTTGCTTTCGAAACTATTGGCTATGCTTTTCAGTCACATGCTGCCAAAAAGACGCAGACGCAGATGTCGACGACGACGACAGCAAAGTGCCGGACATTGATGTCCGCAAAATAGCCACAAACACACGACCGCGCAAAAATAAATAGAAAATCATTTGCAGATAACGTAAAACACAAAAATGTAGGAGTGGAAATTCCTGTTCTCGACGGCGACTGCTGCAACAATTGCTGCAACAGACATTCATCACAGCACAGCACAAGCGCAACGTGTAGTTGCGCCAAGCAGCGGCAGCCACAGCCACAGCCAAGGAAGATGGAATGGCATTGGCAAAAGTAGAATGTTGCAGCCAAAGAAGAGGAAGACTCGCGTCTTGTAGCCAGTTTTGCGCTGAGACCGATTTACGAGCACGTCGAATGGCGGCGCTGTTGCAGCGGTGGGCCAAGAGGCCAGCAACAAACAGCCAGCGGCCTGACAGTTGCGCTGTTGTTGGCTGTTGCATGTTGCAGGCACATTGGCGGCAAAGCGCGAGGGGGCTGGGTTCTGCTTAAATGACTACAACGCACCTTCTAAGCGTCCACGGCAACAGCCGAGCCGGATCGGGCGGCGACGGTGAGCACAGCGCGCGGCGACAGTTGGTCGGTAAATGCCGATTTCGGTGATTGCACGGGAAGTGCGCGCCGCGTTTCCCACGAAACGTGATTTGTGGTTGTTGTTCTTCGTCTGCTTGCTGGTCGCTGGGCAACAGACACTCCACCACTCTACACTGCACTGTGTTGTTCTGCTCTGTGTCTTAGTTGCTGTTGTTGCGGTGCGACTGCTTGTTGTTATTTTCGCTATTGAGGTTGTGGTTTTTTTTGTTGGTATTTCACTAGCAGTGTGATCGCACAAACGTTTTGTTTCAAGCGGCACTAAAACACACACACACACATAAACAGACACTGCAACAACAATTGCGGTTTAAAGTTCAATTGTGTGGCAAGTGACTTTTTCGGTTTTCGCCACAACGTTGCTGGTTTCGCTTCTCTTTGCTAGAATTACGAATTTTAAAATTTATTTGTAGCTTGCGGATGTTGAAATGTTAACTTAAATGTATATTCTTATTCATTTTCTAGTTGCATTTGCTTTTGGTTGTTTTTTTATTCACATTTTTATCTATTGTATTTTTTGCATTGAAATACCTTAATTTAATATTTCTATTTTATGGCTTTACGGTTTTATGCAAATTCGCGCACACTTTCAGACAGATCTTGCACGGTTTTTAGCGTCACACGAATCTTGACTTTTGCTGACAGCGCAAATGAGTAAACATTTTTAATTTTTTGCAGCGACTTGTTAACGTTTTCACTTTTTCTGAATGCCACGCAAACGTTGAGCAACACTCTCCAACACTTCAAACACTCTGTGTTTTAGAAAATCTCATATTTTTTAGTATTTAAAATATTTTTTATTTTTAACACAATTGTAATAAACTTCGTACGAGTTTAAAATTTTCTTAGAAGTATGCAATTTTTTTAGAGTTTTAATTTTTTTATATTCCTTAGCAAATTCGTATAACTTCGCCGAAACACCAATGCCTCAGTTGGCTATCGATAAATGCGGTCGCCGCCAACAACAACGTCAGACAGGCATAATCCAAAGGACGCTGATATTTGTGCAGATTGGCTAAAATCACGCAAGCAAGCACTAAACGCCAGGAAAATATCAAAACTGATAGCATTTGTTCAGTAGCGGCCCCCGACAAACGCCAATATAGCAAAAAAAACCTAAACCGCACGAAAAAATGAAATTAAACACACACGAAAGCCATAAAACGGCCAAATACGAAACGCTGTAAATTCTGGCCAGAAATGCGCTTTTCGGCTTTTTCAGTTGCCAGCGCAAGCGCCAATTATGCAGTCGCACACATTCACTTACAGCTTGGACTCGTTACAAGAAATTTCGAAGTTCGTTAAGTGGAACACACCAGCGAAAAAGTAACGAAAAATTCACCAACAAAACGTAAAAACAAGAAATTATCAGAAAAAACAAAAACACAAAAAAAGCGCATTCGTCCGAGGTCGCTTCGTATACGTGTTTAAAGCGCGCGCCGTGCACGTTCAGCCGCTGCAACGGTTTACTTACGAATGCTTTACCAGTGGGGCCAGCGACTTCAAAGTTCTGACCCAACTCAAGTTCGAAAACGGCCGCTTACTCCAAATTCGAACTCAAATGGCCATATGCGTGTATATGTACACGAGTGCGCGCGTGTGTGTGTGTGTGTGTGTGCGTGGCTTGGCCAAGATGAAGCCAAAAAAGTGCTGGCTTGAAGAGCGCCACCGCAAACATTAAGCCTCAGTACCGCTGCTGTTGGTGCACTCACTTGACTGGAGTTGCTAGCGCGCGTTCGTTGCTTGAGTCTTTTGTTTTGGTGTTAGTGAGCGCGCTGCTGGCACTGTGAGCTGTAGCAGAGAGTCTGTTGTGTGCGCTAACTGTAAAATGTTAAAGTTTACTTATTTGATTTCGTAGTGGTCGTAGTGAGCGCCGTCTGCTGGCAGATACCAAAGAGCGAACATCTGAACTTTATTGAATTTGTTTCAAGTTTTGTTTTTTTTTTTCGAAATATTTGCTTTAGTAAAATAATAGTTATAATGTTATTAACCCATTTTCGGCCGCTGGTCGATTTTTCGACCAGCCACTTTGAAGGAGAGTAGCTCTGCACTTAGACATTATATCTTTGAACTTTTGATGCAGAAAATAGCTTTGGTCTTTTGGTAACCCCTCGAAATAATAATTTTTTTTAAAACGATAAATTTAGAGATGTTGGCGAAGTCACGAAAAAGCATTTTTTTAGTCATATTTTGAATATTCTAAAAAATATATAACCTTTTCAAATTATTGATTTATTATTGATTATTTATGAAGCCTAAAGACCAAATTACCACAATCAATTGATATCCATAAGATGATGAAAATATTTTTACCTCTCAGTCCCGCGTACTTTTCAGTGGTCGAAAAATCGACAATTGGCCAGAAGTCGTCATGTATGTACATATATAAGCCAACAATTGTTTGTTTTCATGCTTGATTATTATTTGACTAAAACTATGTACATATATATTTGTTTTTATTTGAAATTGAATTTTTATTAATTTATAAAAAAAAATTTGTACATAAAAAACACAAAAAAAATCCAAAAATATTCTTGATTAAGGTCCTAAATGTAAGTCTTTAAAAGGAATTAAAAAAATATTGGCTATTTCTGGTAGCGGCCGAAAATGGGTTAAAAAAATAATTTATTATTTATATAAATTTTACTTAATTTTTCGTTTCACTTAAAAACTATAAAATTCTCAAAATAATATTTATGTAATTATTAAAAAAAAAACAATTTAATTAATTAATTTAATTAATTTGTTTAATTAATTTTTTTTAATTTAACAAACAATTTAATTAATTTTAAATCAATAATTTGTAAATCCAAATTCATTTGCATATTTGGAATAACCAATTTGTATTATTAAATACGCAATAATAAACCAAACCAGTTACAAGAATTTCGACAACTTTACGTGCATTAACTATAACGTTTTTATGACAACCATAAAAAATTAAATTTACGACACGGCGTTTCAAATTTTATTTAATTTCAAAATTATAAAAAACAAGAACTTCGATACTCCCGAAAGTGCGCTCTTAACACTCGCAAGTGCCAACTCCCGCTCACACTCTCTCTGCTTGATTAACTCATTCAACTCTCCAATCGCTGCAGTAAACTTTATTTCATTATTGCCTTTTCTTTTCACTTCAAACAAATAAACTAACTTTTTCCTCGTTTATTCGTTGCCCCCTTCCCCATTCTGCCATATAGTGCATCAACTGCTTCCAGCTCTTCCATCGTTGCTCCGCTAGCTTTCGGCTTTCAGTGACTGCACTGCAGCGCGTTAAACGCCTCAACAGCTGCATGCAGCTGTCAGACGTGCTGTCACACCTCAGCCGCAGTCACTGTGTAGTAACAACAACGAAACGTTAGCAAGCAGAAATCTCTGCGGTTTTCAATTTGTTTACCAAAAAAACCCTCTGACATACTTCGCTGCTCTGTTGGTAAGCGCAGCCACTTCCTCAAGCCGATCTTATGGCAACTCTCTCCTTCTCTCCGCGTGACTTTGCGCTCTCTAAAAGCCTCCGTCGAGCGTGACGCAACGGCGGCCATCTGATCTGATTTAGTGCCTCTAAGTTTTCGTTTTTTATTTGTTTTTATTATCAATTTCTCAATGCAGACAACAATTCACTTATTTAGAATGATTGCTGCCGCTGTTGCTGCTACCGTCTCAACGACGATTTGTGTGCGGCGTATTGCCGACTTGTCGTTGGCTTTACTTCAGTTCGATTAGTTTGACGCATTATTACGCTACCAATGATATTATTCCATGTGTTTGTTGTTCATATTGTTATTGTTGTTATTATTGTTGGTATTATTGGTGCTGGTGTCCGCTTGCTTGGCCCACTTTTACTTTGGAAAAATATTTGCATGTGATTGTCATTAATAAAGAGTTGTACTTGTATGTCGCATTGTTGAGGTGATAATTTTTTGTCTTCTCTTTTCAATGGATGTCAGCAACAGCAGCTAAAGGCGCAGCCGCCGGCAATGTGCAATAGATCAGCCATAACGGTGACACTCGAAATCACTCAAAAGCAATTGTTGTTGCTATTCTTATCAATGTGCTTGTTTTTTCCCGAGTTAATGCAAAATAGAAAATGTAAAAAAATTGACATTTGTTTTCCATATAAAAATTAATTTAATAAATGTAACCCCTCAACTATTCATGTTGTGTCAAATGAATACAAAAATCGTCTAAAAACCAAAAAACAAAATCGCTATGTATCGTTAGATATATTTGTTCACATTTGAATATTTTTTTTAATTGTTTGTTTATCTACTCAAGGAAATTAAAGACAAATCAGGAAAAGTAATTAGCTTACAATATGTTCGCTTTCACAAAAACACGTTGAAAACGGCAGCAATAGAACTGCAGTCGCCCTCAACAATTACTTGATTACAGTGAATGCGGCTTCACAGGAACGTTCTGATTCGTCGCTGTCGTCCACAATGTGTTCGTGGCATAATGCTTAATTTTTTACAATTTATAAAAAGTGAACTGAGGAATTTTGACATAGTTAAGTCAATCATAAACAATTAAAATAAAAACTGGCAACTCGGACACCAGCAGAACAAACTACTACAATACTTATCAAACTGTACTGTGTACGCTGTACTGTTAGCAGAGTTTATATATTCGCCTACAAGTATGCAAATATTTTTAAATGAAAATTGTATTGGAAATCATGTGAAATGATGACTCGGTGTATTTTAGTTTGCTTTTACACCCTGTCGGACCTGAGACAACCAGTTCCCAAAATTCATTGGTCTTTCAACTGGTTTTTTGTAGTCAATTGGGCAACTAGTTGTCGAAGTGACTGTCAGCGGATGCAGAAGTCGGTGAGTTCGCGTCTAATCGTTCACGTTCTTTGTGCGCGTTCATAAGCAAGAAGAGCACATAAAAATGAGAAAAACGAAACAGAGGTGAGAGAAGCAAAAAAATACTGTTAAGGCTGATCTTGCGATTGTTCTGCTACAACAACAACGTAGAAATGTTTGCATTTTTCGAACTTTCTGTTTCCATGACACGAAGTTTGCTCGATGTGCATGTTTTATCTTGAATGATTTCAGTTAGAATTTTGTGTGGTTGCGTAAAGCAACGTATTGTAGCGGCAGCTGAAAGGTGTGTATTAAAATATTTATTTATTTATTTATGTAATTATTTATTAATTCATTTTTTATATATTTATTGCAGGCGAAGTCAGGATGTTGTATTGCATCAGGCCCCAAATAGTTCCGGCAGAAGTGTGTCAACAAGTCGAAGTTCATCTTGGTTCATCTTTAAATGCACCAAAAATTTTTTTTATTCGCGATGATTTTTTGTTGTTATTTTTAAATATTTTTAAAATAAAATAATTACTTAAAAAATTTCAAAAATTTTAAAATATTTTTAAAATAAAATAATTATTTAAAAAATGCACTGTTTTATTTCCTCCATAAAAATCGAGTGGCTAGAAAACTAATCCAGAATAAACTAGTTTTCCAAACTAGTCGCTTTGCAACTGGTTAGAAAACTGGTTGCTTCGGACTAACTTTGGACTAGTTGAAATGGATGCAGACGGGGACAATTGACCGTCGCCTAGGACACCGCCATGTTAAAAGGGTGAGTTTGCTCCAAGAAAACGAGTCGATTCTGAGGTCATATATGACTGTCAAGCGACTAGTTGAAAAACTAGACTTGGACCAGTCCGATTTCCGACAGGGCACTTTTTAAGTAGGTATGTATATTGCTGCTATGAATTGAATCTTCGTTTATTTTCAATTTATTTGTTTGCAATTATTTTTATATTTTTATTTTAAAGTTTTTACAATTAAAAAACTAAATTGTGAATATATTTATATATTTTGTTCGGCTGATGCATTTGGAAAATATTTTTAATGCAAGATAAAAGAACGACGCACAGTGTCGCGAGTGTGGCCAAAAATGGTCAAAATCAATGTTACAAAATGACTAAACTGAATATGACCATCGACAGATAATATCTCAACTAGGAAAAATCCGTTATCCGATCTTCAATATCCTACTCCGTTCCATTTTTATGTAGCTTCAAAATTGATGTTAAAAAATTCGTTCCAAGTTTGTGGGTAGTTCTTTATGCTGAATGAAAAATCAAATAAAAATATAAAATATGTACTAATATAGTCATATTATATATTACATAAAACTTTCGTATTTTTCCTGTATTGCAGTACTATCTTTTTGTTTGTGCTTTGAAATAACTGTGAAATCCCGTTACATTTAAAAATTACGTTTTTCGGTTTGCTTCTAACAAAGAACCAAAAGTTTGGTGGAAAAAAGTTTAAAAACACTTTTTTAGTTCCAACCCTAAATTACTCTAAAAAGTATGTATTTATTTGGTTGTTATTCGCATTTTTCTAGTGACGCCCCCACTAAAAATACGTGATTTCTTCGAAGTGTGGCGTAAAGCTGAATCCAGAAAGTGGTCAATAAAACTTGATTTTCTTATAAATTTACTTAAAGATAAGACGGGCGTTGATGGTAATCATGAACAAACGCAAAGTTTGCGTCCCCACCTAACCATTTACTTTTTGCAGTGGCACCTACAGTCAAAAATTGTGATTTTTTTGAAGTATGGCTTGCGACGCACAATGAAAGTAGCGGCAAAGCAGCTGCTGAAATGATGAGCTGTATAAAGGACAAGGTTGGCACATTGATCGTAACATCAAAAGTAGGCAGAATGCCACGCCCACTTTAAAAATCTATACATTTATACCAAAATATGGTATCACCAGCTGAAAAAATTAAACATGAATTCATAAAGGAAAAGTTTTGGCCACTTTATACATATGCTCCAGCTGCCACGCCTACTTTAAGGTGCTTGAAAGCTTACCAATTAAAATTACAATGTGGAACGAGTACCGCAAACAGCCTTCTAAAATACAGTGTTAGTTGTAGTAAAATACGAACATTTTTGAAAGTGGGCGTGGCAGACCGCCCATTTTTAGTGTGAGATTTTACGTCATTATTTTAAGCTCAAATACAAAATTTCATAATTCTATCACTAATATTAAGAAACTCATTTCAATATTACAGTTCCTTTCGTATGGGAGGTGGGCGTGGCAGTGGTCCAATTTTAATGATTTTTTGTAAATTTCTTAATTTCCACCACGAAAACAATATCACCAAGTTTCATCGAAATAGGACAACGCTAAGTATTTTTGGCCACGGCTTATATGGGATCGCGACACTGTGCGACGTGGCAATGGTCTTTCATGAAGCAATTACTCCATTCAAGCAATAATGATCATTTGATCGATATAGTAAAGTTAAGGTGTGGTTATACTAGCTGCCAGTAAGGCCTCGCATAGACCCCATTGAGCACTTAGTGATGCCAGTCGGAGTTTCGTTTTGGTGTGATTGAAATAGGGGTGAATCTGCAAGGATGCTAAGAAATTTTACAAATTTCCAAAGAGGCTTGCTGCCTTGCTTCGAGATCTGTTCGAGTCCTGTTGTCCAATTAGACAATCTTTTCATGCTGCCCACCTCAATGCATATCCTGCAGCTGTCTTCGTTCGTTTTTCACAATCTATGCGCATTCTATTCTTGGAAATGTAAGTAAAAATCGCATTGCTTTTTCGTCATATGACCTGAGCATTGTTTTGAAGATCTCTCAGGTGCTTAGGTTGGTTCACCTGGCACTCGTTTCTACTCTCATGCGATCTGGTAGTTGACTGTAGAGCACTTGCAGAGTCATCAGTACGTTGCTGTTGTTGCTTCATATGGAAGGCTGATACTCTGTTTGGCAGTAACGTCCACTTCCCTGTTTCCCTCTATGCCTTTGTGTCCGGGTACGCAGGGAAAATGTGGCTTGCGGCTTGCACCTAACTTTGCTAGTGCCTCCTGAAACTGCAGGACATTCTTGGCTAATAGACCTGATATAGTAAAAACTAATTTTGCAAATTGCATTGTGTTGAAAATGTTGACTCAGTAAGGAGGAAGCGGTTTTTTAAAAACACATCCTGACAACAAATTTATGTATATACTATAAGTACTAATTGTAGCCAAAATTGTGAACTCGTATTACTTATTGTAGAAATACTTCGAAAGGAGGATGTAATAGTTAATTGGAGCAGATACCGAACAAATTTTGAATAAAGCATGGACTTAACTATTATAAGTTTTTTAAGAAAATAATTGCAATGTAACTATTACAATGCAATATAAATTTTATTTCTTGATTATAATTATTAATTGCGACAATTAATTTTTACGTTGCGTAATAACTGCTATGAGAAACACATTTTTTTTCGTTCTCGATAATTATTATTTTGGGATTTTTTTTGTTTACGTTGCTTCATAACTTTTATATATGACTTTTTTTATTTACGTTCTCGATAACTATTACTTTGAGAAACTTTTTTTTGCGTTGCTTCATAACTGTTAACATTTATGACTTTTTTGTTATTTACGTTGCCGATAACTATTATTTGAAAGACAATATTTTTTTACGTTGCTTCATAATTTTATGAAAGAAATTGTTTTTTCACGTTGCCTTGCCACATTTTGAGTTTGAATTGATTTTTAATTGTTTAGTTGTTGGTTGAAATTAGGTTTCTGCAGTTAATTTGCGTTTGTCAATTTAAAACAATTAAAAATCAATTCATATTCAAAATGTGGTAATTAAACCTAAACAATTTTTTTTTCCAAAATAATAGTTATCGGCTACGAAAATGAAAAAAAAAATCATAACTAAATAAATAAACGAAAAAAAAAATTTTTTCAAAATAATAGTTATCGGTAATGTAAATTAAAATGGTCATAAATAAAACTTGTAAAGCAATGTAAAAAACAAAAATCCCAAAATAATAATTATCGACAACGAAAAATATACTTGTTACTTATAAGAGTTATTATGCAACTCAAAAATGTTTATTACATGATAATAGTTATAGGCGACGCAAACAATTTCTTATTGGGAATAATTACTGTAAAGCAATTATTATAGAAATTTTTTAAATTAGGGCAATTTTTTATTCCCAAAATATGGATAATAATTTTTTAGCTGTCTGGAATAAATACAATGCAATTTTTGGGCGTGACCAAAACACATACATACAAACTCTCAGCTGTAACGTAATATTTCTGATATTTACCACTAATTTCACACAAAAATTCTACCATATAATGCGAATGGCTCCATAATAAAATTATTGATAGAAATTTGCGAAATCCACCAGCACCCACACACTGCTAAGGTATAAAATTACCATAGCGATATTCGCCAATTAATTGCAAATACGCCGACCACAATACGCGAAATGCTGGTAAATGTCAAATTGACAATGCAATGGCGCATTAATTAAAGTGCCAATTGGAAATTGTGTCAACGTGCTTGTAGAATATTTTCCATTGAAATGCGATACGCGAATTCATCAAGAAAAAACAAACATTCGAAAATTATTACGAGTAAATAAAAGTGCAAATTTTATTTGGTTCGAAATTCGGTTTGTGTGTATGTTTGGCAAAAACAATTCGATTCGATTGCGCTGCTTTTGCCAGTAATTCAAGTCCGCGGCAGGCAAAATGGCTGCAGCAAATTTCAATATTTCAAAATTTCTATTCAACGGCGCATTCGCACTCTACACAGCGAGAGTGAGAGGCGCTAATTGGCGCGCGCGATTCATTCACCTGCGCGCAACATTCAAGGTCGCACTTAATTACCACCCGCGCGCCAGCGTAGCGTCTCTTTGCGATTCAACGGCCCCAATAATGCAGCACTTGTTGACACCCGAAAGGCAACGCCGAGCCAATTATTAAAGTGTCGAAACTGGTGGCAGCGCATAAATGCTGCTGCCGCCCGCTAACCGCCCGGCCATCCGCTTCGCTGAGGAACGTGAACTTTTAATTAGCGTCGAATTGCACAATTTGATTGGGAACCAGAGAATGCCATTTGCATTTTCTAGCTTTTCACATTTCGCAATTGCAACTGTGTCGCAGCTGACTGACTGATATCGATGTAATGGTTGGCGCTTGGCATTTTTTGTAACATGAGAAACGGCGCCAGATTGGAATAATTTCACGTGCTAGATTATAGGAAAAGTCGTATAAAGAGCATAATTCGAAATCATTATAATGAAATTATCATAAAAATCAAGAACTTGTTTGTATTAGTTAGGTTCAGTGTGGGGCTCCTTAGTAATTCAAAAATTTCGCAGCATTTGACTAGTCATTATTGAGTTTCAAGCACTCTTGTATACATAATTTAAGATTAAAAAAGATGTAAACATTTAGGCAAAAAAATTAGTTTAGCTTGTGCCCACATTTTAGTAATTACATATTGTTATTTTTCTGTCGCATTTGTTGCTCGGAACTCTCGAACAAAAACAGAGCATACACTTTTCGAATTAATGCTCATGTGCAGAATATTATACGCTCACGTTAATTTGACATGATTTACAGCTGTGCTACAATTGACGCAATCATCATATCTTGCATCAAACATATATATATATATATATATATATATTTATGTATATATGTAGACACACGCATGGTCGTGGCCTGATGTCTGAAGCCATTTAGCGAGATTTGCAGTCATTTAGCTTGCAATCTTCACGCATAGTTTGCTGCCTTTAACCAGAATTCATACATTTTGGTGGGTAGATTTGAAAGGGGAAATGTGCACTGAGACCAGAATTGATATATTGTGCCTTCTACAGCTTTAGAGAACGTCCCCCAATCCAACCGACCTAATGAAGCTTAGTAACTCACGTGGGAGAAGGTGTTTGACGTTCTCTTCTGCATGCCAGTACTGGCCCAGGTGCTGCCTCCTACTGTGGCATACCGCATCGCTGTGCAGTATGACGTGCTCAGGAGTCTCCTCCGCTGTTCCACAGGGTCTGATTGTGGATTGTGTAATATTATATAAGGTTTTGAATCCATTTGAAGCCGTTCACAACCAATTCAAAATTTATTTGGAATCGATAATTTTTTAGAATTTTTTTTTCTGGCCATTAAAACCTGTTACCGTCTTTTGTAACTAAGGCAATAAAATTTTAAATGAGAAATATATGAACATCTCATTGATGAAACAAGATTACTATGGTGTAAAAAATTTTCCACCTTAAACATGAAGCTGGCAGCACTCGTTAACCCATTCGAGACGACGATTTTTTTCGAACACGGTCCCCAGGAGCGAAAGTTTTTTTTTCTTTGTATTGTTCATTTTATAATATTTTAGATAATTTTTAGATTTCTTGGTACACAGTAAAACCAATGCCAAATTTTGTTTTCCTGTACTTTACAGATTTCATTAGTTCCAGAAAAACCTTATTTCGACGACTAGTTTACTCAGAATAACTGATAATTGCACATTACTGTTATTGCACACACGGTGTGCAGACTGTCTTATAGCCTCGAAAATCCATTGCACACACGGTGTGCAATCGGTCTCGAATGGGTTAACAAAAGGTAGGGAAACTGTTTGCGCCTTTCAGCCTTTTCGGATGCGCAGTTGTTGTTTGACAGTGTTTGAATGTGAAAATGGGAAAAAAATTAGTTTTTTATTATTAAATAAATAAAATATATTTTTTTTTTAATATTCAACATTTTTTTCAACATCTCAAGCAGAGCTAGCAATTTATGAAAAAAATATTAAATGAAGGTTTCGTGTTTAAGGCTTTTTATTTTGTTGGGGGGAGTTTTGAGAAAGTTTTGCTGTTTGAAGACCCCCCCTATTTTTTAATGAAGAATATTTTCCCAAAAGACAATATGGTATTTTTTTTTCAATATTTTACTCAATACAAGCTTTTTATGAAAAATGTTTCCGAAAAACATGAAAAAGGGGGGTAAGGAAAGGTGGAGGGGGGTTCATGTGTACCCAAAAAATATTCAAACTTTTAATGCAAACAACTTTGTCCTAGACATCAAAGCTCTAGCTCTTCAAGTTTTTATACTTTCCGTGTAAAAGTCTATAGGGACCCCTTTAACCTTTATGTGCAAATTACAAAAAACTCAGACGTGCTGGACTATTACTTTGTTCGGCAAAAATGATCAGTATGATGTCCTCTTTCAGAAATATATGGTCGTTACTCTGTTGCACACAAAAAGTTTAAAATTGTTGTACTGTGTTATTAATATTTAAACTCTCTTACAAGAAAGTTTCTATGTACTAAACATACTTTTATACACTTAACGATAATTCTTACACAATGAATTCTGTTGTAAAATCAAATATTTCAATTATTTCTTCTTTATTCATTCATTCTTATTTTTTCCCAAATACAATTTTCGAAATTTCCTTAGGACAAGACATGAGCCTAGGCAATTTTGTATATTTTAGAATTAATTTTTGTTACATAAAGAATATATTTTAGTAGCGTTTTTAAACTAATTTCTATTTAGTCAATTTGGTTTCTACGTGCTTAAAAAACCCACATTATCTTCTTATCTTCATTGGTATGAAGCTTTGAAAAAATTTAGTATAGAGCAGTCTTTAAAATGTGGTTTTTGAAATGTGGTATTTTGTTATATTTATAATGTGTGTATAAAAACAACAAACAACTTTAAAAATACTCTGCAAAAATGTCCACACAGGCAAGAATGGACAAAACATGATTTTTAAGTCCAATAGAATGGAAAGAGAAAAATAAATAAAATAAGTAAATCGATATGTAGGCAGTTAGAAACCGCCGAAAGTCATTAACCCCGCTGAAGCGGCACATCTAGTTAGATGTGCGCATCTCGAAGCGAAAGCAGTAAAAGTGGTGGGTGAAAAAAACAAAAACCTGTGCAGAATGCTACTCGTATCTTATATCGATGTCGTCTCGTTATGCGCGCAATTTGGGCTTGAAAAAACGCCAACAACATTTTCAACCTCTCACACCTAAATGCTCTAAAGTAAGCTGCCATTGCCGCGAAATAAATGTTAACAAAATAATATTTTTTGTTGTAAAATGTGTACTAAACTGTGTCATATCAATTACCTTCAAACCGCACCGTGGTTGAATGTGTAAAGTATTTATACATTTTCTGCCTCATTTGTGCGAATGTGTGTGCAGAAATCATTTTCAATGATTTTGTAATTGAAAATTATGAATTTGTGCGTAATTTTTGTTCATTCGTTTAACATTTCATTCATTCGAATATGTGTCCAGCGTATTAAATTGTGAAATCTAACAGGCACAATGGGCCACAAAAGCGGTCTGCTACCCAGCTTTAAGCAGTCAATGAACGCGGAAAATAGCAGCATTTGTGCGAAATGATTTTTGCATCACTTTGTGCTGTCTTTCATTGAACACTTACAGTCCACATCAGTTACAATTGTGGTGATTTACCACCGGCAACGCGCCCTGTGGCGCACTTACTCGTGTTTTCCCAAACGTGTGGTTCATTTTCATTTCGAATCATTTCGTGCGAAATGTAAATGTGCAGCAATGAATTATTTTTTATAATTGCTTTTATTATTTTGCAAGCGTCTATTCAAGTGCAGTAAATAAATTTTAAATTACACGTTTGGCTTTTCGAATGACAACAGCAATAAAAACAAGAACAACAATCAATATAATTGCATCATCATCGAGCGCAATAACCGAACAGCTGAACAGCAGACAACAACAGCAACATTTGCTGCTTCAGCCGGTTGTGCAGCAGTTTCACGCTGTCAGCACTGTGGGTCTGCTGCACACATTGCAATGTTGCCACATACCTGAAATAAATTTCTCCTAAATGTTAAAAAAATACTGAAATTTCCTCCTAAAATGTAAAAAAATCTCCAAAAATTTTTTTTATAATCTGCTTAATTTTAAAGGAATTAAAGTTGTCATAAAAAATTAAAATATATACATATAATTTTTTTTTAATGCAGCCTTTTTTATTCATCTTTAGCTTAACAACAAAAACTTAACAAAAACGTAACATATATGTAAAATATAAATAAAATAAAAAGTGCCATTTTTGGCGGAATTTCATTGTAACAGAAATAAGTGAGAACGAGTTAGAACGCGCTTACATTTTGTAAGCTTACAAATTTTTTACACAATATGATGCTTACGTTTTGTTGCCAGTGTTCCCAATACATCATACTTCGTTATCCAAAAATCTCCTAAAAATCGTATCACTAAGGATCAGAAAAATCCCGCAACATAAAATATAAATCTCCTAAACTTTCTTCTAAACAATTCTTCCTACTAAAAATCTTCTTAAAAGGCCAAGGATCTCCTAAATCTAGGAGGAAATCTCCTGATCTGGCAACACTGACATATTGATCGCAATGTAATTATTGAATAGTTGGCGCAGCTAAAGTGAACTGACAGTCAAAATTCAACGAAATGCAGCGTTAAGTAGCAGAACCCATAATAATTGCAGCACTTTATAACAACAATAGAAATAACAGCAACCGACAACAACGACCGGTAGAAAATGCCAAGCAAAACAAAATGAAAAATTTTAAACATTTAAACAGTTTTTATTGGTCTTGAGCGACATATTTATACACTACGCAATGGCTGTGTCAGCAGACATCGATCTGTCTATCTCTGGATTGTTCAATTGTAAAAGTTCCCAATGCACCCTGAATGGACGTGAAGACTTTTTCAGCGACTTTCTTTTATACAAAATCGAACAACAAAAAACTCGGCCAAAGTGTTCTTTAACGTTGAATTGCGCGAACTTTCAAAATGGATAAGGTGGCGCTGAAAAAAGTCATGAAGAAAACATCAGTTAAGGCGCTAATTAGCTAAAATACTTTCACGTTTGACATATATTTCTCATATGTGCAATTATTGCCAGACTAACTTAATTAGTATAAAAAGTTGTTTATTTATTTTTTTTTTTTAATTTTCATTTATTTTATATACCACTTAAAAGTGGGCCACATATATTTTCTGAATAAGCAGTTCCTAACTAAAGACCCGGTTGCAATTATAGCAAATTCTTTCTCCCCACCTCGAACCGCTGATCGACTGATAGACGACCAACCGACAAACATGACTAAATCGATTCCTAGTTGTTCCTCTGATTACACTCTAAATGTGAGTAAATATCTTTTACCATATCTTATACTTCACTCTTTTCAACTAAATACGACACTCTCTTTCTCGCACTCCATGCCATGTGAACATAGCCTGTCAAACCAGTGTAGGGTCTAAATAAATATAGCATGAGATACTGAGTGAAATATCAGCCGAGCTGAGTTAATAAGGGAAACAAAATTGAACTAAAATGAGACGAAAAGCACATAAATAATTGAAATTGTTTTGTCTGTATGCATGTGTTGCCATAGCGTTGTTGTTACAGATGCACGTGTCAGCAGCGGCAGACAGGGGAATTGATGAACTTCAACGCAATGCTTTTGTGGGTGGAAGCGTGCAGCAGTGATGAGAGCTAACAAAAAAAAAATAATCCTAAACTTACACAAGTGAAACACATATAAAGACTAGTAAATAACTTAATCATAGCAGCAGCAACAGCAACAACAAAAACAAGTAAAAAAGAACATGATTGCAGCAACGGACAGTAGGCACAATATTCTCAACAAATGCTGACAACAACAATATGCTTAATTCGAGCCCGACCGAAGGTGACATTTTTGCCGAAGCCGAAGGTGAATAACTTAAGAAGGAAAGAAATTATTCGTTGTGTGAAAAATAACAAACATAAAATACAAATAAATTTAAAGTATTTAAGAACAAAATAACTTTTCCTTGAATAAATGTAACAAAAAATATAAAACTACTAACTATAAACTAACTTAAAATATCCAACCAAAGATTCAACAAAAAATTTTTACCCGAGCGATATGTACTCAAAAAATTTATACCTTCGGCATCGGCCTTCGGCCTGTAGATATTTTGACCGATGCCGATTATTGGCCGAATGTGCGATTTTTGGCCGAATATGGCCGAAACCGAAGCCGATTAATCGGTCGGCTTCTATCATTAATTAGTAGCTTTATTACACTTTGTTCGACTACTACACATTATCACAACAAAAACCCAAACAACAACAGCAATAACATTGGCAACAACACCAACCAACGCAGTCAATAAACGGAAATCCCACAAAAATAAACCAGAGAGAAGAGATGACTAAAACAACAATTTGCATCCAGTAGAGCTGCACAAAAAATACAACAGAAAACAACATTTGCACATTTGACAAACCAAAGCAAAGCAGAGCATTGACAGCAGTCATTAAATCAAAAAACTCACCGGCAACCGCAATGAACAACAAAAGCATCAAACTCAAACATATACATAAATAAAAAAAAAAAATACATAAATAAGTATATACATATAAAACGCATTAAAACAACAACAACAACGATCATTGACAACCGCAAACCAAATAATCAAAACCAACGAACGTCATCACCTTCATTGGCAGCACAAATCTTTAACAACAACAACATCGAGCCCAACAAATTCACACTACGAATGCCGGCGGCATTTCGTTGCCGCAGAAAACGAATGTCGTATGTTCCATTGAATTTAATAGCACATACGACAATCGTTTTCTCAGGCAACGATTTGCCTCCCTCGGGCAGCTTTAATTGCAACAACAACAACAACAACCACGAAACACCGGCAATAATGACAACGTATTGCGTGCAACAACACAGCCGGCTGCCATGCGACCCATTCAAACGTTCACCAATATTAATATTGCTGAATATTGGCTCTACATATTCATATACATACCTACATTTTGTACATATGTATGTGTCACTCGTGTTAATGATCTTCAGTTGAAGCGCTGTGCGGTCGAACTATCCCGCAGCCGCAGTTTCGTAACAACATTGACGACCAAACAGGCATTGCTCCCAACAGATAATTTGTCTGTTAAAAAATCCCCAATACGCTCACAAATTAATGCTGTGCTCAGCAGCGCTCAACCATTCAGCGTTCATTCAAGAATCCCAAATTGTGTGTCGCATGCAATAAAAATGTTGTACGGGCTTATTGCATGCAATAAAAATGTGTTTTCGTGCACCTTTACCCCATGCGTTGTTGTTTGCTGTTGATTGTTGTTTGATCGCGCTCGCTCTTCCGGCTTTTGCCGGTTCGCTTTTCGGGCGGCCTCCAAGGCGATTCACTCGCGGCAACTTATCAGTTGTGGTTTTGCGGTACGTTCGTGCGGTTCGTCTTTATCATCCGCTCGCCGTAGACGAGCTCACAGCGCGCTGTTAGTTCGCTGGCCAGTAGTCAGTCAGTCTGTCAGTGGAACAAGAGCAAATCTGCAGCTTGTCGACCGAGGCGCGCACAGTCAGTTATTTAGTTGGTCTATGTTTGGTGTTTGAGTTTGTGTCGGTCGGTGCGAATTGTATGTAAACGTGTGTGCAGCTACTGTTGCCAGACTACTGGCGTGTGCTATCTGGATTATTGTTGATTATTGTCATTTGTAATAGTTAATGCGAATAAACACAAATAAACGAATTCATAGCGAAAATATAGCGCCGATCTTATCTACGTTGTGCCGCAGAATAAATACTCAAATCTGCATTTGAAAGCCGCATTTGCGTATCTGTGTGTGTGTGTGTGTGTGTGTGAAATTGTGATTTATGGTTGGAAAACCATAATGAAAAGTGTTTGATAGCAAAAATAGACAAAAAAGTTTAAATATTGAATAAAGTTGCAGCATTTTAGGATGCAATAAATTCTTGCAACTTGAAATTCCTGCAGTGAAATTCAATTGAAACGTTTACATTTACTTACTTCTTCTTCTTTAATTAATACGAAAGAATTGAATCCCATAAATTCAACGAAATTTTACGCATTCAACGATTTTTCAATGTGATATTCTGGAGAACACAATCATATCTATTGTGAAATAACGTAAGTAAAAATTGCTCTATACACTTTATTAAAAATAAATATAATTTTATATAAAAGTGTTAGATAAATACAAAACGAAAATTTTAAAATAGTTGAAATAACTTAGAAATAACAAACCATAACTAAACCACTGAGCTGAGCTCACATTCTTGCCATTAGGTAACAATTTTGCTGTTGGCTTTCATATAGTAAATACTAATATATGCGTAAATAATAAATCATAATGAATATTGTGAAGTACACAATGTGTTGTTTATGATTTATGCTTTGTGTGAGTATGCCAGCTTTTTATGTAATTTGAAAATTTACTACGACTTGTATTGTAGAAGCTGTATGCCAGCAGTTATTTGGTGCAAATAATTTGTTATTGTGATTCCCATGTGGGCAACGATTTTTTAGAGGGATTTCTCTAAACAAAATGATTGATTTCTCAGTTAACTTAATTGCTGTATTGACAATGTGTGAAGAAAAAAATTGTGGTTGAAGTATCTTTTTAATAATTCGGCATCAGACTCACAAAACTAACAAATCAGCAAATTAAAATCTAACAGAAAACCTAATCAGAAACTTTAGATATGAAGAACAACAGAATGTTGCATATGTGCCACCAAAGTTTTTCTTGTTATTTGTACTAAATTTGCTAGCCTGACATGGTAACAGTGGTGCACACGAGATTTCATTTGGAGGGAGAGCGGTTGCGTACAACTTTTGAGCCTAAATAATACCATTCGAAACCATTTTTTGTACCAGCAGTTTTTGTGTTTGGGGGTTTGAACCCCCTAAACACAATTAGTTTCCGATAGAGTTCAGGATTAAAAATGTCTTCAACCAATACATTTTCATTACAAAGGCTGGAAAGTTTCAGTGAAAAAAAATCTTCCTTTGTCCTCTTCAACATGGATTACTGCACGAAATATTGAAGGCCCAGTGGTTTGAACGTTTTTTAAGTTTTTTGTAAGTAAATCCACGGAATTCAAGAGATTTATTTTTAACTTTCAATTCCCATTTTCTTTTTGTTTAATTTATTAATAATTCAAATCACAATTGGATGCTTACAGACTAATAGAAAATAAGCTGAGCTGAATAACTGAACTATTGACAAAGTTCAGCAAATTGAAAAATATTGTTTTTGAGTAGTGAATTATGCTAAAGAGTTCTTATATTTATTAAATTCAATTAGAACTTTCATTAGAAAAGTATATAAAGCGTAATTCGTTTTGACGGAACCAAACTTTAAACAAATCAAAATGTCAAAGAGGCCTAGAAGAGATTTTAAAATGAATTCCCCACTAAAAAAGGATCACAACCAAGGAACACGCAAATGACATCAAAAGAAAATTAAAGACATAAAATGGATCTTCTATGCTTCAATATTTTTAACTTTATGAGCACACAGCGTGAAATGTTTAATGAAACAGGATCCTAAAAGTGTAGAGATTTCAGTGCAAAGCGCAGGAAAACTTTCAGGATACGTTCCAAGCGATTTATGTGGCAATGGTGATATGGCCTCCAAATAAGCTTTGGACACTAACTTTGAACTGAGAGAAAACTCATTGTCAGAGAGAGAACCATTGCGTCTAAAAAAAGTTAACATGGCATAAGACTTGGCTATGATGGCTTATTTATGAGCAGAGAAGGAAAACTATGCGTCGAAGATTACGTCCAAAGCCTTAAATTCAGATAAGAAATAAGATAGAATAAGAGATTTCAAATAAGTATTTGAAATGCTTACCACTGGTGATCTTTTCAGCCCAGACAATAAAAGTAAAAAACAAGCAGGTTATGCAAACAATCAAACAATCAATCACAACAATTCCAATAAATTCTCTCCAAGGTATCACAATTAATTAACTATCTACAAGGTGCAACCCAAAGTAAACAGGACTTTTATAAAATAAAGAAAACGGATGATTATTTTTGTATAATTCTTTTTATTTATTCAAAATACTCTCCTTCTGCTTCGATACAACGTTTTGCACGGTCCAAAAGCATTTGGAATGAGTGTTTGACCTAGGCCGGCATCGCCTTCAGAATGTTGGTACAAGCCTTTTGGATGTCCTCAACGTCCTTATAACGGTTTCCTTTCATCGGCAAATTCAACTGACCGAATAAGTAGAAGTCACAGGGAGCCATATCAGGCGAATACGGTGAATGATTGATGGTAAAAATGCGATTTTTGGTCAAATAATCGGTCGTAACTAGGGCTCTGTGAGCCGGTGCATTATCATGCAATAAACGCCAACTTCCTTCCTCGCGATATTCTGGCCGAATACGACGAATGCGATGCACCAAACGCTTCAAAACTTCAACATAAAACAAAGCGTTAATTGTTTTTCCCGGTGGAACAAACTCTCGATGAATTATTCCCTTTGAATCGTAGAAACAAATGAGATGAGTTTTGATTTTTGACTTCTCACGGCGGGTTTTTTTCGGATTTGGCTCATCTGGGTGCTTCCATTCGGCACTTTGACGCTTTGTTTCGGGATCATATTGAAAGCACCACGTTTCGTCACCGGTTACGATGTTGAACAAGAAATTTGGATCACGTCTGGCTTCCCGAACGATGTCTTTTGCGTGCTCAATTCTCTGCGCTTTTTGGTCGTCGGTTAAAGTGAAATGAAGCGAGGAATGAAGCGAGAACACACTTTACGGAGACCCAAATGTTCGGTTAAAATGCGATCAATTGATGTTTTGGAGATGTTCAATTCCATTTCCATCAATTCCAATGATGATTTTGGCTGCATTTTGATAAAATCACGCACAGTTTTGATGGCATCGTCAGTAATCACAAATTTCGACTGGCCGACGTGTTCGTCGTCATTCAAGTCTTCACGACCATTCTTGAATCGATTCAACCACTCATTAACATGGCCACGGGATAAACAATCATCACCATAAACTTGCTTTAACAATTTAAACGTTTCGGTAAAAGTTTTACCAAGTTTAAAACAGAACTTAATATTAGCTCTTTGTTCGATCGACATTCTCGTACCAAAGTTAAAAACATACTGTCACATTGAGCGGGATATTTCGGCGTCTACTAGACCAAATGTCATGAAATTTAGACAGTATGTGAATGAAAGATGTACCTTTCCAACGCATGTCCTCACACATAGATGGCGCCACCAGAAACGTCCCTATTGCAAAAGTCCTGTTTACTTTGGGACGCACCTTGTATATATTTACATATAATTTTTGGCCTGACTGACTGATTGACTGTCTGATTCATCATTGCCCAGCCCAAACGTATTTTTTATTTTTTCGAAAATCAAAATTTAATGGGGTCAACAATGGGTTAAGGTGCGTATACGAGAAGACTACGAAAAAAAACATGAACCGACTTGAAATCAAAAATAATTTGTCACATGTTTTTGATTTTTGTAAAAATAAAAACGTAAAGAACGCTAACAAAGGATTAAAAAATTGTATGGAAAAACAAGGTTTAATTTGCCTTATGACTTTAAACTTGATGAAAGTACTCTTAATAATAAATAATAATTGACTGGCACGACAGCCCGCTTACGCGAGACTAAGGCCTAGCTTCCCGCAACTACCCGTGTTGTGCGTGTGAATTTGTACACGGGTTGGAGGGACCTACAGTTTTTATGCCGGTTCCGAACGGCAGGTTGGGAGCTTTATCATAGGCAATTTTTTACTCTCAGAGGTTTGCCATTTCCAGCTGAGAGGACAGCCACCGAAAGAGAAAACGAATTTTCCCGTTATTTTTTGTAGGTGTTATTACGGGCAGTATTTGAACCTGCGGTTTGCTGCCTTCGACTCGCGGTCCAACGCACTAACCAACTGAGCCACGGCGGCTGAAAGTACTCTTAGTGAGAAATAATTCGACACGTGTTTTCATTTTTTCGAAAATAAAAATCGGACAGGGTCAACAATGGGTTAACATTTTGTATGGAAAAACCAGATTTTATGAGCCTTTTGACTTCAAACTTAGTGAAAGCTCTTAACATGTAGAATAATTCGAAACGGGTTTTTAACTTTTTTGAAAATCGAAATCTGACGGGGTTAACAACGGGTTTAATGTTTATATGGAGAAACTATGAAAAACCATGAATTAATGGGCCCATTGACTTCAAAGTTGGTGAAAGTACTCTTAGTGAGAAACAATTTGACACGTGTTTTCCAGTTTTTCGAAAATTTAAATCTAACGGAGTTAACAGTGGGTTAAGACTTTGTATGGAGAAACAAAATTGTGTGGGCCTTTTGACTTCAAACTTAGCACTTACCATGTGAAATAAGTTGACACGTGTTTTTCATTTTTTTGAAAATCAAAATCTGACGAGTCAATGATGGGTTGAGAGTTTGTATAGAGAAACAAGATTTTAACCTTTTGACTTTAAACTTGATGAAAGTGCTCGAAATGAAATATAAACCGACACGTGTTTTGAATTTTTTCGAAAATCAAAATCTGACGTGCTCAATGATGGGTTAAGAGTTTGTATGCGGAAACATGATTTAATAGGTCTAAGTATTGACTTCAAATATGGTGAAAGCAGTTCAAATGAGAAATAATTAGACAAATATTTTTTCATAAAGATCTGACGGGGTCAACAAAGGGTTAAGAGAAATCTGATTTATTGGGCCCATTGACTTACTAAACTTACGTACTAAATACATATAATCTTGACATCAATTTATACCAAATTCTTGCTGTCGATATATTTCTATAATATGTACATACATAACATACATAAAGAAAGTCTTTTGTTATGTTTATAATATATCGTTTATGTAATTTTTCATCGACAAATCTGGGCTTTCTAATTCTTAAAAATGTTTAAGAATACTTGCGGTTAGTGTCCGACCGAATATTCGGTTTCGGTTTCGGCCCAAATAAGTGGTTTCGGTGTAGGTTTCAGTTTCGGCCAAAAAATGCGCGAACGGTCGAAACCGAAACTTTCTAGAATATTTTTTACATTTTATTGTGTAGCGAGTGAACAGCCGAGCAGATATATAGTGAAAGGATGAGAAGGAGAATTTAGATGACATCAATGTAAATAAACTTATTTTTTAGAATAAAATATGATATTATTTATTTTTGAATATTAGCGAGTAAGGTACGAAAGGATGATTTTTTCATGTTTATGTTTTTAAAAAATGAATAAATTGTTTTTATTAATATGTATTTATTTATTTTTGTTATGTTTGTTTGGTTGTTCTTTATTTACTTAATGTAAAATTCGTTTGTTGAAAAAAAATGCTGGATGTGGTGATTTTTATTTCAACTAGAAAGTTTCGGTTTCGGCCGAATATAAAACAAAAAACCGAAATTCGGTTTCGGTTTCGGCCCAAAAAAAGAAGTTTCGGTCGGACACTACTTGCGGTCCTGTTGTTCCCTGTGCTCAATAAAACTAATACAACTGCTGGTATTGAGTTTGTTGAATTTTGGCAAACAATGCAAGTCATAATCAAAAGTTTATGACACACAGATAACAACACATTTCGCTGACATTACACGTACGCGTAAAGTCGAGAGATCATAAGCTTCTATATTATTTAAGTAGCGTTTTGCCAGCTTCTTTTTTATTTGTCAGATTGCAGCCACTTAATTACAGCAATCAAAATAGTACTAGTTTTCTTCAAAAAAAAAAAATTCTGACTGTTTCTTTGTCGAGCTGTATTGTCAGCATTTGTGCCATCGCTTTTGTGGGCTCGATTGCTTGGAATCGCTCGTTGCAACTTGCAAACTGGGCTGAACCACAAAGGTAGGTAGTACGCTGCAGCTATGCAATATTTTAATTTAACTCATACAGTGGCTGCTGTCCAACCTGCAATTTGCTGTGTCTGTCTCTGTGCACTGCAGTTTAGCTGGGAAATTTGCACTGAAGTTCACTGATAAAGCAAATATTCTTTGAATTTCGACTAAAACTTTCTCGGAGTGAACTCAATTGTTCACTGAAATTTCTCAATCAATGCAAAGAAAGTAAAAAAGTATATACCTGTCTCAACGGAATTGAAATGATATATATAAATATATTGTAAATGTCGTGCAGTGAATTGAATAGTTCGGATTGTCGGCAGCCGAGCGCGAATCTAATCCAATTGAATGCACGCCTGCACTTATCTACGTACTGACAACGACGCTGATGATGATATAATAGCTACAAAAGCAACAGCAACAATTTATACCATAGCAACAACAACAGCAACAGCAACAACGACAACGACAACAATAATGGCCATAACAATGGCGACAGCAACTCGTTGACTGAATGGTCCGGACATGGCGCGCACTCTATGACAAAACATTTCAGATCAAACTGCGCGCACACGCCGCCACCAATCGACAGTCAGGCGCAGCCGAGAAAATATGTACAAGTACCCACACTTTCTAAAAGCGCTCGAGATGCAAACTTTATGCGAGCGCGTCAAGAATCCGAAGCGGCTATGGGAAGCGGCAAAAAGCCGACTTGTCGGCACAGAAGGAAGTGTTAATTAAAAGTTTGCACTTGGCTTGTTGTTGTTGGCGTTGTTATTTAGCAGTGCCGAAGACTGCGCGAGTGCAATGTGAGAGCATTCAAAGTGCGATATTTATCGCCGGCAAGTGTGAACAACACTTTTGTTAGTGTGTGTTTTCGAAGGTTTTATTCTTTGGAGTCAAGAAAAAGTGAAAACAAAAAATTGGTCGCTGCGTGAAAACAAAAATGCGTTGCGTAAACGCGCTGGTCACGTAACCCAGTGACACACTCTATTCCTTATTTTGTTTGTATTAATGTTTGTTTTGCAGTCGCAAAATTTGTCATGGTTTCGTTTATAATTTGACAAAACTATAAAAACTCATACCTCAATCACTGCAACAACAACTAACTACACACAAGATGTGCACTGATATGACGCTATCTGAACGTGTGACTAGGAATGTGTGGGTGGGTTGTTGGCAGGTCGGAAATTACGAGAGGGTGATAGATGTGTAGACGAAAAAACTGACAAGCAGACTTAGAGGCTTAGGGGGGGATAGAGCGTATTGATAGGCAAGTATGTAAATGAAAAAGCTAAATAGATGGACGAACAGACAGATGGATGGAGAAACAAAGAGATGGGCAGACAGCCAGACGGATAGGCAGTTGGACCGTACGGATAGACGAGTAGATGGACGGGCGGATGGATAAATATGCAGGTGGACGAACAAGCAGACTAATAAACTGGACGGACAGATGAGCAGATGGATGAACGGTTGAATAAACAGACAGATGGACGGATAAGCAAATGAAAGGACAAACTGATCAACTGGACGAACAGATGAGCCGATAGACTGACAGATGGATTTAGATTCAGATGGATAGATGGACAGATAGGTGGACTGATGGAGAGACTGATAGGCAGTTGGACTGTATGGATAGGCTAGAATGTAGATGGACAGACAGATGGATAAACATACAGATGGACGGACAGCCAAATACACTGGCAGACAGATACAGACGGATGAACAGATGGATGGTTAGATAGATGGACGGACAAACAAATGGGCGGACAGAAAGATGGATGGACCAGATAGATAGGATAGATAGGATTCACATTAAGTTGGATAGACAGTCATATAGACGAACGGACAGACAGGTGGACTGATGGAGATGGCAGTTGGACTGTATGGATAGGCTAGAATGTAGATGGACATACGGATCGATAAACTAACAGATGGACGGGTAGGATAATAAACTAGAAGAATTCTTCGATCAGCAGATGAATAAGCAGATGGTAGGACAGGCTAATAAACCGTAGAAGAGATGAGCAGATGGATGAACGGTTGAATAGACAGGAAGATGGACGGATGAGCAAATGAAAGGACAAAGTAATAAACTGGACGGACAGATGAGCAGATTGACTGACAGATGGATTCACATTTAGATGGATAGATATACATATAGACGAACGGACAGCCAGATGGACTGATGGAGAGACTGACAGGCAGTTGGACTGTATGGATAGGCTAGAATGTAGATGGACATACGGATGGATAAACATACAGATGGACGGACAGACAAATACACTGGCAGACTGATAAAGCCGATGAACAAATGGATGAACAGAAGGATGGTTAGGCAGATGGACGGACAAACAAATGGGCGGACTGACAGATTGATGGGCCAGATAGAGAGTTGGACGTACAGACAGATAAATAAGCAGGCATATGGGCCAGATAGAGACTTGGACGGACAGACAGATGAACGAACAGATAGATGGACGGACAGACAAATACACTGGCAGACTGATAAAGCGGATGAACAGATGGATGGTTAGACAGATGGACGGACAAACAAATGGGCGGACAGATAGATTGATGGGCCAGATAGTGAGTTGGACGGACAGACCGATGAACGAACAGACAGATAGATGGACAGGCTTATAGGCCAAAAAGAGAGTTGTACAAAGAGACAGATGGACGAACGGGCGGATGGACCATGCGGATGAGCGAGTAGATAGGCGAATGGATGGATAGACAGACAGAAATCGAAAAAGACGTACTGACTTAGACAGGAACAGACAGACTGAAGAAGAAAAAACGGTATACAAATGATTCCCTCTGGATAAAAGTTAAAAGCCCCATACTGTACTTCCAGTGTTAGGTATAAAATTTAATTAATAATTGACTGGCACGACAGCCCGCTTACGCGAGACTTAGGCCTAGCTTCCCGCAACTACCCGTGTTGTGCGTGTGAATTTGTACGCGGGTTGAAGGGACCTACAGTTTTTATGCCGGTTCCGAACGGCAGGTTGGGAGCTTTATCATAGGCAATTTTTACTCTCAGAGGTTTGCCATTTCCAGCTGAGAGGACAGCCACCGAAAGAGAAAACGAATTTTCCCGTTATTTTTTTTAGGTGTTATTACGGGCAGTATTTGAACCTGCGGTTTGCTGCCTTCGACTCGCGGTCCAACGCACTAACCAACTGAGCCACGGCGGCTGCTGGTTAGGTATAAAAACCGAATTAAAAAAACACATTTAATGGGTATTTAGGATGTGTGCCAAATGCTGATTGTTTCTTACACTCCACTTTGTAACTTTGCTTCAAATAGAAGTACAACAATGTATTTGCGATTTTTGTTTAAGGTAAATTTGCTCTTTTATCATTGCCGCTGCCGCTGAACGTAAATAGCGTCATTGTTGAACGTCACTTCCGCTAAACGCCGATTAATCGCAGCGACCATCTTACCGCCGCCATTGTCGTTTGATCTCACATGCCAGGCATGTGCCCCGCCATCAAATTCAATATTTACCTACTTTTGCACTTAAGTAATCAGTGCCGCGCCCGACATGCGAATTTAATTGAACACAATTTGTAGCGAAATTTACTCTTTGGATTATTTTACGTCTTTTCTTCGTTATTCCTTTGCCAAAAAATACAGTCCCAACTGACATAAATGCAGATAAGACGGCGTGCGGTTTTGCGCTTTGGCAAACGGAACGTAGACCAGCCACACAACGAGGCCAATAACACAACCGAACCCGGTTTTTGTTCATGCGCATGTTTTGTCTCTGAAATGGGTCGTTTAGAGAATCGAGTTTGCTATAATTTTTGCAATATCGCGATTTATTGATTTGCAGTTATTTGATTTGGGGCTGCATCGAGCGCGAATTGAAACGGCAAACGAAGAACTCAACTCACAATTAGCACGTCTTGCGTTCGCTCGTATAAAACAGCCGTCCAGTCTTCTCTGTTGCGACCATAGGCAACAAAGTGCCTTAACACCTCACCGCGAGAAAATCGTTACACATATCTACGTATGTATGTACGTACAACGAGCTTCACTCCACTCCACTCCACTCCAATCCACTCCACTCCACTCCACTCCACTCCACTCCACTCCACTCCACTCCACTCCACTCCACTCCACTCCACTCAACGTAAATAACTAATTATGCAATTAATTACAAATATTTGCAGCACATCCCCTCAACCCCTCATTCCCTCTTTGCACTCTTCGTTATCGTCATGGAACAATTCATTATACTGACGTCATGGCGCATTTGGAATTCTTTGAGCAGTTTTATCGCCGAATTCATTGAAGACGGCGCTGATATCTCCGTGCGACAACAAATTTTACACACGAAAAAATCGATCGTGGGCCAAATGTAGTAAAACTGCGTTTTTAGTTTTTCTCTCTGAAATCTTTAGGTTCGAAAGCAATTCTGAAATAGCAGAATTATTGTATTTAACCTCTAGATTTAGCAGCATAACGACTTATACATGAATTAATTAAATATTTTATGTTTGTCGCACGGTGCAATATATCTTTGTTTTATAGAGAGAAGTATTAAATTTTGTATATCCTAAACTAATCAAGTTAGAAGGACGAAATTCAAGAATGTGGTAGTGTACATATTAGTCCTTAAGATATATTTTTTTCCAAAAATAATATTGGAAATTTCCAAGGATATTCAAGGATAAAGTTTTAAAAGGACATTTTCAATACCTCTTGGCCCTTTTGCACCAAAACATTAAATTTTCTAAGAATCTAAGGTTTTTTCTCTTTCATTTGATACCCATATTGTTGTTCTACAATGCGCTCAATTTTTAAAATAATGTTTTGAAATAAACATGTCCTTAAAATTTCAAAGTCCTTTTAAAAAAAATTCTGACATCAGAGAGAAAAATTAAAAACGCAGTTTTTTTACATTTGGTCCTTGGTTTTTCGAGCATACCGATTTTTTCGTGTGTTTTGAAATTTTTTGATTTTTGTCGCACGGTGTATTCAGTGTTCACTATAACCGGCAGTGTATTGCTTGCCGAATGCTAAATGTGATTAGTTATCGAAGACAATGGACGAGTGTCCATTGATCCAAGAAATCTGTTGTTTCTTAGTCGAGTGGTGATCAAGTCGGCCAATGGAGTCTGTTCCTGCTGTAAATTAGTTGTAATTGCCGCTTTGCTCTGAATCATTTTTCAGAACAAAGTAGGGTCCCTCACTGTCTGATGTGAGCTGATGAATTGATTAGAAAAAACCAATGTTTGCAAGTTTTAGTCGTACTATATCCAATATTAGTTGCTCCTTTTGATGTATATACTATAAGATTTCTTTAGGAAGCATGTTGTACCAGCATGCAACAACTAATAATAAACTCAAACGCCCAATGGTACCAGAAAGAATTCATTTTTTTTTTGCATTTCAGCTATTTTATTCCAATCAATACACTAAAGGTTTGGCCATCTAGTGGTTTCTTTTTAAATCATAGGTTATTTTGACACTCACAGCTGTTTCCCGTTCGAAATATGTACAGAAAGTCAGTATCATACCTCTGCGGAACAAAATTAGTCGATTTACGCTCGAACAACATTGGGAAATATTGAAAACTTATTTCCAAAGTGAGTGCTGTGTAGCCCAAACAGTGTCCAAATCGTATTATCAGTCGTCTTGGCGATGTCTGATGGCCGCCTCGGAGCTGTAATTTGACCCCTTTGGACTTTTTTTGTGGGGAACCGTGAAGGACCTCTGTTAAGCCAACAATCCAAAAACAATTCAAGCACTTAGGGCTAATATGTATCATCCAAGCAATACGTGAACTACAGCCCGAAACCATCAACAAGGTCTTGAAAAATTGGAGTGACAGAATGCGCTACTGCGAGGCCAGCCGAGGTAGCCACTTGAACGACTTTGTGTTCCATAATTAATGGGAATGTTTGCTCTTACCAAAAAAGCCATTATACATGGAAAAAAATTTAATTTTATTCATTTTATTGCATTTTTAAAAAGAAACAGAGAGCATAATCAAACCATGAGACGGAAGCAGAACCTAGCAACTCTTGTTCTTCAGTTCATTTCTGTGGAATCTGTTCCAACAGGCTTTTCTACAATCGAAGCTAAGTATATCTTCCAACAATGAAAGCTTCAGCTTATATTAGTAGAGAAGAAGTGAAGCGTTTCTCATCTCTTTTAGAGGCTCAACGACCTAACTAATTTGACGATGATCCAGTTTCGGCAGTATTGCTTGCTACATAACTCATGGTTATATGGTTCCTGCTAAACTTCCGTGCTTGTCCATTTCAAGAGACAATCTTAGCTCCTGGTAACGTAATGGATTAACATTGAAAACCGTCAGTTCTCATTGAGTTGCCACTTTAACCTATCCGTCCTACTATGCTCGTCCTTCCCTACAGGAAGGACATTGTTTGTTCCGGAATTAAAGTTACACGGAGAGTTGGCTTTTGATGCTTTTCATCTCTATAAAAAAACCTACATATAACACAATCTGTATTATACAACAAGTAGTTGATTTTATTCAAAGCATTATTGTTGCTGGTTTCCATTGTTTACGTGACTTTGCACAGCCTTCTATTCTCTTCATCCTTTTCTATTCGCCTCTTCCTCTTCTTCGTGCATTGGTGCGACACGAAACTCTGGTTACATAAGGAACACATTATATCAAATACTGATAAATGTAAACTGTAAACAATTTATCAGCACCTTTTTTGGAGTATTCTACTTTTTTTACCACTGTCAACTGTGCGCGAGAAAAATGTGTGAATTGGTTATTTATTAAACAAAAATGCTATTCTAATTAAATATCATTTGGCGCCGTTTTTTTGTTGTTATAATTTGTCACAAATTAATAATTGAAAACAATTATGATGAAAACCATGATTAGGAAAACCCTGAAGTAGCATTGTTTGTGTAGAGTTAACCTTAACTCAACGTGTCTATATCGATTTGTTATTGTATGAAGAGAAAATTGTATTTGTGTGACAACTGTGTAACTCATGTTGTACCAATTATGTAACTTATGTGGTATGAAACTGAAATTGTATGTAATGCAAGTCAGGGGTGTAGCCAGAACTTGGTCATAGGGGGTTTACAAAATTTTTTTTTGCCAGTTTACTACTACGGGCTTTTTAAAGTAAACTGCACTTTTCAAAGAGGGAATTTTGTGGTGGTGACTTAGTGCATTGAAAATGAAATTTTTGTTTCCCCGATTTTTAGTGAAAATTTAATGAAATTCGTTCACTGGAAGCGAAGTTATTGCCTCTGAAGTGTTTATGCCATCGGCACAAAACTGAGCATCGAACAAAGAGCAAATATTAAGTTTTGCTTTAAATTTGGTAAAACTTCAACCGAAACATTTCAATTGATAAACCATGTTTGTGGTGATGATTTTTTTATTCTGTAGCATAGTTCATGACTTGTCCACGCGATTAAAAAACTATTGTCAGGACAAAAATTATGACCAACGTGTGAGCCGCTTCCGCCACCATTTCGAATAAAACTAACACACAATTTTTTTATGTACCTCAGTATGTGTTTAATAAACTCTTAGGAAAGAAATCTTCTACAATTTTCCATAGTCCCAAAATAAATTGCTAAAGTTAGGCCTTTTTTCGAAAAACGCACTCTTACCACAGGAAGATACGAAATACTGAGGTATGGGAAAAATTCTTTATCATTATTAATTTATTGTTGTCATTCGGTATTGGTAAACGACGTATACAAAAATCTTTGGTAAGGTGAAGGTTAAGTTTCTCAAAAACATAAATTTATCGCAGTTTAACTGATCTTTGGCTATCGAAAGACGCCATCTCATCGATATACGCTTGTGACTTATTTTTTTACTAAAAGTCGCATCAACCACTAACCGCTTTCATCTGATGCGGCACCGTGCGACTATCATCTTATAAAAAAAATGCATTTGCTGATGAAAAAAAGCCATTGAGGCCGTGGAAGCCATCCAAAATACTTGAACCAACATCTTGAAGGGCATCTCAGCCAGCGAGCTAAAACACCCATTAGACATGATTTTAGGTCATGAGAATAGCAGTATTGAGCCTAAAGTGGACTAGTTAAAAATAATTATATCGGTTTTAGCAAAAATATTTGTTTTAAGTTTTATTTTTTTAAATGTTTAAAGGTGAAAAGACCTTTTTGACAACGTACATGCTATACCATGCATAGTGATTGAAAATGTTTAATAATTATAAACATTTGGCACCCAAACCCCTCCTTGGCTACGCCACTGATGCCAGTAATGCTTTTACTCGACTCAATTATCGAAATATTTGTACATACATTTCTACTCAGAAAGCCTTTTAATGTCCATGGCCACTAAACTTAACGCACAATTTGTTGAGGTGAAGAAAAGGCTTTAGGCTAAACTAAAAACTAAGTATTAGTGCCCTTAAATACTTGTTTTGGCTGTAGACACATTAATTCCACTTTTGTTTATCTATTTCTGTATTTATTTTTCAAGCGAAAAAATACTCTACAAACAATTAATCACAACTTTGTGCCGAAACGTTATGTAACCTTTTTATTATTTTCTAGTTATTATCTACGGCTTTGCTCACGGCGATTTTATAATTACTATCTTTTATATATCTGATAATTCAATAAGTATAAAGACAGTAAACAATGGAGTTCGATTTTTCTGCGCAATGTTTTTATGCGGATGATTTGTCCAACACCGGTGAAATTCTCCCAGTAGAAATACAAGACTAACTACCAATCAAGCTGTGCGACCTACACTTTAAAACATACTTATGTCAATGATAGCAATTTCAGTCACGCAAAGGTGACGCGTCCCCTTCCAATAAAAGAGAACCACTCCGTGGCGCACACAGAATTTCATTTTGGGTGAGTTTTGCGTGCAACTTCCATTTGAAACCATATTTTTCACCAGCAATTTTTGTATTTGGAGGGCTTGAGGGAGTCAAGCCCTCCAAATACAAAAATTGCCCCCTGTGTGTGCCACTAGAACCACTCATTGGTAAAGTCATCCCCCTTGAAATATCGAAACCAAATACAAGGTGCGTCCCAAAGTAAACAGGACTTTTGCAATAGGGACGTTTCTGGTGGCGCCATCTATGTGTGAGGACATGCGTTGGAAAGGTACATCTTTCATTCACATACTGTCTAAATTTCATGACATTTGGTCTAGTAGACGCCGAAATATCCCGCTCAATGTGACAGTATGTTTTTAACTTTGGTACGAGAATGTCGATCGAACAAAGAGCTAATATTAAGTTCTGTTTTAAACTTGGTAAAACTTTTACCGAAACGTTTAAATTGTTAAAGCAAGTTTATGGTGATGATTGTTTATCCCGTGGCCGTGTTAATGAGTGGTTGAATCGATTCAAGAATGGTCGTGAAGACTTGAATGACGACGAACACGTCGGCCAGTCGAAATTTGTGATTACTGACGATGCCATCAAAACTGTGCGTGATTTTATCAAAATGCAGCCATAATCATCATTGGAATTGATGGAAATGGAATTGAACATCTCCAAAACATCAATTGATCGCATTTTAACCGAACATTTGGGTCTCCGTAAAGTGTGTTCTCGCTTCATTCCGCACACTTTAACCGACGACCAAAAAGCGCAGAGAATTGAGCACGCAAAAGACATCGTTCGGGAAGCCAGACGTGATCCAAATTTCTTGTTCAACATCGTAACCGGTGACGAAACGTGGTGCTTTCAATATGATCCCGAAACAAAGCGTCAAAGTGCCGAATGGAAGCACCCAGATGAGCCAAATCCGAAAAAAACCCGCCGTGAGAAGTCAAAAATCAAAACTCATCTCATTTGTTTCTACGATTCAAAGGGAATAATTCATCGAGAGTTTGTTCCACCGGGAAAAACAATTAACGCTTTGTTTTATGTTGAAGTTTTGAAGCGTTTGGTGCATCGCATTCGTCGTATTCGGCCAGAATATCGCGAGGAAGGAAGTTGGCGTTTATTGCATGATAATGCACCGGCTCACACAGCCCTAGTTACGACCGATTATTTGACCAAAAATCGCATTTTTACCATCAATCATTCACCGTATTCGCCTGATATGGCTCCCTGTGACTTCTACTTATTCGGTCAGTTGCATTTGCCGATGAAAGGAAACCGTTATAAGGACGTTGAGGACATCCAAAAGGCTTGTACCAACATTCTGAAGGCGATGCCGGCCGATGACCTAAAACACTCATTCCAAATGCTTTTGGACCGTGCAAAACGTTGTATCGAAGCAGAAGGAGAGTATTTTGAATAAATAAAAAGAATTATACAAAAATAATCATCCGTTTTCTTTATTTTATAAAAGTCCTGTTTACTTTGGGTTGCACCTTGTATAATTTATGACCCATTTTCTAAAAAGTGTAAGATGTTGTAGAATTTTCAAGAAGACTGGTTGGAATCTATAATGACAGGTGCGCATGATCAACCTCATATTTAAATATGACGGAGCCTATATTAATTACTTGTTTTAGTTACATTGATTTCTATATAATTGGTATGGATTTATCTTCTCTACATGGCCGTCACTGATTTCAACGCCCTTTTCTAGAGCCTATGCTGCAAATCAGCAGAGATAATTAATGCAGAAATTGTTTGACATTAACTGCCGAACAATTTCCACACTTTCGGCATTAATTATCTCTGCATTACTATTTACATTACTATTTACTATTTAAGACGAACCCCATTAAATTTTTTTGATTTCGCAGACGAATGTGGTAGTTTGTAGTGGCTGCCTCTGTATGAGACACACTTAGGCCTCTATATGGGCCCATTGTGATACCACAACACTGTTTTTTTTTTAACATGTATGACAACACACATTTCAAACGGATGGGAGAAAGGAGTGAGGGGCCTACAGTTTTTGGAAATTTTCCTTTCACACTTTGGAGGTTTTGTCACTGCCTACCAAGAGCGCACTTGTGTGGTTCTTGTAATTCTCATCTGCTTCATATGGATAGCGACAGAAGTAGCCGAGTGATTCACCAGCCCGAGCTAGGATTTGAACCTAGGGCCTCGGTATGAGAAGCCAGCGCGCTATCAAGGCCGGCGGCGAATGTGGAACTGGGCCAGTGTTGCCAGATACATGAAATGACTTTCACCTAAATCTTAAAAAAATACTGAAATTTCCTAACAAAAGTTAAAAAATCTCCTTAAATTTTTTTATAATTTGCGTCATTTTAAAGGAATTAAACTTCTAAAAAAAATTAAAATATATGCATATGGTTTTTTTAATGCAGCATTTTGTTATTCATCTTCAGCTTAACAACAAAAACTTAACAAAAACAAAACATATAACAAATGAATTAAACAAAAAGTGCCATTTTTGGCGGAATTTCATTGGGACAGCATTAAGTGAGAACGAGATTGAACGAGCTTACATTTTGTAAGCTTACAAATTTTTAACACAATAGAGTGCCAATAGTTGCCAAAATATGTTTTGTTGCCAGTGTTCCCATCACACATCGTTATCCAAAAATCTCCCAAAAATCCACTATGGATCCGAAAAATCCCCTATTATAAAATATAAATCTCCTAAGCTTTCTCCTAAACAATTCTTCTTCCTAAAAATGCTCCTAAAAGGCCATGAATCTCCTAAATCTAGGAGGAAATCTCCTGATCTGGCAACACTGTACTGGGCGAATTTCTTTGACACCTTAAGTGCAATAAAATTACTTTCTTTTTGTTTTTGGCAGTGTGAGCTATCGCATTATTGTGGTGTAAAAAGCAACAACAAAGTTCTTCTATTATTCGATTTTCAAACAATCTTTTGAAGATTTTTGATAAACAGTTTTCAGTATAGCTGTAAGCAGTACTGCCTGTCCAGCATCGAGCAAATTGAAGGCATCAGTAATTTGACGTTTTCTCGTCTACATTCTAACTGTTTTTTTTACTATCCCATAAATTAATAAATAGTCTGCCTGTAGTTAGCATTCACTGATTTATTGTGTCGCACGGATAAGCGCTCAAAACACTATCACAACGACATCCCCCACTCCCAGCCGACTGAGCTGAGTAGCAAAGTGGAACAATCAACACCTGCGCGAGAAGTCTTTCGTGTGTCGCACAACTCTGCCGTGCGGCCGCATTCAAATGAGCGCAGTAAATCGCAATAAAAAGTGGATATGCCAATAAATGCGGCTTTATAAAAATGTAGATTCCGTATAATTGTATTAGCAAATAAAAAGGCAATATTGGCGATGCGTTGCTGCTGAACGAACACTGATGACCGCGCAGTCATTCGTCAGCTGCTTTCGCGCCGCAGTCGACACGAACATTTCGTGAGTTTTGTCATTGTCAACGAGTTGAACTGCGACGGCGCTAGCTGTTGTTGTGTTGTAATTATTATTGTTTTTATTGTTAGAGTATTTGTTGTTGCTGCTGCTGCAAAAGACTGATTACAAAGAAAGCGCAGACATAGAATGAATCGTGCAAACACAACCGCAACGACAACGGCGACGACGTCCTGTTTACTTTGGGTTGCACCTTGTATAATTTATGACCCATTTTCTAAAAAGTGTAAGATGTTGTAGAATTTTCAAGAAGACTGGTTGGAATCTATAATGACAGGTGCGCATGATCAACCTCATATTTAAATATGACGGAGCCTATATTAATTACTTGTTTTAGTTACATTGATTTCTATATAATTGGTATGGATTTATCTTCTCTACATGGCCGTCACTGATTTCAACGCCCTTTTCTAGAGCCTATGCTGCAAATCAGCAGAGATAATTAATGCAGAAATTGTTTGACATTAACTGCCGAACAATTTCCACACTTTCGGCATTAATTATCTCTGCATTACTATTTACATTACTATTTACTATTTAAGACGAACCCCATTAAATTTTTTTGATTTCGCAGACGAATGTGGTAGTTTGTAGTGGCTGCCTCTGTATGAGACACACTTAGGCCTCTATATGGGCCCATTGTGATACCACAACACTGTTTTTTTTTTAACATGTATGACAACACACATTTCAAACGGATGGGAGAAAGGAGTGAGGGGCCTACAGTTTTTGGAAATTTTCCTTTCACACTTTGGAGGTTTTGTCACTGCCTACCAAGAGCGCACTTGTGTGGTTCTTGTAATTCTCATCTGCTTCATATGGATAGCGACAGAAGTAGCCGAGTGATTCACCAGCCCGAGCTAGGATTTGAACCTAGGGCCTCGGTATGAGAAGCCAGCGCGCTATCAAGGCCGGCGGCGAATGTGGAACTGGGCCAGTGTTGCCAGATACATGAAATGACTTTCACCTAAATCTTAAAAAAATACTGAAATTTCCTAACAAAAGTTAAAAAATCTCCTTAAATTTTTTTATAATTTGCGTCATTTTAAAGGAATTAAACTTCTAAAAAAAATTAAAATATATGCATATGGTTTTTTTAATGCAGCATTTTGTTATTCATCTTCAGCTTAACAACAAAAACTTAACAAAAACAAAACATATAACAAATGAATTAAACAAAAAGTGCCATTTTTGGCGGAATTTCATTGGGACAGCATTAAGTGAGAACGAGATTGAACGAGCTTACATTTTGTAAGCTTACAAATTTTTAACACAATAGAGTGCCAATAGTTGCCAAAATATGTTTTGTTGCCAGTGTTCCCATCACACATCGTTATCCAAAAATCTCCCAAAAATCCACTATGGATCCGAAAAATCCCCTATTATAAAATATAAATCTCCTAAGCTTTCTCCTAAACAATTCTTCTTCCTAAAAATGCTCCTAAAAGGCCATGAATCTCCTAAATCTAGGAGGAAATCTCCTGATCTGGCAACACTGTACTGGGCGAATTTCTTTGACACCTTAAGTGCAATAAAATTACTTTCTTTTTGTTTTTGGCAGTGTGAGCTATCGCATTATTGTGGTGTAAAAAGCAACAACAAAGTTCTTCTATTATTCGATTTTCAAACAATCTTTTGAAGATTTTTGATAAACAGTTTTCAGTATAGCTGTAAGCAGTACTGCCTGTCCAGCATCGAGCAAATTGAAGGCATCAGTAATTTGACGTTTTCTCGTCTACATTCTAACTGTTTTTTTTACTATCCCATAAATTAATAAATAGTCTGCCTGTAGTTAGCATTCACTGATTTATTGTGTCGCACGGATAAGCGCTCAAAACACTATCACAACGACATCCCCCACTCCCAGCCGACTGAGCTGAGTAGCAAAGTGGAACAATCAACACCTGCGCGAGAAGTCTTTCGTGTGTCGCACAACTCTGCCGTGCGGCCGCATTCAAATGAGCGCAGTAAATCGCAATAAAAAGTGGATATGCCAATAAATGCGGCTTTATAAAAATGTAGATTCCGTATAATTGTATTAGCAAATAAAAAGGCAATATTGGCGATGCGTTGCTGCTGAACGAACACTGATGACCGCGCAGTCATTCGTCAGCTGCTTTCGCGCCGCAGTCGACACGAACATTTCGTGAGTTTTGTCATTGTCAACGAGTTGAACTGCGACGGCGCTAGCTGTTGTTGTGTTGTAATTATTATTGTTTTTATTGTTAGAGTATTTGTTGTTGCTGCTGCTGCAAAAGACTGATTACAAAGAAAGCGCAGACATAGAATGAATCGTGCAAACACAACCGCAACGACAACGGCGACGACGTTTGTTTGCGCTGCTCGTTGGCAAGTTCAAGTGCGACTGCGAGTCGGCAGCCTGTTCGACTGCTGCGGCTATTCGGGACATTTAAGCGTAACGAATTTCAAAAATCCAAATTTAAATGGCAAATTATTTGCTTTCAAGTGACTTTCAATTCGCCGCTATTGAACGAAATCATTTGCAAAAGAAAAAAAAACAAATTAAATCGTTGCTGCAGATTTTGCTGCTGTTCAAAGCTTATAATTAAAGCAAACATTTGCCAGAAATGCGGCAAAAGATTAAACGCGCACGTGATGCCGCGCAGCGGATTTCACTACGAACGAACGGCTTCATTAAAGAAAAAAAAAAACTGCAAAGTCAACAATAAAAAGCCAGAAAATGTTATCAACAGGAAAAATATGACAACTACAAATTAAACAATAAATACAGCATTGATTACGTCGCAGTACAATAACAACAAAATGAGTCTGAACAGCCGGCCATGTGTTGGGTTGCCATTCAGAAAGTCAAAACGCCAGAACATGTTGGCTGCTCTTTTAGTTCGTTGTTGTTTTGCCAAACATTTTGACAAACAGCCGAGCATTAACTATTTGGCGTCGAAGCGCTCGTCAGAACAGTTGTTTACGCACGCCAGCAGGTCACATGAGTGCAGGCGAGGCGGCAAGTGCCGCACTGGCGATCGCTAAACGCCAACCACACGCCGCCTGCATGACAATCATACACCGGCGCTGACAAAAAAAAAACTAATTTGGTACGTGACAGAAGTAATGCAGCGACTTTGAGCCGGCTACGTGCGTCGTCAGATTACATTTTCGCACGAAAACGTCCTGCCAAGGCATTGACTTCGTTTTACCGGTAAAGCACCGGCCCCGACAAGCGTCACAGCTAAGTGCAGCCGCTGCAATGACAAAAATATCGCATGCAATAAATTTGTTTTCTCACAACATTTTTTTTCTAAATATAATTTTCTTTATTTCGTTTTACCATTTGCCGGCTGTTGGTGTTGTGCTGCCATTGACATCCAAAAATAATTTTTACGAGTGAAACAACACACACAACACCAACAACATAGCGCAGAAAAAACATAGCACACATTGTTGCTTGACCGAGTAGTGTTGGCTCGTGTGGTACAAACAACTGACGTGCAAAATTCTGTACGCGTTTCTGATAAATTATTTGCGAGATAGATACATTCCATTACTAAGGTAGCGGCCAATCGCAATATTTGATTGATTGGCTGTTTAATTGTTGCATAACATTGGGCTGTTTGTTGATGTAAATCATGATTTCGATTACACTTTTGTAGATTATTTTGTGACAGCGTCTATTACTGCAACTATGATGAATTGCTGATAAGAATGAAAAAATGAGCTTCAATAAAAAATGAATACAAAATAATATACAAATAAGTGAATATATAATTAGAAAGTGCACAACAATGAAAATTGGAAATGTATATATAGACAGTGAAATTCCTCATTACGGACATTTCTTATAACCGGGCAGCTTCAATAGCCGAAAAAATTTCGCAGACACATCTATTTCATTAAGTTTTCCGTACGAACATTATTCCAATAACCGGACGCTCTAATAACTGGACATGGACATTCTATTCCAAACCATTTTAATTAAAAAATCTCTCATAAACAGACAAAATTCAAAAAAACTATTTTTTTTTTAAATCTGGACTGCCCTATAATACAAATTTAACTCAAAATTTTTTCAACCAAATCAGTACTCGAATTTAACGACTTCTATAATGCATGTACATTACCTATACATGTAGTAAATATTAATTAAAATATGCAATATTCATAAAATCGTACAAAATCTTAAATAAATAAACGAGGAAACACTTGAATACAATTTAAACTAATTTTTGTTACCCCGTCCCCCATAAGCGGACATCTCCCATAACCGGACAAAAAACTTTCCGGTTATGAGGAATTTCACAGTATATGTACATACAAATTTATATATATGAAAATAAGTATATTAATATAATTGTCTTCACAAAAAAAAATTATGTGTTTGCGACTGCTCAGTTTTTAAAAATTTTCTATTTAGTTTTATTTATGAGTTTCAGTTTCAGTTATTTTTTATTAAATTTTATATTAATTTTTTGATTGTTATTATTTATATTTTTATCTCCCATGACCGCACAAAAACACTGCGACGGTAAGTGTCCGGTAATGACAAATTTCACTGTATATGTACATTAGACTGGTTTTAGTGCACGATTTTTCGATTTCGATGCTCCGCAACCTCTCATTTTATGCGGTTTGGTAAAAAAGTGCATGAGCCAAAAAATTTTGTGGCTAGGGTGGGAAATTCGACAAACTGCTTCACAGCTGGTCAGAAGTTGCTCTTATAGGGTTAAAATCTATCACCGACCCCTATCTAATCTATACCTACCCGCTAACTCCAAGTCTTAAGGGGGCTGCCATACAAAACTGGCCATTTTCTACCATTGGCTCCCCACTTGTAAATGTAGTAGTTAAGTAAGCGAGAAAACATCGTATCTCGGAAACTACTAAACCAATTTCAATGATTTCAGCGATCGCCAACATTCTTGAGTACAAAAAATATAAAATTAATTAAGGTTCAAAAATTTACCACCAGAGGGCGTCTCCCATACGATCGGATTTGTGACGTTGTCAACTTTTGGGTTTCTACAAAGTATTAGACTTTTGTGAGAAAATGTGAATTTTTTATTCAGCCGGTATAGGTACCCCTTGCGTAGGCAGCTTGGAACAAAACTTGTTTTCTATATCACAAGGTGTCATTATAGTCTCTGATGAGTTTTATATTAATTTGTTTTGTTTTAACTTTCTACTGAAGTAAATTTTCCAAAGTCATATAAAATACATTCACAAAATCTAAACAAACCAAAATATGACAATTTAAATCTGAATAATGCAACAGTCATATAAAAGTTTTGGCACGTCATTGCAATAAATTAAGTAAGAATTAAAAAAAAAACCAAATAGTACAAAATGAGAACGCAAAAATTGCATAATTTGTCAAATTGGTTCGAAACCAGTGCCAAGCGACAACATTCACTATAATAAAATACATTTTCTTCATTATAATTTGGCTTTCTGCAGAATAAATAAAAAAATAAATACATTTTTCAAGATAAGTAATTCAGATCACATTTATTGATAATTTAATTGCGGTGTTCTTATTAAAAATAGACAAATGCAGACCAGCCAGTCGAAGTGTAAACGAATGTCAAAGACAATAAAAGATCGCGTGCGTCTTTCGCATTGGGCAGTCAGCTTAGTCGGTGTGTTGTTAGTAACACACACCGACAACTTGTTACGTTGCGCTCGTTCTTCTTCTACTAAGTAGGTCAAAGTTCATGCGTTAATAAAGCAGCCACACAACAAAAAAATTGCGGGCGAGAAAACTGCAAATGTGAATGAGATAATCGAAAGCACAAATGATTGCCGGCGGTCTGTGGTGGCATTTTTTTGCAATTACATAAATCAATGAGGCGCCATTTGAGTAGAACACAAAGTTGCAACAAATCTAATCTTTAACGACATAAAAAAATATATTTGTATTTTTAGTAACAATATTTAATTAAAATAATACACGTTTAGAATTTACTGCCTGCTACAGTGACCTAAAAAAATTAGTGCAATCAGGCGTTAGCTGCACTCGAATCGAATCACTCGAAAGCGAAACTACATACATATTTGTTTACTTAGGTAAACTGTCTGCTTTGGCTGTTGTTGTTACTATAGTATTTCCAGCCATTATAACATCTTCTGCTAAACTGTTTGCAGTTGTGGCACTATCAACGCCTATCATAAAATTGTCAGTTGCCCACTTTTTATTTCAAGTCTAAAGTTTGCCTATCTCGACTTGTGGTTAAGACTAACGTAAACAATCTCCAGTGTGTTTGTCTTTAGTTGAAATTGACAAAGCGTAAACAACAGAACTAATTGTGCACACTTAATCGGACATCTTTCTGAAGCATCACGGCGAATATATAAAAAAATAAAACCAAATATGAAAGAAGAAACAAAACTGAAAATTATAACAATTACATAATAAGAAAGTGGTCTTTGTAGTCTCCGTGCGAATAAAATAACACAGCAAAAAACAACAAAATTTTATACGATAAGAGAACTTGTTATGAAAATGTGAGAAATAGAAGCCCGTAAAAGAGAAGCAATGTTGCATAAAAAAGTCTCATTTTATTACCATGGGATATAGAAACTCTGATATGGGTTAGAGCACACATTGGAAGAGAACAAATTAACTTATTGAACGTCTTAGCCAAAAAACTGTTTGACAGTAACTTCTGTTGACCAAAAACAAGGGTTGGTCTCAGTAGTTGCTTGATGCGAGGAGGCAACCTATTGCAGGTTTTCTGGGACTAAAAATCCGTTGAGCGGGGAAGCGAGAAAGGTTTTTAGCTTGGACCGGTGAAGCCTAAATTGGCTGCTTACAATTATAATGGAAATGAGAATTTAATAAAGCCCATACACCGGTGCTCATCTTATATCTAGATATGTGCTCTATTAGTACTTTGCATAGTTTGCACTGACGGCCTTCGTTTTTAGATTAGTACGTCAAAAATTTATTTCAGCCTTCTTTAAGATATCCAAAATCACAGAGTTAAAGTTCCTGGGGATATCAGCTTTATTGACTAATTGTAGTATCGTGTGCCTGAATTTTTTATCTTTTATGGGAAGTGATGCCAACATGCCAGGCCACACACCAGAGGCAACACAATCGGAAAAATACAAAAGTATAGAAATCAATTTTAACATTGCAAGACTTTAAACGACAGACACTGAAAGTTTCGACGCGATGAAGGTAGAGTTTGTTTCCGCCCAATAGCCCTCGGCAATAAAATATTCCATTCAAGCCCAAGTCTTGTGTTCACAAGTTCTTCTTTCAAAAATTCGATTTCGAATCTATACATTGATCGCTTTATTTTTTCTATAGCTGTTTATAAGTATAAGTAGTTCTTTAAATTTTAATTTTAATCTACTTTGTAATAAATAAATAATAAATTGGAAAAAATAAATAATAAATAGTAAACAATAAATAATAAATAATTAATAATAAATAATAAATAATAAATAATAAATAATAAATAATAAATAATAAATAATAAATAATAAATAATAAATAATAAATAATAAATAATAAATAATAAATAATAAATAATAAATAATAAATAATAAATAATAAATAATAAATAATAAATAATAAATAATAAATAATAAATAATAAATAATAAATAACAAATAATAAATAACAAATAATAAATAATAAATAATAAATAATAAATAATAAATAATAAATATTAAATAATAAATAATAAATAATAAATAATAAATAATAAATAATAAATAATAAATAATAATCAATAAACAATATAAATAATAAAGAATAAAGAATAAATAATATATAATAAATATTTAATAATAATCAATAAATAATAATTAATTAATTATAATAATAATAGATATTTTAAGTTCCATAGCTAGTTGAATCCATACATTTTGTAATTCGAAATCCAAGAGTTTCAAATTATAAAAATGTTTCGAATTTTTTCTGAAACTATAATAAGTAGTAAAAATAAAGTTAAAAACTTCTGAAACTGTTTCTGACATAACTTTTTTGCAAAATTGCCTTAACTTTCTATCAAAACCTTTGCATGTTTACAAGTTATTAGAAATTTTCCGACCTCAGCCACCCATGATAACCCCAACAGTTAGATAATTGTAGTGTTACTTGAAAATTTAATTTTTAAATAATTTAATCAAAATGTAATTAATTAGGAAAGCGCACCAAGAGGCAAATTGCTGTATCAGCAACATTCGTAAAACAAATTGCTTGGCATACACACAAACAGTTTAACTAAAACATTTTTGTTATTGGAAATAATATTTTTGGCGAGGCTAAAATAAATATTTTGATTTTTCATTCTGCCGAATTGTTTATCTCCTACACAAGCGCACAAATTACACACACATGTATGAGTGCTCGCTGAACTTGAACTGATTTTGTTGCTGTCCCTATTTAAAAGTGAATGCAAATCTGCTTAGAACTTTGAAATGTAAGTACAAAAACACTGAAATATAAATAAGCAATCGATTCTAAATAAACAAAAAACCACTGAGTGGCATATTTAGCAAATTTCATTAAAAATTTTTAAAATTGTTAACATAAGCGGATTTTATGGGTATTGAAATATTGAATAAAAAGCATATTTATTTGTTTTGCATATTTAATATTTTTAGATGTTTGGGTGATGGAATTTTGAGCATTTGGCGAATTTTTTTTTTTTTTATGTCAAACAAATGTCAAAGGTGAGATGTGTAAATTGTTTGCCTGGGACTCTCAGTGAATTTTATCATAGATGAAGTTATTATAATCACAAATGCAGCTTTGTTTATAATCTACACTTAGCTTTAGTTAAAAAATTAAGTTTAGTTAAAAAACAGTTTTGTATAAAAAAGCATAGATTTCAAAATTAAAACACAAATTTTTTCAAGTTCTCAGATTTTTTGTGTAATAATTTTTAATCTAATTATTGAGTCTAATTTTATTTATAAAAAAAAAAATTAACAAATACACGCGCACAAGCATCATTTGTTTAAATTATTTTAGTTCTTTTCATTTTATTATTTTTTATAATTAATTTTTTAATTTAATTTATTTATTTATTTGTTTTATTAATTTTTTGTAATTTTATTATTTTTTATATTTTATTATATTATATATATTATATTTATTTATTATTTTATTTCAATTTTTATATTTATTTTATTATTTTATTTTATTTATTTTTATTATTTTTATTTTATTTATATTTTTTAATATTATCATATAAATTATATTACTATTTATGCAGTAATTAATGTAATTATTGTTTAGTAATCTAAATATGTAGGTACATATTTATATATAATATATTTTATTATTATTTAAATTGACAATGAATGCAACCCTCGCCGTCTCTCTCTGAATTTCACTTCATAAATATATCGACTACATATTTTAAGTATTATGTGGTTATAAGATAGGACTGGCCTACATATCGATTTTCCTGAACATGTTCACGTTATAAAATCCTTTATGAGAAATCAAATCTAGAAGCAAAATGCGCCAGAAAGAAATATGAACTACGAACCAGTACCAATGACCTCTTCACAAATTCTTTTTTAATAAATTTCTCTTTTTGCCTTCAAAAGCCAATACCACCAACAACCTTACTATATATAAGTAGCTATCCACAAAATCGTCCCTAATAACTAACTCTTCCCACCTTCAAATTGTCAACTCTTGAAATTATCAAAATAAACGCACCTAAGGTTCCAACTGATACAAATTTTCTCAGGTTGTAGAAATATAAAGAAATTATTAACAAGTGAGGAAATTAATCAAACGCTTTTCAGTCGATTTCCGTTTTCCCTAATAAAACACTCAACTCTCACAACATTCTGTGCTGACAAAAACTCCTAACAATGCATTTTGCTAATCAGTACTTAAGTGCAAAAGTGTGGCCGTCATTTACTTTTACAATATTTGAATCTTATGTATGAATGTGACTGTAGTCATTGTTTGCTGTAGCCATTAAAGCCACTCTGTCTAGCAATAAAATCACTTTATCAAAGTGCATTAAAGACCTCAGGTGATAAGCCTTAAATGCCAACTCTAAAAATATTCTTTCATAAATGAAGTGTCTTGCTTTTATTGTAATTGTTTCTTCTGTACTTTTAGAGTTAATAAATATTCATAGATTTAGTAGTCTTCTCACTCACAGATTTTAAATCACTCTTTCCTTTTCTCAACACTTTTCATCACCGCTGTTTGTAACACTTCGTTCAATAATGTGTGTGACTAACTAATTAAAACACATTTTTTTGCCAAAATTCGTTTTTATTCATCAACATAGTTGCCATCGAGGGCGATACACCGATTATAGCGATCTTCCAACTTTTCAGTACCATTTTTTTTTTTGCTCCGAAGCATCGACACGTTCTGGTTTTGGTCGATTGTGAGCTCGCGCGGCACCCACTTTGCACATAGCTTTCGCATACCCAAATATTCATGAACGATATGTCCAACACGTTCCTTTGATATCTTTAGAGTGTCAGCTATACAAATCAACCTCAATTTACGATTTTCCAAAATCATTTTCTGGATTTTTTTGATGTTTTCGTCCGTAACAGCCTCTTTTGGACGTCCACTGCGTTCATCGTCTTCGGTGCTCATATGGCCTGTACGGAATTTAGCAAACCACTTACGAATGGTTCTTTTTGATGGAGCAGAGTCCGAATAATGTTTTTCAAGCCATTCCTGGCATTGAACAGTATTTTTTTTCATTAAAAAACAATGATAAATCAGCACACGGAATTGCTTTGAATTTTTTGGAAAACTCAAAAGTAGTGTCACTTAAAGCACTGTAACTTGTAAACTAATGGTCGGATTGACATATAATTTTGACAGTAAGCCTAAAAAGGTTCACAATTTCGAAAAAAAATATTGATTTAGTATTAGTGCCGCCATCTATGTGTCAGTCACACACATTATTGAACGAAGTGTTAGTTCAGTACTCGAGCTTACACACAAACAAATCGATTAAATCATATTTACATTAATTCCAATTCAATTTCCGTCAATTGCCGTTAACAATAACATCAACAACAACAACATCACCAACAACAACAACAACAACAACAACTGACAGCAGTAAAACCAAAGCAACAGACATTTCATAAAACTCAACTTTCAGCGCATAAAAAGCAGTGACAGCCAGCGGCTAATCGCCTTTCTAAGCATTCCAGCGGTGTATATTTGCGTATTTGCGGCGACATTAGCGCGAGTAATTTTCCAATTTGCGCCCATTACTCGCCATAAAGCGCGAACAGTGCATCCGCGACCGGCGCGCTTAATGGCCGCCACTGGGTAGCAGTGACCCAAGTCCAGACTACTTAAACCTAATAAACAATTTAGCTCTCGACGCGCGCTCACCCACACTCACTCACACCGACACACGACCAAGTGGCCGTATTAGTGTTAGCGTTAGCCTTAGACGCCGCGCTCGCACAGCGCTAACTCGCGACGAGCAACAGCTGAGCGCTGCTTACTAGCTGTGGCCGCCCTGTCACAATTTCGTCGCTTTAGTCACACGTCGGAGGTCAAACGGAGCAGAAAGCGGCACAGCACCGAGTGAAACAAACGAACGAGAACGCGGCACGGCGCAGCAATAAAAGTGAATGTCAATGGCCAGCGGGCAATGCGACACCGCGCAACCGGTCGGCCAGCGCCAAGTGAAGTGACGTGAAGTGTACGCAGCCTCGAGTGCGGTATCCTTTGGAGGATTTGTCACGCTGCGTTTAAGCCGGAATAAAGGCCAATTACTGCCTGTTGAGTAATCCAATTCAATGCGGAAGGGAATAGCGCTAAATAGAAATACAAATACAAATAAAAGCAAAATAACAAAGACATTTTTGGCTGTGCTGTGATGTCATTCGCGACCGAAGGATACGCGACCAAGCACGACAGTAACCCAGTTCGGGGCTGTGACTTTTGCTCGGCCTCCGACAAAGTTAACCCATTTCCACTGGGCGTTCGGATTGTGTGTGTTTGTGCGTTCGTGGGCCAGTTGTCCGGCTTCGTCCTTGAGCAGCTCCCACTTTCGGTAATCAAACTTGAATTAAATTGTCTCATCATTGGCGAGTGCCACGCTGTGTCAAGCACGCCAACAGCACAGCACAGACGCGTCAGCGCGATTTCTTAATACCTCATGCAAGGATTCTCGATTGTGCGGTGCGTGCGCGTGTGTGGTTGTGCGCGGCCACCGCGGCGTATACGTGCCAGTCGTCTTGTTAATGCACTGCCGCCGCCATGACAACAGACGCTAAACGCGAACGGCTGTTCTTGGGGTATAGTGAAAGTTGCTGAGTATCCTTGAACCGTGCAGCAGTAAGCGACAGTTCGGTGCGCCGACACGCGAATTCAAATGTGCCGCCAGCTATGATGGCCAGTACGCGGCTGTTGCATTTTATGTTTTTCTGTTATTCTTGCTGTTATTTAGGTTTGCGTGCGAAATGGATAGTTAACCGCATTAATATACTTGGTGGAAGTGCGATACAAAAAAATATTAAATGTGCACCAGTAAAATGCGAAAAATTATGAAGTGAAGTTAAAACGCGTTTTTCTAAAAAAAATTCAACTATAGCCTTTATATGTACAAGTATTTATATATATGTACTAACATATACATATGTATTAGAAAAAATTAAATATTATAAAAAAATTAAATAAAAAATTATTTAGAAATTTACATTCAGAGGAGAAAATTGTTATAAATAAAAATTAAAATAACTAAATTTATTTAAAATTTGAAAATAACAAATATATTAATAAAATTAAATACATTTAAATAAGATACAAAATTAAATAAAAATGTATTATGATCAAAATTAATTAATTTGTTTCTATAATAAAATAAAATAAAATAGAATAAAATAAAATAAAATAAAATAAAATAAAATAAAATAAAATAAAATAAAATAAAATAACATAAAATAAAAATAAATTAAATTAAATTAAATTAAAAAAAAATAAGAAATAAAATAAAATAAAATAAAATAAAATAAAATAAAGTAAAATAAAATCAAATAAAATAAAATAAAATAAAATAAAATAAAATAAAATAAAATAAAGTATAATAAAATTAAAAAAAATAAAATAAAATAAAATAAAATAAAATAAAATAAAATAAAATAAAATAAAATAAAATAAAGTAAAATAAAGTAAAGTAAAATAAAATAAAATAAAATAAAATAAAATAAAATAAAATAAAATAAAATAAAATAAAATAAAATAAAGTAAAATAAAATAAAATAAAATAAAATAAAATAAAATAAAATAAAATAAAATAAAGCAAAACAAAATAAAATAAAATAAAATAAAATAAAATAAAATAAAATAAAATAAAATAAAATAAATAACATTTAAACATTTAGAATTATTTGTATAACATCAAGAGGTAGTTTATAAAATATATAAACTTGAAATATTAAACTTGAAGTTTTAAAGGATAGTGTCTTATTTTTGATTTACAAGACCAAAGTTTATGTTAAACTACTAAAACTAATGTTGAGGTTTACCTCAATCATAATTGAATAATACTTTTGTTTTTGTTTTTTTATCAAAAAAATCGTACCAGAACTGAGAATTGAGTCTGCGAATTGAGTCTTCCTTTAATTTATTTATTTTTTTTAATAAAAAGATTTAAATGAAGTAATTGACTCAACAACAATTTGCATTTGTTTTATGAAAACAACAACAAAATAGCAATAGAAATAGAAAAAATAGAAAATATAAATATTAAAAATTCCAAATATTTTTACCAAAATTGAGACTCAAAAATACACACAAACCTCGTAGCAAATATTATGACCTAATAACATTGAGCTGATAGCTGAGAATGACATCTCTTCGACATTCGCCTGCTCCGGAGTGCGACTGAAAATATGATAACAAAATATGCTTGAAATATTATAACAAAATAATATACGAAATAATATGAAAGTTATGTTTACAAATTCAAAGACGATATAATCATAAACAGAAAAATTCTTTGGATGTTCTTCAGATAAAGTTGCTGTTTCAAGTGTTCATACAATATGTATGTATGTATGTGTATGTGCGTCCAATTGCCGCTAATCAAATTTGTATGTGCTAATTTCTTTCAAAAAAACAGTGTCAACTAACAAACGTGAAGCCGAAACATTTCATCTTGATCGGCATACATACATACATAGATATTATATACATCCACCCAAGTGACACAGACAACTCAAATTCGATAATTTGTCTGAGTTAATGCGCATTTGTGAGCACCTCAGCACTTGGCCTGCCGGTAATTGTTGCTCAGTTTCCGAACTTCAGCCTCCATAATCAGTTCAGTTGGAGTCAGTTCATTGATTGCATATTGACACAACAAATATGCTATAAAAATGTAAAGTGGCGCCTTAGAGCCAACATTATAATTTGCTATTTTAAATGCGATTTAAAAACGAGATTAAATTTCCAATGTGCTCAAAACAAAAAAAAACGATCAAATATAATCACATAAAATTTGCAAAATAAAATTTTGCCAAGCTTTCGAGTAAAATCTGCTTGCTTTGTAGTGAAATGTTAAGTTCCTAAAAATCAAATGTTCGTTTCGTTAGAAAATCTTCAAATTTTTTAAGTGTTGTAAAGTTGTAAAGTGTGACCACTAAATGAATTGAATGGATACATGACGACATTTAAAATCGGTGAGTTTAGTCTGCCTTGGAATTGGCAACTATTTGCAGGTGTCTGTTACTTTTTACTTGAAATTTATAAAAAAATATTACGACATTTTAAAATAAATACAACTACAGCCAATATTTACTCATTAGTTGTAGGTCTGACTTTTTTAAAAATTAAACAAGTTAGAATCATAAAACATTACAATAATTTCGTATAATTGCGCATTAAGTTAAATATTTCGTTGTCTTTATAAAAAGAGGAAATTTTGATGAGTTTGTGGGTGTTTTGCCAACCAAAAGTATGAAAGTTCCAAAATTAAATCTCATTTTTCGATTCAAATTTTAAGACTACTTTTGACACATCGAAGGAGCAAAATTTACTTTTCATGATATTAATTAAGTATTTTTATGGGTTTCCATTTAAATAAAAAAATTACAATTTATATAAATAAATATTTAAATAAATAAATATTTATACAAGGTGCGTCCCAAAGTAAACAGGACTTTTGCAATAGGGACGTTTCTGGTGGCGCCATCTATGTGTGAGGACATGCGTTGGAAAGGTACATCTTTCATTCACATACTGTCTAAATTTCATGACATTTGGTCTAGTAGACGCCGAAATATCCCGCTCAATGTGACAGTATGTTTTTAACTTTGGTACGAGAATGTCGATCGAACAAAGAGCTAATATTAAGTTCTGTTTTAAACTTGGTAAAACTTTTACCGAAACGTTTAAATTGTTAAAGCAAGTTTATGGTGATGATTATTTATCCCGTGGCCGTGTTAATGAGTGGTTGAATCGATTCAAGAATGGTCGTGAAGACTTGAATGACGACGAACACGTCGGCCAGTCGAAATTTGTGATTACTGACGATGCCATCAAAACTGTGCGTGATTTTATCAAAATGCAGCCAAAATCATCATTGGAATTGATGGAAATGGAATTGAACATCTCCAAAACATCAATTGATCGCATTTTAACCGAACATTTGGGTCTCCGTAAAGTGTGTTCTCGCTTCATTCCGCACACTTTAACCGACGACCAAAAAGCGCAGAGAATTGAGCACGCAAAAGACATCGTTCGGGAAGCCAGACGTGATCCAAATTTCTTGTTCAACATCGTAACCGGTGACGAAACGTGGTGCTTTCAATATGATCCCGAAACAAAGCGTCAAAGTGCCGAATGGAAGCACCCAGATGAGCCAAATCCGAAAAAAACCCGCCGTGAGAAGTCAAAAATCAAAACTCATCTCATTTGTTTCTACGATTCAAAGGGAATACATCGAGAGTTTGTTCCACCGGGAAAAACAATTAACGCTTTGTTTTATGTTGAAGTTTTGAAGCGTTTGGTGCATCGCATTCGTCGTATTCGGCCAGAATATCGCGAGGAAGGAAGTTGGCGTTTATTGCATGATAATGCACCGGCTCACAGAGCCCTAGTTACGACCGATTATTTGACCAAAAATCGAATTTTTACCATCAATCATTCACCGTATTCGCCTGATATGGCTCCCTGTGACTTCTACTTATTCGGTCAGTTGCATTTGCCGATGAAAGGAAACCGTTATAAGGACGTAGGGACATCCAAAAGGCTTGTACCAACATTCTGAAGGCGATGCCGGCCGATGACCTAAAACACTCATTCCAAATGCTTTTGGAGCGTGCAAAACGTTGTATCGAAGCAGAAGGAGAGTATTTTGAATAAATAAAAAGAATTATACAAAAATAATCATCCGTTTTCTTTATTTTATAAAAGTCCTGTTTACTTTGGGTTGCACCTTGTATAAATAAAAATAAATAAATAAAGAAACCCTTTTAATTGTATCAAAAGCAATGATAAATGATAATATTTGCCTATAAAATCAATGGTTCTATTTTTTTATTATCGCAGTAAACATTTATTAGAAAATTATTAATCTGCTACAGAAAACCCAAATACCTTTTACTAAAAATTAAACTCTTCAAATAAGTTGTGCTGCATTTTTGAAAAAAATTTTACTATAGATCCCACTTTTTCTCTAATACTGAAAACTTTGGCAATTTAAACATTCATCTACATAAATACATACATACATATGACTCACTGACTCACTGGCTGGCTAATTGACTAATTGACTGACTTACTTACCTACTGCTTCATCATCGCCCAGTCCAAACCGCTAAAGTTATAAACATAAAATTTGAACTATAGGTACAATAAAAAAATGAATCTCCGCTAAATGGAATGAATCTCCTCCAAAAAATGGAATTTTTTGAAATTCGGGATCGAAAAGGGCCAAACATGGGTTAAGGCGTTGTATGAAGAAACGCGATTTAATGGGTCTATTGATTTCAAATTTGGTGAAAACACTTCAAATCAAAATTAATTCAACACGTATTTTTCAGTTCTGCGAATAATGTCAATCAAGGGTTAAAAGTTTGTATGGAGAAACATGATTTAATGGGGCTTTTGACTTCAAGCTTAGTAAAACCACTTCAAACAAAAAATATTTCGCAGTTTTCCTTTTTTTTTTGAAAATCTAAATCTAATGCTGTAAACCAAGGGTTAAAAGTTTGTATGGAAAAACATGCGTCTTTCTACTTTAAACTTAGTAAATGAAATTAAAATGACAAACAAACCGAAACGTGTTTTTAATTTTTTCGAAAATCTAAATCTGACGGATTCAACTAAGGGTTAAGAATTTGTATTGGTGCAAACATGATTTAATAGGTCTGTTGATTTAAAATATGCTGTGGGCAAATTCAAATGAGAATTATTTAAAAAAGTATTGCTTCATAAAAAACTTACAGTGTCAACAAAGGGTTAAGATAAACTTGATTTATTAAAGTCCGAATTAAGAGTTTGGCTGAAGAAGTGTTGTAGTTGATTCCCTGCCAATCGCACCAAACATACAGCAACACCTTCCGCACCGTCAATCCTGGCTTGACCATCTTTTGTGCCGGCTCATTCCGATTCAATCAGAACCGTTGACTATTCTTCTTTGACATCGATCTTGATCATCGTATCGGGACTTCGGGACTTAACTTATCACATTTTCAACCGCCTGGCGTGCATTTTCACCTTTAATAATAATAATAATAATTGACTGGCACGACAGCCCGCTTACGCGAGACTAAGGCCTAGCTTCCCGCAACCACCCGTGTTGTGCTTGTGAATTTGTACGCGGGTGGAAGGGACCTACAGTTTTATGCCGGTTCCGAACGGCGAGTTGGGAGCTTTTTCATAAGCAATTTTTACTCTCAGAGGTTTGCCATTTCCAGCTGAGAGGACAGCCACTGAAAGAGAAAACTAGTTTTCCCGTTATTTTTTTAGGTGTTATTACAGGCAGTATTTGAACCTGGGGTTGCTGCCTTCGACTCGCGGTCCAACGCACTAACCAACTGAGCCACGGCGGCTGCATTTTCACCTTTATCGAAGAAAAGCTGCAAAATATGGCGAATTTTTGTTTTTTTGCTGGTTTCCATTTTTGATTTTACACGTTAACAAAAAATGGGTCAAGTAATCAAAAAATGATCTAAAGTTTTTTAATACGAAATCATATCTTTCTAACACCATCCAGTGTAACCCGATCGCACTTATAAAAATAACTAAAGTCATGGATTTATTTTTACAAGATTTTATATATCCTTTTTTATAGCAAATGTCCTAATACGGGTTGCCCTATAAATACGGAACATTGCATTGTATTGCATTGAAATTCAGACATAAAAACCAGCGAAAGAGCTATAGATATAATTTATATAGTTCACTTTCAACTTAATATGAAAAATTATTTTCAAGTTGTGCTAGTCTTTCAGCATTAAATAGTTGTATTTAGTTGTAAAATATATTAGTATTTCCAGAAATCATGTTTACATAGAAATCATCTCGGATATCAACAAAGTTTGCATAATATTTTCATAAATATTTAAACAAGCATTTACTTTGTGCTTGTGGTAATGTTGATTGTGATCCCTCGATAAGTGCTCGTTGTTCACTCACTCAGTCATTCGACTCAGTCGTGGTATATATTTCCGCTCTCCTTTGCAATTCATGCGAATGGCAGCGTTGAGGCTTCAAATATCAACAGATTTGCACATAAATAATTTCACGCTTTTTAGTGTTTGCTTTCGAATTCAACAACTATAAGAAAGACAGCAGCAGCACGAAACGCCCAAACCAAACCGAAACCAACCAGCAAAAACAAATTAAATTAGATGAAGCACTTGCGCGACACACACTTCGGATGCAACAAAATTTCTATCAGCTGGAATGATGGAGTGGCGCAGCAAAATGTTGTATGTTCTTCTGTGTGTGTGTGTGTTTGTATGGGCGCGTTTGACGAATGCACAAACACGACTGCAGAGCAATACCGCGCAGCGAGAATTTCAAATGTCACACACACTCGCACGCACGCACCCACCCACACACACACACACACACATATTCACACACAAACACTCAGCCAGACAGTCGTTGGCGCAAATGCCCGCGAAATCGTCGCAGTAATGAATTGAAATGACATGATTGCATTGAATTAGTAAATGCCGACGGCAGCCACAACAACAACAATAACCAAAGCAGCAATAACAATGGCAAACCGACACACAAACAGCACGTCAGCTGCAGAGGGAATGCGATAAATTCGTTGAATTTTAAATTTTAAGCCGAACTGAGTTGAGAATGAAACGATGCTGACAGACAGTCCGCCAGACACACAGACCGGCCGACAGACAGACAGACTCACTGACAGTCGAGGTTGATATGGTTGATGGCACTTATTATTGTTGTTGTTGCCGTTGCTGCTGCGAAAGACGCTGTCGGTTGAGTTCTAAGCAAATTTCAAGTGTGAAGTCGACACAGTGAGAAGAGTGCGCTCAATGAAAATTTGGCGACAAGTCGCACACTGTTGCACACTGTCGCCGCTGCTGTAACGACAGCCAAACGCAGCATACCGTCATCCGGGACAGGCACATCAACTGCCACTGAATTGCTTCTACAGTCTTGAAAGGTTTCGCCAGTTGCTTGGCCTCGGTGTTGCTAGCTCTCGATTTGACTGCATTCCGACTGCACACATAAACACAAACACAAACATTTCTGTGTGTGCGTGTAGATGTAAATACACGCACACACATGTGACATGTCAAATTAAATTATTTAAAATAATTGAATGCAATTTATTGCGGATTGTTTCCAAGTGTCTGAAGCGGGTCGTTGTGGTCGCGTCTGTTGCGCTGCTGTGCGTCTTGTTGCCGTCGCTTTGTCTTTGCCCCATTGTGTCGGTTGCATGTGCAGCAGCGCTTCTTGAAGCGGAAACACAATGCAGTTAGCTTTGACCATAAAAGCGCTAAATTGCGATAATTTGCCGACCGAATAGGGTTCACTGACTTTTGCCGGCATTGCGCCTGCAATTTGCGTTTGCTGTCAGGTCTCTTTCGCCTTTGGGTCAGTACGTGATGGCGATGTTGAATGACGGAAATTCTCTGAAAGTATTAAAGTCAATGTTTATGGTGCTTTAATTGCTGAAACGAATCAATGGCTGCATACAAATAGAAAACAATTTGCGATTTGTGATTTATTTGTTCCCATTTATTTGGTTGATTAATGGTTTGGTTACAAAAGAAGTGATTTGAAATGATTGCAGAGAATTATTTATGACATAAAAATATAACCATATGTGCTCTGGGTTTTGATGGAAAATATGTCAATTGCTACATTGGGATATTGCATAAATATTGAAATATTGAAATATTCGTAAAATGTGCACGTAAAAATTGAAAGTCACTGACTGTAAGAGTAATCGTGATATGTACTTTTCACTGAAGTCGAATGCAATGTCGATGTTTTATTTTAAAACTTTGTTGGTGGTGTTGAAACTGAACACCATTAAGATTTAGAATAACTAGTAGAATCCTTATGTGAATCAAATGGAATCAATGGAACTCGATGAACAAAGAAAAAGTTAAAAATAGTAAACTGAGGCTTGGCTTATCGAAATTTTTTGTATGAAACTTTATTCAGGGTTTGACAACAACACAACAAGCAATTTTGAAAAGTTTACAAGTATAACACAAAATTTTAAAATTAAACAATTTAAAAAGTCTTTTAGTTTCTAACTATCAACTTTAAAACAATTGCACGATGACTATTTAAGCGCAAGAAAATGTATCTTTTTTATTTTAATTTTTTATTATAATATTCGGTTGCGTCCAGTCAGCGTAATTGTCGCAGAAAGGCTAACTTTTTTGCATGACTAACATTTTCAAAATTACAAAGTATTACAAATTTGCAAACTGAGTGTTTCATAGATTACAAACCAGTTAGTTGTTTACCGAATAAAAAACAATAAGAATAAGATTTCTTGCGTGAAGATTTCTTGATTTTTTTTAAATGAAAAACAAACATTTCTTTAATACTTTGACTTCGAAATTGCATGCAGTGATCTTATAAATTCTGACTTCAACTTCAGCCATCATTTTCTTTACTTTCTAACTATTACTTCACTTAATCAGGAACTTTAAACATAATAAACTAAAACTTTCTGTTGAAATCTTTTCATCAAATTTGTTTTGAATTAACCCAAAACGCCACGAAATTTGAACTAAAATTAAATAAATAAATAAATACTTAAATAAATAAATATTAATAACTAACTGAATACTTGTACCACTAATCATTATTTCTAGCTATTTTTCCTTGTCAATTTAAATGACATAACATTCCCGAATTGTTTATTCCCAGTTTGTCATTTTGCTTCTCGAAATGTTACAAGCAACCCCAAATGTTTTGTACAAATTCCAAGGCAAAATCTACAATGAAATTAAGTCCAAAGTTAATTAAAATTAAAGACGACATTTTCGGCACATTGCTTTCTGAACTGTTGATTGTTTTAAACCAATCGAACTCAAAGATCTGCCGACAATTTTAAACATTTTTATTAATTGATCATTGCATGTCAAATTATGCTTTACAAATCTCATTAAGATTTATAGCTAAATTTAAACTGGTCGTCGCTGTGCTTTGACTTTACAAGTATTTCCCGCCCATCGCAAAGCGTTGTAGATTTCAATCATTCAATATATTAGCATTGCTCACTGATGATTCATTCGCAAAGCAAGTAAATTATTCTGTTAGACATACATCCATATGTATGTGTGTTTGTGTGTGTGTAATGCATTTAAAGTGAGTAATCGGCAATGGACAAACGAGCGTCCGCCTTCTAGTCGGCTTTGTGCTCCAATTATTCTACTAGCAGCTGAAGTAAATTAAATTAAAATGCCAAGTTTTATGACGGCGCCGCAAAGTCACCTTTTAATTGAACTTCAAAGAAATTTTTGCAAAATGTTCATTTACTTGAATAGATTAAAAAAAGTTATGTATGTTTGTATTAAAGGAATTTTTAGCAACAATTTTTTAATTTGCTGTGGATTTTCTCAATTTGTGTTTGAAAATATTTGAACTCACTTACAGGAAAAGGCTGCAAAAAATTAATTACTTAATAAATAAATTAAATAATAATAATATTATATTAATTAATTGCATAATTGCACTAATTAACTTCAAAAGATACATTAAAATAAAAATTTTTGTGTTTACAAAACAAAGGTTTACAAAACTTTTTATTCCTTAACTTTGTTACTACCAATTTTACCAATTCTTATTATTTTTATATTTATCACTTGAATGAGCGGCAATAAATTTTGCCATACTTTCGCGTTAATAGGTTTGGCCAGACCTATGTTTAGTTGAAAATATATGAAAATTAGGTAAAAACTCGTTATTTCGTTATAACACATGTGGACAAATTCAACACGGTTGCGTTATAGGAAAAGTTTGTTCCAAATGGCCGTTTTATTTTTGAAAACACAAGAAACAAGAAGCGGAACTCACATTCTAGTTCATTCGTTTAGAGAACAAATATGTGCTTTGGCAAAATAACTTTGCTGGAGAATAAGCGTTTGGAATTCGAGCTGCTAGAGATCCTTTTTTTTTTTGCAAAAGTAGAACTGAAATATGTCAGCAAAGTTGTAAATCTTGCGTATCACATTAACTCTTCACTGTCTTGCGTGGACCACATTAATTCTGTTGTGTCGAAAGTCTATTATGGACTACGTAATCTGAGGCGGACCTCGGTGTTTGTACCAGTCGAAACTAAACGGAAGCTAGTCATTCAATTATTGCTGCCTATTATAACATACTCGGATGCGGTGTATAGCAAATTGGATTCCAGATCCATGCATAAGATACAAGTTGCTTATAATAATGTAGCTCGGTATGTTTACTGTATCAAAAGGTTTGAGCACATCTCCAGCTACAGCAACAAAATACTGGACTGCAGCTTACAGAGCTACATGGAAGCAAGAAACTGCATCTTTTTGCATAAAATTGTCCATACCAAAAGGCCCCAGTATTATGTATGAAAAACTTAAGTTTTCTATGTGTCACCGACATATGAACTTTCTACCTCCAGCCCACAATTTCCCCAACTCCAGTCGACTATTCTTTGTTAGCACCATTAGATTATGGAATTCGTTGCCCATACATTTTAAATCAATTGTCAATAGACGCCACTTTAAGCATTCTATTTTCAAACACTTTTCTTAACTCTGCCCTTCTCTCCTGTTCGCACCCTTTTTTTCCCTTTTCTTTCTTCTCTTTTTAATATTAAGATTGATTTGAATTGTTATCAACTTGTTATCAACTTGTGGCATGCAAAAGAACTAACTCTTAAATGCCGATGTTTTTGTAATGAAATAAATAAATAAATAAATAAGTGACGGATCGGCTAAAAGAGATCCAGAGTCTCTGAAGGACACATAGTGTTACACATCTTTGTGTAACACTATTTGCAATAATGTCGATTTTGACTTAAGTCGAGAGCTCTTGAACAAAAAACTGTGCGAATTTGTATATTAGATTTAAGTTGTTACTTGTAGTCTGTGAGGGCTAAGCCCGGTAGACGAAATAAATAAATAAATAAATAATTGTAGTTGATTTGGATCTGCTATTTTTGAATTAATAATCAACACTCTCATTACGAAAATCAGATCTGACCGGACTTGTTCATGCGAAAACGTTTATAAAATACAAAGTGCTATATTATTCCAAAAATTATGAAACATTTTTATTTGTATGCAATTCAATTGTAAATGGATTGATTGGCAAAATTTCAAGTACCTTCTCGCATCTATTTACATATAATTGTTTGTCCTGACTGACTAACTGACCGATTGACTGACTGATTTATCATCGCCCAGCCCAAACCACTGAAGCTACAAACATTAAATTTGAACTGTAGTTACATTAATGAAAACGAACCCTCCTTAAGACGCGATTTTTTGAAATTCGGCGTCTAAAGAGATAAAATATGGGTTAAAGTGTTGTATGAAGAACCGTTATTTAATGGGCCAATGGTTTTCAGACTCGGTGAAAAGAGTCCAAATCAAAAATAATTCGGCACGTATTTTTCAAATTTCCGAAAATTAAAATATGAACAATGAGTTAAGTTTCGTATGCGGAAAGACTCTGAAAACACATAAATTGATGGGTCTATTGACTTCAAAATTGGTGAAAACACTTGAAATAAAAAAGAATTTAATAAGTATTTTTTATTTTTGTAAAAACTAAAGTTAAAGGCGTAAACAAAGGGTTAAGAGTTTGTATAAAAAAACAAGATTTTATGGGCCTCTTTGACTTCAAACTTGGTGGAAACACTTAAAATCAAAAATAGTTAGACAAGTTTTTTCACTTTTTCAAAAATCAAAATCGGACGGAACGGACGGATGGAAATTAGAAAATTTAGTTAAGAGGAGACAATTTTCCTCATTCATTTAATACACATATCTTCATTATTGCACAACACCAAATATTAAAAAAAATATTTGAAATCTGTATGTCCTTAAAATTTTAAAGTTTTTTAAGAAGGTTTTTAGGTTAGAAAATGATACTATAAATGACCTCTAGTTTCACGTCTATCTCAACATTTGGATGGGTCGCGGCAAAAAAAAAAAAATTTTCGCACGGTGTAATAAATATTAAGTTGATGTTTTAACTAGGTAGGTAGGTAGGTGTGGCTGCTCCAGGAGGAGCACACTTAGGCCAGGCGGCCCATTGTGATACCACATGAGCTCGAGCATCATTTCGCTCACTCGCTAAACCATTTGGAGCTATTAACGAAGCTTAGTAGACGGCGTATGGTCTTATCAGCTAGATCTTCTAGACTTCCGAAGAAGAAGTTGCCTAAGTGGGTTTGCCTTCTTCTGGATAAAGCAGGACAGTAACATAGGAAGTGAGGAATATTTTCTTCCTCCTCCTCGTCCAGACAGCTGCGACAGAAGTCGTTTGAAAACAGCCCCATCCTTTTTGCGTGGGTACCGATTAGGCAGTGACCCGTAAGGACACCGATCATGGTTCTGATCTCGGCTCTGTTTAGTGAGAGGAGTTCTTTAGAATTTAATGTTGGCCAAAGTTGGCGCGCAAGGAGGCTTGTGTTGCCTTCAACCCATCTTAAATTCGTATCGTGTATAGAGCTCGCATGAGTACGAAGCTTACATGTTAAAAGAGGGACACCGAGCGTGGTCAACTCCTGGCCTAACTGCTCAGTAGTGCCCTGTCTCGCGAGCTCGTCCGCTCTACAGTTCCCTGGAATATCCCTATGACCATAGGCGAATATGAAGCTGCTTGGCAGTCTCGTTAAGAGATTTGCTGCAGCTAAGAACGGTCTTTGATGTTATTTTGATCGCATCCAGAGCTCTAAGAGCTGATTGGCTGTCCGATAATATAAGGATACCATTAGCCGATATCCTGTTTACCCTGAGCCAGTCGGAGGCTGCACAGATTGCTGTGACCTCAGCCTGGAAGACACTACAGTAATCTGACAGCCTGAGCTTTAAATTAAGGTTTAATCCTTCTGAGTAGATACCACAGCCCACCTGACCAAGCAGTTTCGATCCATCCGTATAAATATGGATATCACCGCTGGCAGGGGGCGCACCCAGCTCCCATTCGGCTCTAGATGGGATTAAAACATGATAGTCCTTATCAAAGGACAGGCTGGGTGTCATGTAGTCAACATTATGAGATATGCCTTTGAAATAATTTAGAATAGACGAGTGCCCGTACCGCCCAATTCTCCATTGCGCAGAGGCGCGCATCCTGATGGCAGCATTGGCGGCCAATTGCTTCCCCAGGATATCCAATGGGATTAGGTGGAGCACAACGTCTAAAGCATTAGTGGGAGTAGTCCGCAGGGCCCCACTTATACATAACTCTGCGGACCTTTGAATTTTAGCAAGTATTTGGGAGTGAGACCTTTTGGCCAATGAAGGCCACCAGACTACTATCCCGTATAACAATAGAGGTCGAACAACGGCGGTATACAGCCAGTGTACGATATGAGGTCTTGTACCCCATACATTGCCTATCATCCTTTTACATGTATAAAGGGCAATACTGGCTTTCTTAGCTCTCTCCAGGACGTTGGGTTTCCAGTTAAGTTTCCTGTCTAACACAAGTCCCAGATATTTAGCGGTTTCCGAGAATTTCAGATCGATCCCTAGCAGCCGCGGGGGATCAATATCAGGTATTCTATGTTTATTTGTGAAGAGAACTAGCTCCGTTTTATGTGGGTTGACGCTAAGACCACATTCTATAGCCCAATTTGTTAGGATGTTCAAGCCATGTTTTAACTAAGTGCTTCATAACTTTGTCATTTTTCTTTCAATTCTATTGATGTGAAGCTTAGTATTTGCTCATATAATATATCTTTCATCTTAGATTTTTTTTACATTGACCCCCAAAATTTCGATAAGGTGTAATAATTTTGTTACACACTGTTCAGAGAATTTGTTCATCTAAGCATTAGCAGCAAGTTTGCTGAAGACAGCAATACAAAATTTTGAATATATTAAGACTTATAAAGAAAAATCTGGTTATAAAAACCCTAACAGACAGAAACTTTATACGGCTGTAACTTTTAAAAGGCAACTAACTTTACAGAACCCAGCTAGGATTTTGTTACCCTATAAGAGTACCAGCGATTGGTATTGGTTTGTTCCGGGTTAGAAAAAGCTGTCGCACAGTGTAATTTATTCTATCTATAAAACAATCATTCGAAAATTTATAATTTTTGAAAATGGTCGAAAAATTCCTTTTTTACAATATTCACCATCAGTAACTTCTCCAAATCTCATCTGATTTGGACAATCTATATATTGCTGGAAAGGCCAAGGCATTATCTTCTGACCGACAGACAGAAGTTAGTCGTTTTAGTCGGATGATTCCTTTACGAGATATGGGCTTATAACTGAAACAACAGGGAAAAAATTGGTTTCTAAGATTTTTCAAAAACATTCCTTAAACAATTTTTTGATTTTCAGTTTCATGTTCAGAGGACCAAAGTTAGCCTAGAAAATACTTCTGTTTTTAGGTGCACGCGATTAACCCATTTTTTGTCGAGTAGTGTAATTTGCACGGTAGGAAAGTATGGGTGGCTGCTCTTCGTAAAGCTCACTCTGACAAAAATTCATTGTGATAGCACATAAAACTCGGAATCAAATCTTTTTCTTCTTCTTTCTTTTTTATACAACATCATCCCTCTTGCATCACTTTGTATGATATTGTAACCTGATTTAGAGCAATTAAAATGCTTAATCTTTTGCCACATGCTTTGGAGTATATCATGACCAAACTCAGAATTGTCCTAATTGTAATCCATCGTTGCTATTCCATTCCTTAGTTCACCTACAGCTGTCACACTGCTCGACAGGACTGGACTGCTCATTGCCATGCATGACCACAATTGCAGTCCGCACTCCGCATGACACAAAGCCACACTGACACTTTATCATTTCATTTCCACAATCTTCGGCACACAACTTCCCCCGCACTCAGCTAGTTTGTGTTGCCAGGCAGCCAACCAGCCAATTTACATCATCATCAGTCAATGTCTCTCAACGTTGATGTTGCAGTTTGAGCAGTTCTTAAAGTGGAATGAAGTTTTTGTGCTTTCTCGGCCACGCTCGGTGGCACTTAACGAACTTCTCGCATTCGTTCCCGCAGCGCTGCGTCACAATTGCGACGTCACCGCTCGCCGGATATGAGTGCGATGATGATATTTAGGAGTTTTCGCACCACACTCGCTAAGCATTACAAATGCATCTTTCACAGAAAAAATGTCAAAAATCGCAAATAACTAATGCTGATGGTTGCATGAAAAATTCGAGCGCCAGCTGCATCTGAAGAGTGTAAATTAAAGTCACTGCAATACTGCTGAAAACCAAGAAGCGTAAATAGGATGCAAGCGTTATCTTGAAAATTGTCTCTGCACTGCTTACTGTAAGTATTCGAGTCTTAGCTGCCACAAGACCGGCGGCAAAGCGGCACTTTGCAATTTCCTTCTTGCTCACTCACAGCCTCAGCCAACCGGCAGCAGCAATTAAACGAACATATAAACCACCCGCCCGCCGCACTCGCTGGCTTTTGCATTTTAATTTCTTTTTAATGGCAACTCATTAAAAATTCACCTGCGTACCAGCCGCCTGTCCCATCTCCGGCTCATCTCCGACGCTGCGCCGCCACTTCCAATTAACTGAAGGCAACGCACAAATTTCCGCCATTTGTCAAAAGACGCCGTAAGACTGGCGCCGATTTATTTGCCTTGTTAAAACATTCACTTTATTACAATAAGATTTTGTGCATTACTACGAAATTTTAATGATCACATCAAGAAATTAACAAACCTTAACATTTCGGCAGATACTTACACACTGCACAATTTTCGAGTACTTCACATTTTGGCGTAATTATTCTCAATGGATTTTATGCTTGAATAAAATCGCCAAGACAGTGTGACTGCACGCTTCGCCACAAATCAGTAGTCCCATTACTCGCTCCCCGTCGCTCATGGTCCCCTCTCCGTATGCGCTTCTTGTTGAAAGCAGTTATGATGGCATCGTCGTCATCATCGACTTGTCATCTTCACATTTGCCCTCTTGCTGCAAAGATGTTCCTGAGTGTGTGTGTGTGTGTGTGTGTGTGATGTTGAAAGTTTTACGGTTCTGCTGGAAGCTGCCGAAATACCCAATCCGTGCCACCTCCGCTCAGCTTTTTGCTACGCTTCGCTGTGAGCTACGTCGAAAGAGTTTGGGTGACGCAAAGAGCGTGTTGGAGGCCATCTGTCTGGTGCACACATTTTATGTGACCTGTTTTTGTTGCATCATGATGGGGTCGCAGCGAAGGCTGTACGCCATAATTCACCGTTGAAAAAATGTCAGACATATTTAAGGCTCTTAGCAAAGTATGATAGAAGCTTCAAAGCACCCGCATGATATAAACATACGTATGCATTTATGTGTATATTGCGTGATTTTCAGGCTCAGAAAGATGAGTCTTTTTACAGTGAAACCCGCTTAAGCACCTCCTCTCTTAAGTACCTATCCTGGTAAAGTAATCAACATTTGTGAGCACTGTGCGCTATGTACAATTAATACTTAAACTTAAAATGATTATACCTATATTATTAAGTATTATTATAGATAGATAGATAGATAGATAGATAGATAGATAGATAGATAGATAGATAGATAGATAGATAGATAGATAGATAGATAGATAGATAGATAGATAGATAGATAGATAGATAGATAGATAGATAGATAGATAGATAGATAGATAGATAGATAGATAGATAGATAGATAGATAGATAGATAGATAGATAGATAGATAGATAGATAGATAGATAGATAGATAGATAGATAGATAGATAGATAGATAGATAGATAGATAGATAGATAGATAGATAGATAGATAGATAGATAGATAGATAGATAGATAGATAGATAGATAGATAGATAGATAGATAGATAGATAGATAGATAGATAGATAGATAGATAGATAGATAGATAGATAGATAGATAGATAGATAGATAGATAGATAGATAGATAGATAGATAGATAGATAGATAGATAGATAGATAGATAGATAGATAGATAGATAGATAGATAGATAGATAGATAGATAGATAGATAGATAGATAGATAGATAGATAGATAGATAGATAGATAGATAGATAGATAGATAGATAGATAGATAGATAGATAGATAGATAGATAGATAGATAGATAGATAGATAGATAGATAGATAGATAGATAGATAGATAGATAGATAGATAGATAGATAGATAGATAGATAGATAGATAGATAGATAGATAGATAGATAGATAGATAGATAGATAGATAGATAGATAGATAGATAGATAGATAGATAGATAGATAGATAGATAGATAGATAGATAGATAGGTAGATGAGGAAATGGTTACAAATATCTGGTTTAGTTTGTGCGACTACTAAAAGAATGTTCCCCCACGAGTTGGGAATTTGAATGCCAAATTATTCGCCAAAAAAAAAAATTCTGCTGCAACTTTCAGCACGACAGAAGAATGTAAAATAGTAAAGTATTTTAGATGATTTTGTAAGAATACAAACAGCACAGCACAGTTTAAATTTAACAGAAGGCTGCACTTGACGTACGAACAAAGCATGTAACACATGCACACAACTTACAAGCTTAGATAATCTTTTCTAATTGGATGTAAATAAAAACATCTGCAAAATGGAATTTGAAAAGATTTCTTTGTTTAAGTAGCAAGATTTTTATAAATTATGAATAATCAATTTGGTTCTTAAATTCAATTATTTATCATTTATTTCAGCACTCAACAAATTCCAAACAAAAGTTTCTCAAATTCCTTTCATTTGCTATTTCGTCACGCCCAATACTCCGTAACTAATCGCCCATTTCGTGTGCTTCATTTCACTTGCAGTCAACTGAAAATCGCCACAACAACAACAACAACCACAACAGCTCAACACAATGAGACCGCACGCGGCAGCGGCGTGGTCGCTGTGCCATCGGCTGCTCCTGCTCCTGCTGCTCACCCACTGTTGCCTGCTGCACACAGCGGCAATGCCAGCCGCCACCAACTCGCAGCTGACCCAAGGCGGCGGTGTCAGCAGCAACAACAGCAGTATTAGCAGCAGCGGTGGCGGCAGCGTCAGCAGCTCCAACAGCAACAGCGCGAATAGCAACAGCAACAATCCCGGCGCCAGCATTGGTGTCGGCAGCGCCAGTAGCGGCGCCGCAAACAGTGCCAACGCCAACAACAATACGGCTAGCGGTGGCAGCGGTGCCAGCACGGCGGCGGCAGCCGGCAGCGCCAACGTTGATCTGCTGAGCATGGGCAGCATTGCTGGCAGCAGCAGTGGCGGCGCCAACAACAGCAACATTGTCGCGCTGCCCAAGGAGAAGATCTACGACAAGTGTACCGGACCCGGCGACCCGGGTCCCTGCAAGCAGTACATCTACAAGTGGCGCTACGAGCCGCTCACCAACGAGTGCACGACCTTCATTTGGGGCGGCTGCGAGGGCAACCCGCAGAATCGCTTCAAAACGGAGGCCGAATGCCTCTTCCACTGCATTGGCGCGCCACGTACGTTTTCGCGCTGCCGCACTTGGATTGAATTAGCGTTGCTTATGGGCTGCCTTTGTGTTGTTGTTACAGATACGCTGCCACCGTTCCTGCAGACGACGACGCGCGAGCCCAGCACCACGGAAACGGCGCCCGCCGCGTCGCCCTACACGGCAGTGCCCGCGTACGAGGGCGCCGACGCCGAGCACAGTCCGGTGCCGTTCGAGCAGCGCGGCCCCGAGCTGACATTCGCCGAAACGGGCCAGGAGAAAACATTCGTCTTTGCCAAGAATAACACTTTCATACAGATGGACGGCGACATAATACAGACTTTTCAATTAAGGTGAGTCCGCAACTGCACTGTAAATGCGAGGTTGACAGCTGCTGGCACAATTTCGAGGCATTTTCGAACATGCTCCGCGGGGACACAGCACATTGCTTTAGTTGCTCGCACTGCAATTTATTCGGTCGAAGGATTTCATTGCAACTGACAGCAGCTCGACACAATGCAGGAATAAATTATTGCCTACAAGTAGGCCGGTCTGTTGTTAAGAGAATTTAATATTTTTCTTCAAACCAATCAGCCTAAAAGTATGCAACGTATCCGATAGTTTAAAGCGGCAGCGTATAACTAGAAAGTTGAGAGTAAATCGAACACGCCAATCATCGAGCACTTACTTAACCAAACCAAGTGCTATGAATAGCGTAATTCAATGGAATATCTGTAGCTATTTTATTACTCACTACAACGATAGATTTGTAGTGCGACTTGCGGTTGTCAGAAGTATGTAAACAACAACAACAAATTGTGTGTGTTTGCACAGAATTGTATACACGTAGAGAATGATGTCTGCCGCTCGAACTTCTCGATTGTATTATTATTGTATTACCGTTATTGTGTTGGATTTGAGTTTCGGTTTGTGTTGTTTTTTTTTTCAGTAATCAAGCAATCAACTTGTGTTTACACAACTGACTGACGAAGCAACACTTTGCAGCGACGACTCATGTCGTCTTAATTGCAATGCATGCAAATATTACGGAAATTGCATGCTACCAGATGCCGTTTTGCATATCAAATGAAAATTGTTAGCTCGTTAGATGGGTGACATACATATGTATGTGTATGTATATACATATGAACCATATTTGAAGGTTCGAAATGAATTGAACTACAATTTAATTAAATGCATCTTACATCGTGTTGACATTTGCCATACTCGAATCGCTCTCGGCCGTACACACACATGGCCGCTCGTCAATTTGTTGCCGCTTACTTTTAGCTTTCTTATTGACGCTTTTCTTGTTGTTGTTCTACTCTTACTCACAGACTTTGTCGCGAGATTTCATTTCAATTTCGCACACGCCTGCCGCACGGCCTGCTCGTCTATCATAACGTCAAGAATCCGGATCGCATCAATCTGGATCCCTATGCGCTGTACGTGATTGTGGAAAAGGGTCAACTGAAGGTGGTGCACGTGTTCGGCAAACACTCGACCAGCGTGACAGTGGGCGAGGGCCTCAATCGTGATGAATGGCACAGTGTGATGGTGAGACGTTCACGAACATTTTCATTTAAAAATATTCCTTCTATTCAAAATACAGAAAATCGAAATGATGAATTGGTGCTTTTAATTACATACACTCGTATATCTTGCACTACATACACGCATTCAGTAATACTTATATTTAATATTGAAGTTGAATGCATGAGTTAACTCATTCCTTTGTCTAACGACAAACTTCATAGAAATTGCGCATCAGCGTCACTAATGTCAACATGAGTGAAGATGGCAGCCGCAACGGCGTCATTATCATCATTATCATCATCATCATCATCATAATCATCATCATCATCACCATCATCATCATCATCATCATCATCATTGTCATATTCGTCATCACTATTATCAACTCAGTCAACGTCACTGCCATCACATCGACAAAAATCCAGCAGCATCACAGCCGCACACTCATTAATAATGTTATCGCTGAATGCATTTTTGTGATTGTTCTTTTGTTTCGCATCAACTGCCTTTTTTGTGGTATTTCCCAATGCAGCCATTGCCACACTCAATGTTCGATTGTTGAGTGTACAACGCCACAAAGAGTGAAATCCAATTGAGGAATTCGCATGCAATGATGTCTGTCCCAGCTGTGACTGTGCGTAGGCATTGATCTGCACACACACACACATACACAGCCACAGTTTTGAGCATTCAATAGCTGCAAATGTCATTATCTCCTAGCGTCACAAACACGCACACACACACACACACACACATTTCTGCCAGTCATTGTCTGCACTGCAATTCGATTCATTTTCAAAATTTGCAGCATTTGTGTTTGTTTTCATTGGCGCTGTTACTTTGTTTATGGCCAATGGTGTGTCCTTGTTTGCCTTCAAACAAGGGCACACACACACTCACAGACAAACAAATTTCTTCAAAGTCTTCACGTTCTTCCTTCCATTACAATGCAGGTACGCATCGATGTCCATGGCGCAAGATTAATTGCTCGTGTTGACAGCAGCCAAGAGGAGGTGTACCTGAAGGGCTTGAATCATGACACCAACTATGGTGTATCGACGAATCTGCCATCGGTGGTGCTGGTCGGTGGTAAGTAAATTGCAATTCGGAAATACTTTCGTTTGTTTTGCCTGCTTTCTTGCCTGCTTGTTGAGTTCGCTCTTTTGTGGTCTCCATTTTGAACTCTGTCGTATAGTGTAGAATATTTTTATTCAAAACAAGCTTTAATAAACAATTTGATAATACTACAAAATTAAAAATAAATATTAAAAAATACAAAATAAACTGATATAACTTTTATTAAAAAAATATAATAATAAATAAATAAATCTAAAATTTATTCCGTTTAAAAAAAAACACAATTTCCATAAAACTTATTTTGACATAAAATTTAATAACTCTTTAGAATTTGATAAATTTTAACAATAACAAAAATGTAATAACTTTAGCTTTTATTTAATTTTATTCTTAACAATTTATTATAATATTTATTCTTAAAATTTATTCTTACCTTAACTAAAAAAATAATTCCAATAAAATTCATAATGACAAAAAAAAACTGATGCCACGATTGTACTCAACTTAAAAAAATTCATAAAAATTGTAGGCATACAATTTACGGTTTTTTACAGTTACAAGTTTAAATGTTTTTCATAAATTTTTGCAAGAAATTCAGTATCAGCAATTATTTCAGAAGAAATTCAGTATCAGCTATTATTTTTATCTATCTAGATATTTGTTTTTTGTTATTGTTTTTCTTTATTATAATAAAAATCATAATGCCAAAAAAAAACCTTTGCCACGATTGTACTCAACTTAAAAAATTCATAAAAATGTCAGGCATACAATTTACAGTTGCTTACAGTGACAAGTTTAAATGTTTTCCATACAATTTACAAGAAATTTAGTATCAGCAATTATTTTGTTTTTATTTTTTTAATTTTTTATATTATTTATTTATTTATTTGTTTTTGTTATTGTTTTTCTTTATTTCAATTTTCGAATTTTTAAACTTAAAAAATAATACAAAATTTATTCAAAATATATAATATTTTGTATATATTTTAATTTTCTTCTAAATTTAAACTAAAATTCTTTTTTCTATGAAATATATAAAAAAATGTAGTTATAATAAATATGTATTAACATTTTTTATATTTAACATTTTATTTTTTTTAATTGTTTAAAATTTTTCTTTATTGTTTACAAAAAGCGTCATGTAAGGTAATATTAAATTCATTTATTTAACACATTTTGACCTAAACTACTAAACTAACTTAACTCTAACTTAAAAAATTTATTTTGTTCCAAATTTAAACTAAAATAATTTTTTTTTATAAAATATATAAAAAAAAGTATTTATATTATAATAAAAACTAACATAAATCTTTTTTTTTTATTTTACATTTTGTTTTTTTAATTGTTTAGAATTTTTTCTTTATTGTTTACAAGTAGCGTCATGTAAGGTAATATTAAATTCATTTATTTAACAAGTTTTGACCTAAACATTTAACTAACTTAACTCTAACTTAAAGAAATTAAAAAAAAAATGCTTAATTTTTTTTTTAATTTTTTTTAAATGAAATTGACATTTTACTTTGCGATTAAATTTTTTTATTTTGTGTGATGTATTTAAATTGTTTTCATTATATTTTAAATTTTGCTTTTCCGTTTAAAATTGTTCCCAACAAATTCCGACACAAAGCTAATTCACTATCAACAATAAAATCTTAAATTCAAGTCACTCATACGCCTTCCAACATCTCTTAATTCAGCTTCTACAACGGAGATAACATAAAATTCAATATTTTTATCTTTCCCAACACAACAGCATTCACTCCACCGAAACAAAAACTCAACATTTTCCATCAACTTAATGAAAGTTGCTCATACGCCACGGTGTCCATTCTGCTGCCACCACAATGCTGCATGTTTGCTGACCTGTGGGGCGTATGAGTAGCACCGAAACTGAAGTTTCTTTTTCATTACCCGGAAAATGTCATCTCGCAGCAAAATTCAGGTTACTCGTACGTCACGTCAGCGCCGCCCTGCAGCCCCAGCAGCAGCAGTGCTTTGATTAATGTCACCGGCAGTTGGCGTGCAATAATTAAATTTTAAATGAAATCAAAATTGCACAGCATATAAATATACGTATGTACGTGTGCTGGCTAACAATATCAGCTGGTGCACGACATGCGTCTACGTGCACATTTCGCCCGCCTAGCCATGGCGCAGCAGCACTCACCTGGAGCTGTGAGTGCTGCTGTCCTCGAGCGTTTATGTGCGGCATGACTTGCTTTCACGCTGCTGAAGCTTTTGTGCGCTTTTCACACACACACACACACCTATGAAAACACACCGGACAATACTAAAAGGCGATTAAATGGCCAAGCAGAGATAGAACTGCATGGAGCAGGGCGCTGACGTCGGGCGGGCGAGTGCAAACAAAATTCGTACTATGTTAAGAGGCGAAATTTCATGTACGTTTTCTGGCCGCATGCAGCCAGAGCGTAGTGCGCACGCTATGATTGCATTTGTATGCGCATTGTTGCAGCAGCAAATTCTATTGCGGCCATCAATGCTGCCAGACTGCAAACGCTTCCATTGGAGCCACGGCCACTGACTGTCCTGTTGAGCTGTTCGAATTCGCCGGCTGCTGGTACGTGTGCGTCAGCCATTCGCAAAATTCAGGTGGCAGCACTGTTAAGGCTTTTATCTGCTCGCCATTGAATTTTTGTCTCTGTGCCGCCTTTGTTCCGAATGTTTTTCGTCCATGCGACAGTGTGTGTGTGTGTGTGTGTGCTGCGACGTATTTGTACGATCCTGCTATGCGTGCGTGTTTTTATTTTTGTCTCTCTCAGTCCGTCTGTCCGACTGTGCAAATGTGTGTGGTTTAGATGCGCTTTTGTGTGCGCGTTTTAAAAAAATGTTTTGCCAAAGAAAAGTCATTTAAAATCTATTCTTTCTACAAATCATTCATTTCACATCTTTCTTGCATTGTTTCGTGCAACCTATGTTTTTCTTTGTACTTTTCGTTTGGCTACATTTTTCATACATTCGAGAGGAAGATGTTGAATATTTTGCACTGCTGCATTTCAGGATTATGTTTTTTAGCTGGAAAACAAGTACGAGCTTTTTTTCGGGGCCAAAACACAGTTGCCGGCTAAAGCTGAACATTGAATGTTGAAAATATTTTGCAAAGCAATGAATACATTTAAGAAAAAAATGCTTTGGAGAAGCAGTAATGGATACAAATTTTAATTTAAATACAAAAAACCGATTTTTGCTTAAATACATTTTCAAATTTGAGCTAAAACTTTATAAAAAAATACAAGTAATGAATTAAAACCATTTTTACATTACAGGTTAAAAATAGAAATGCAAATTTTTAATAATAATAATATAAATAATTTAATAAAAAAATAAATGAAAATTTCTATTTAAAATTGTTAAATACAAATACAAAATACATTTTAATTTAAATACAAAACACCGATTTTGCTTAAATACATTTTCAAATTTGAGCTAAAACTTTATAAAAAATACAAGTAATGAATTAAAACTATTTTTACATTACAGGTTAAAAATAGAAATGCAAATTTTTAATAATAATATAATTAATTTAATAAAAAAAATAAATGAAAATTTGTATTTGAAATTTTTAAATACAAATACAAAATACATTTTAATCTAAATACGAAACTCCGATTTTCTAAAACTTTCTAACAAATACAATTAATGAATTAAAACAATTTTTAAATTACAGGTTCAAAATAGAAATGCTTTGGAAAAGCAAACTTGTTTTAATTTAAAATTTTTATTTAAAATTTTAAATACAAATACAAAATACATTTTAATTTGAAATACAAAATACGGATTTTTGCTTAAATACATTTTCAAATTTGAGCTAAAACTTTATAAAAAATACAAGTAATGAATTAAAACCATTTTTACATTACAGGTTAAAAATAGAAATGCAAATTTTTAATAATAATATAATTAATTTAATAAAAAAAATAAATGAAAATTTCTATTTGAAATTTTTAAATACAAATACAAAATACATTTTAATCTAAATACGAAACTCCGATTTTCTAAAACTTTCTAACAAATACAATTAATGAATTAAAACAATTTTTAAATTACAGGTTCAAAATAGAAATGCTTTGGAAAAGCACACTTGTTTTAATTTAAAATTTTTATTTAAAATTTTAAATACAAATACAAAATACATTTTAATTTGAAATGCAAAACACGGATTTTTGCTTAAATATATTTTCATATTTGAGCTAAAACTTTCCAAAACATAAAGTAATGAATTAAAGCAAGTTTTAAATTACAGGTTAAAAATAGAAATTTTTGCATTATTTGTTATTTTCTCACAAAGGACATTTAAGCTTCACTCATAATAAAATTATGTTTGCATTTATAATCAACAAATCCCATTTTGCGAACCAAAAACTCCCAATTTTACTCTATTTTTGCCACCAATCAGCGTCATGCAGTGTGCTGAAATATTTTTAATTAAAAAGTTGCCAGCGCAACAACACCAACAACCCCGTTGACGCTCTGCGCAATAAGCAAACAAATTTTAGATACTCGAAACCATTTATTCGTTTATTTTTTAACCAAATGTTTGGTCTTGTTTCTATCTTTTTTACATGTTAATTAATCTTCATTATGGCGACCGCACAACAAAACGGCAACAACAAAAACGATTATACTACAAATAACCACAACCATTACAACAATAATAACAACTAAACAATGCATTCAAACTACCCGAAATGTGCTGCTCAACATGAAACCGCAAAAACTATACCAACAAAACAACAAAAACAACACCTAATATCTACTACAACTGTGCGACTGCCGTTGCTGTCACTATGACTACACTATTAACAACAACAACAACAACTCATACGTACGACACCTACTGGCCTGCGGCGAAAAAGGACTCTCATCGGAGGAGAAACTGCACGGCGTCAAGTATATCATCGAGTCATTTGTTGGCTGCATTCGAAATGTGGTGCTGAGCTCGGGCAAGGCAGCATCCGATCTGCTGCCCATCACACCGCTGGTGGCCACCAAGCACGAGAACGTCAACGAAGGCTGCTCCGATAAATGCCATTCGAGGCATAATTTGTGCTTTGTCGGTTCGAGATGCATTAATCACTACTACGACATATCGTGTGACTGTTTCGGCACACCCTACGAGGGCGAACACTGCGACATCTACAGTGAGTTTTTGCCACATTCAAACACAAATCGAGTAAAAAACTTTATCTGATTGGGACATTTTCAGCTTCAACTTGGGTTTCTCATTTTTGTGCATTTTACAAAACATTTGTAGACGTTGTGTAGACCCAAATTGGTTTATGTATAATTTTATATGTACATATTATTTCAATTCTTGGGGAATGTTGTCGCGCTGTGCACTAAATAGTGCACAGAACGCCTAACAATATAGCAACGCTCCCACTGAGGAAACAATTTGCGGAGGATCTGTAATAGACAGGGACTTCGTCACACTATTTAGGACCACTTGGGCTGCAGTGACTAGGCGACTGGTGTCTTACACATTTCTGACTCTAATTGTATACATTTTATAGTTGCAATTTGCATAACTAAATACTTGGACTTGCGCACATTTGAGCATACATTTTCTCATTATTCTTAAAGTCCTTCAGTACTGTTCAAGGCACTTTTGAGAATATTACTTACACACTGCCACCTTCAGATAGATTGCAATCTCCATGTGGGTCATAATATAATCTCGTCTCGCACATTTTATCTATAAAACCTACAAAGACCGATGTCTGCCAGAATTCACAAATATCAGGATTCAAATATCAGTTTCAACAGAATTGGATTTAGAGAATTCACAAAGAAGTTGATGTTTTATTAAACCCACAATTGTGGCTGATTTTCTAATTAACAACAACAAAAAATATCAGTTACTTTTGTTGGCGCCATAGAGATTGAGCAAGCAAAGTTCTTGCAAGACTATTAAACGTTTTTATCGAAACAATTTGTTTAGTTCCAGCTGATAACAAGGCCGAATATAATGTTTTAGTGCCAAATCAGACAAAACTGAGTTTCGGGATTTTTTTAATGTTTTTATCAGAGACCTAAAATAATTATTATCCATATTTTTGGGAATAAAAAAATTGCCCTAATTTAAGAAAGTTCTTAATTATTTCTTTATAACAACTATGCCCAATAAGAAATTGTTTACGTTGCCTATAACTATTATCATGTAATAATAGTTTTGAGTTGCATAATAACTGTTATAAGTAACAAGTATATTTTTCGTTGTCGATAATTATTATTTTGGGATTTTTTTTACATTGCTTCATAACTTTTATTCATGACATTTTTAATTTACGTTACCGATAACTATTATTTTGAGACATTTTTCTTTTATGTTGCTTCATAACTTTTATATATAATTTTTGTCCTTTACGTTGCCGATAACTATTATTTAAAAAAAAATTGTTTACGTTGAATTACCACATTTTGGATATGAATTGATTTTTAATTGTTTTAAATTGACAAACGCCAATTAACTGCAGAAACCTAACCACCAACAACTAAACAATTAAAAATCAATTCATACTCAAAATGTGGTAAGGCAACGTAAAAAAAAAATGTCTTTCATAAAAGTTATGCAGCAACGTAAAAAAAATGTCTTTCAAATAATAGTTGTCGGCAACGTAAATAACAAAAAATCATAAATAAAAGTTATGAAGCAACGTAAAAAACATTTTCTCAAAATAATAGTTATGGGTAACGTAAATAAAAAAAGTCATAAAAAAGTTATGAAGCAACGTAAACAAAAAAATCCCAAAATAATAACTATCGAGAACGGAAAAAATGTGTTTCTCATAATAGTTATTACGCAACGTAAAAATGAATTGTTGCAAATAATAATTACAATCAACAAATAAAATTTATGTTGCATTGTAATAGTTACATTGCAATTATTTTCTTAAAACAGTTTTAATAGTTAAGTCCTTGGTTTTTATAAATCATCGTTTCGACAACTGTTTAATATTCCATGTGTACAACTTACGAAAGACATATATGGGAAACAAATTTTACTTTTTATTTAGTACATAATTGTACATACATAAATGCATATGTATACAACTTTTATGTTTACAACTTTCACGACAACCCGATTACAAAACGTGATGTGCTTTGAATTTTCACACAAATAGGGTACATCTAAAATTTGTTTGACGATTTCGAACAGCTGATTGAGAGAGTTTTCATAGGAAATTTTACTCTCATAGGTTTGACATTTTCTGTTGAGCGAGAAAATATTACTGTATATGTATACAGTGGTCCAAGGGCGCACACACGGTTTTATTTCAGGGAGATTTATACACAACTTTTCAGCCCAATACATTTTTAAATCTTATTTGCATCATTTAAAAATATTTGAGAGGGGTTTGAACCTCCAAAATCCCTCCATGCGTGAGCCACTTCAGTGGTATTCAGGTAACGTGAACTGACTCTTGCATCAACTGTTCACAAAATCCAAATTTTTCATATTAATCAAGATTTAAATTTTTCTGCGTAAGTAACAAAATTTTATATTAAAAACTTAACTCTTTACAATTTTCTTAAAAACGTGACTTAAATTAAAAATTCTACTCTTTTTAGTGTTGTACAGAAAAAATTATGAATCTTTGTTTGCTATTGCAAATTCAGAAATTCAGGTTACATAGCCTATCAAACGTTTGCACTACAAAGCATTCAATTTAGAAAACGGCCGTTCACACGAGCAGAGTGTTCGTCTTATCCTATCCCCAGTGCACTGTGTATTGATATCAGCTGCGAGGAGTATACCAACCTGCGTTCGAAAGTCATTACGCTTTTGCTGTCATTGCACTAAGCAACTGAGGCGTTCAGAATATACAAAAACATATATTTTAGACAGCTTTATTCATATCTCCTTTTGGAATAAATGCTGGAAAGTCAATAAAAAGTTCATACATTTGCTACTCACACAATGAAAGTTTCCGCTATCAATTTTCGATAAAAATGCCAATAAAAATACAAAGTTGAGTTGGAAAACTTCTTATTCTTTTCCATATGTAAAAGTTGCTATAGCACATTTTAATCTAAAATTAAACTAACTTTTTTCACATTCCTAAAAAACTAAAGCATCTGTGTTTGCAAATTTCATTGGAATTACAATTTCATTAATGTTACTCATACGCCACGATACACGCCACAAAACAACCAAACCTTTGGCAAACTTGCAAAGCTGAGCATATTTATTTCGTAATGTTCATTTAGACAACGATGTCTGTTATATTTCTCTCAAATGTGAATAATATGAGAATTAAATTTTCAATTTCACAGAATTTCAACATTCAGGTGTCGACAACAATTCTTGTTTAGGGTTATTTGTTCATAATTTTTCTTTTTTTATATTAAAATAGGGAATTTGTTTTGTTTAAATGCATTCAAGTGTAATATTGTGAACAACATTGCCTAAAATTTGGTGAGCTTGCAGCATTTAGAATGAAGTTGAATTCAAATGTATATCGCAGGTTCACTTTCTGCAAAGTTAAAGTGAATCATTGCTCAACAATAGTGGCGCGTGATTTAATTTTGGGCGATTCCGTAGAAAACTTTTGAGCTCAATACCTTTTGAAAACATACTTCACCCAAAATTTTTGTAACAATTGATATTTGGGGGGTTGGAGCACCAAAAACTACCTAAGATGCGCCAAAGCTCAATAATTATTTCCGAGTAAAATTTATAAGAAAATATATTAAAGACACAACATTGAAATCATGCTTTAAAATTGTTACTTTATATTTCACCGAATCTATCTCTCGAAATTTTTTGAAGTTTCCCTAAAAAATTAAATGATTATTTGATTCTTTGGTGCCTTGCACCAAAAGCGATGTTGACACGCTTAAAAAATCTCGACGACTTCAAAACATACCAGCTACAATCATCATCAGCTCCGATACACGCAGACAGACCGATTCCTCTACCTCACAGCTGGCGTACGCTGCCGCTGTCCGCTGCTGCCAGCACGTCAGGACAGCACAGCATTTGCCCACAGCATCCAAGTGAGCAAGTAAAATCTATTACGAAAGTTCGTGTAGCACAAAATCGAATTTTCTGCATTCGCGGTGCATCAGACACCTCGCGCCACTCACACACACACACACACACACACACACACTCAACTAACTATTGCACCAAACAGCGGCACGCTGACAGCGCAACTGCACGCATGTCGCCACATGCGAACGTGCGTGCAACTGCAGCCAACAACAATTTCGAGCGGTATCTTAGTGTTGGGTGGCGCGTGAGTGCTTAACAGTGCAACAGAGCAATGATACTGTCAGATGGCAAGACAACGAAATCAATTTTGCACTGCAGGTCGCCGCCACTTCTGACACTGCACTGCACGTTGCAGCAGCGTGATGCAATTTTGGACGAGAGTTGAGCATTTATTTCGTGTGTTGCATGAAATCAAATGAAGTGCATAACGGAATTTAACGCAATTACAAATGAATGCAGCACCCAAAGGCGCTGATTTTCGATATAAAAAGAGTTACATCCAATTGAACATGAATTGTAATATTGCATGCAGGGAATTATTTTCGAACAAGCACAGCAATGAGCAACAATATTAGCACAAAATAGTCACAACGAACAAATGTTTTTTTTTTATGTTAAGCTTAATTTTAATTTCTTCGCTGAATCAGTAAAACCTCTTTTTAACTCATAAAAACTAACATATTTTGTTTGTTCATATATTCGAAATGAGAGGTAAATGGGGTTTCGACATTTGAAAACATACTTAACCCAAAATTTTTGTAACATTTTGATTACTGCTTTGAAACCCAAAAGTTGACAACCTCACAACTCCGATCGTATGGGAGACGTCCTCTGGTTGTGAACTTTTAAACCATAATTAATTTTGTATTTTTTGTAGTCAAGAATGTTGCCTATTGCTGAATAAATTATTTAAATCGGTTCAGTAGTTTCCGAGATACGATATTTTCTCGCTTACTTACAGGCGCGGATCCAGAAAAATATTTCGGGGGGGTTTTAAAAAGTAATTCCTTAAAATTTATAAAATGTCTTTTAATTTGTATGTAGTTTTATAGTCGATACACATATTTCGGGGGGGTTTCAACCCCCAAAACCCCCCTGGATCCGCCACTGCTTACTTAACTACTACACTTACAAGTGGGGAGCCAATGGCATAGAAAATGCCCAGTTTTGTATGGCAACTCCCTTAAGACTTGGAGATAGCGAGTAGGTATGTTTGAAAGAAACATTCGGAAGGGAAAATAAATGGGTATCGGTCATACATTTGACATGTCTGGGAGCAACCTGGGAGCAGTGGGAGCCTATTTTATAAAAACTACCATTTTGTATGGGAGCCCCATTAAGGGTTGGAGATGGGGTATAAATATGTTTGAAAGAAATGTTCAGTAAAAAAAAGTAGTGGGGGTCAGTCATAGATTTTAACCCTCTAAGAGCAACTTCTGACCAGCTGTGGAGCAATTTGTCGAATTTCCCAGCTTTTTTGTGAACTTTGACCTCGATGCGACGCCATTTAGACGCACTCTAGCCCCAAAATTTGTTGGCTCATGCACTTTTTTACCAAACCGCATAAAATGGGAGGTTGCGGAGCATCGAGAACCGATTATTAAGAATCTGCGTACAACACTAAATCATGTCTAATGTGTATGTAGAAATATATATGAATTGTTGAAATATAAGAAACAACTCGAAATTCGATATGGTTTGAATGGCTTTTAACATGCAATCGACCATCAAAAGTGTGTTCAGAAGTTCAACAGCAGCCAAAAATGGGTTAACACACACATGCAGAATATGCAATTTCGAAAAGTCAACTGTTAACATTTGGAAATTCGTATGTGTGCGAAAGCACATCGCCACAAACGCGCACAGAACGGCTCTAGGAAAATGTGGGTAACTACCACACACACACACGCACGCATACACTGTGTGTTCAGCTATCCGCTAATCGTAATTACATGCACAAATTAGTGAAAGCTTCACGCATTCGACGACAGGCGACAGTCAGTTGATGCGACCGCGCATGCTAACAATGGCCGGCAAAACATCAAACGGAAACATCACCATTCGACGAAAGTCATGGCTCATCAACTGGCATACACACACACACACACACACACAGACAGACGCATGCAATACTCACAGATGCACCAGGACGAGAGAAGCGCGCTCGCACTGATTTAACTGCACGTTGTGCAGGACATCATAATCAAAGCCATACGCAATGCAGCAGCAACTACGATGCGTGGCAGCAACAAAAACTGCAACAAGAACTACTGGAGCCATCCATTATCCACCACACAGCGATCCGGTTTTGGTGATGCCACATCCTGTGCGCGCATGCGGCTTTAGTTGGAATACCAAATCAGTGAGTTTACGTTTTCATACAAAAATATTTTGTGAGAAATGTTTCTTGATTTGCTGTTGCAATTTTTGTCAGTATTACCATACAGAAAGTTGGTGTTTTTGAATCTTGTAAATAATTCTCTGTGATGAGAACAAAGTCAGCTAAAGGAGAAAATAATCATGAAAAGCCATTAGTTCCTTTCTTTGACACCGATTTGTCGAGGAATGGAAACTTTTCGTGTGGAAACGTCAACTTTAAAAAACCAGCCCCCAGAACGAAACGTTGCAATGTGGTGTCGCACTCGCGTTGGCGTTGCCAGCAATGCTGATTATCATTCCACGAATGCTTACAATGATGATTATGATGTTGATGTTGATGATGTTGATGATGTTGATGACGTTGACAGTGATGGTGCGGCTGCGGCTGCTGTATTGCCGAAAAAATGACACGCTGACATGTGTCGCATACGAGGCGAATGAGTGTGATTTCAGCTTTTTTATATGTTTGTACAAATGCATGCGTGCGCGTGTGTGTGTGTGTGTATGTGTGCGGCTCACTTTTTATACGCGGCCACATAAAGTCACAGACGCCTAGGTGTACATGCTGTGCAACATAAATAGCAGCTGTTGGCGCAAGGACTGCGGCACAGATGGCAGGACGACAGAACGGGCACAGTTCATGTGGATGGCGAATGGACTGGCGACTGGAAAAAAAGTTTAAACAATTTCATTTGCAGATGCAGCAGCAATAAAGCTGCACAACAGTGACATGTTGCGTCCAATCCACTTGACATCAATCATGAACGCGCTGCATCATAAAATCAGTTGAAGTAATATTCGCACAAAGGACGCACACTTTTACTGTGCATACAACTTATTCAATTGTCGACACGTGTCGGAAATATGTAAAGAATCTATGTAAATAATAATGTGGGAAATTCTGTAAGTACCCCCACTTGGTGCAGGTTTTACAACTCTTAAAAGTCATTCTTTTGATTTTGCTCATCATTCGTTATTGAAATATAACACCGTGCGACAAAAATTAAAAAAAATTTTCACACCGGAAAAAATTCATATGGGCGTGAAACTAGAGACCAAACATAGTAATACTGCGTTCTCAGTTTTGCATTTCTACATCCTTTGTCGTTTCAAAAGGACTTCAAAATTTTGAAGGGAATACAAAATAAAAAAAATATAAAAAATATTTAACTTCGTTAGAATATGTCGATATGTATATGAAATGAAAGAGGAAAGGCTCAAAAATTTAAATAAAATTGATTTTTTATCTATTTGTAAAAAAGGATATGAAAAAGGTCCTGTGAAAATTTTAATCCTTTATATCCTTGAAAATTTACATCGAATTTTCTTGAAAAGTAAGTATGTTAAGACCCAAAATCTCCTTGATCACGTGTCAAAATTTCATTATTCTCGCTTCATTGATTTTGTAACTTTTTATTATTTAAAACACTGATACTCAAAAAAATTAGAATTTTTGTACTTCATTAGAATTGCAGCTTCCGCTTTTTTTAAATAACTTTCGAACTAATAAAGGTAGAGTAATGAAATTTTGACACGTGATCAAGGAGATTTTGGATTTTAACATACTTACTTTTCAATCAAATTCTACATAAATTTTCAAGGATATAAAGGATTAAAATTTTCAAAGGACTTTTTTCATATCCATTTTTACACATAGATAAAAAATTAATTTTATTTAAATTCTTGGGCCTTTCCTCTTTCATTTGATATACATATCGCCATATTCTAACGGGGTTAAGTATTTTTTATATTTTTTTTATTTTGTATCCCCTTCAAAAGTTTGAAGTTCTTTTAAAAGGACAAAGGATGTAGAAATGAAAAACTGAGTACGCAGTATTACTATATTTGATCTCTAGTTTCACGCACATATGGATTTTTCCCGGTGTGAAAAATGCTGTCGCACGGTGTAATTCAGTAAATTACTAATCCAATATTTCGAATTATTCGTTTCATCACGAAAATCAATAGGCAAAGAACACAATTGCAGGTGAAATCGTATCTCCTACGAAATTCAACCTACACATGCACACAAAACACTCATATCGCATCAACAAAGAGAAACTTTTTGAAAAATTCGAAATTGTAATAGTTTTCTAAAATAAATAAACAAATCAAAAGTGTCAAATTTTTTTTCATACTGTGGAATTTGCAGTAGGAGTCAAAATTATTGTTTTGGTAGTTAATGAATATTAGCAAAAAATTGCTGTCCTCTCTTGCGCTTTGACCACCGAGCGATACCCTTACGAACGCCAGCAATCATGTTTTGGTCCAAGACTAGTGTGCCGTCCGTGCCGTGGTATGAAGATGATCGCTACAGGCAGCACCTGGAGGCGATGAGTGAATACAGCAGCAAACAGAACAGCGGTTGTCCGGTTATAATGCCGGGCTCGTTCTTTCGCCTCAAGAACATGAAGGACGACTTCTACTCGTTGCGCCGCATCATACGCGAAAACGTCAACCTGCTGGTGAAGCTGAACAAGATCCAGCGCAGGTCCGGCACGAACTCCAGCTTCAACTTGCGCCCGATCATGGACCAATCGCGGCTGAGGAAGCTCGTCGAGCAAAAGTCCATGATCGAGCGCGAGAACTTCAACCTGGGCTGTCGGCTGCTCACCGTCAAAAGCTACACGAACACGCGCCCCAGCGAGGAGGCGCTCAGGGCGCGCCGCGAACGCCAGCGCCGGCTGGTGCAGGTGCCGCGCCGCACGCTCCAAGTCTACAGCGGCTACATGCCGTCGCCCAGCGTCATCCTGCACGACAAGCTGCTGCGGCCGAAGATCTACCTGGATCTGGAGGTCAAGGACATTCGGCCGCTGGGTCGTATCATTGTGCAGCTGTTCACGGAGGCCTGTCCGGAGATGGTGCTCGAGTTCGTGCGCATAGCCACCTTCGACTCGGTGAATGCGTTTCGCTTCATTCGCATCTTCCCCAACCTGTGGATCGAGGGCGAGTTGGCCGTCGAGAATGTGGAGATGCACAAGGGCGGCTTCGCCTACGACCTGAACGCTCTCAATCACGGCCTGGCGCCGGGCATCCTGTCGTTCAGCACCGCCTATCTGAACGGATTTCCGCGCGGTCTGATCAACTTCTCGATCAGCTTCAAGCCGATGCCGGTGCTCAATGGCAAACGGGTGCCGTTCGGATTGATAACGAATGGGCTGCGCGTGCTGGACTGCCTGCAGGACTACGGAACGAAGAATGGCAAAACGAAAAAGGATATCGTTTGTGTTAAATTGGCGCTCATCGAGTGACAGCCACCATTGTTGCTCGACTGAGACGGAGAATGCGCATGAGAGCTGAAGGCAGTGAAAATGCCATAGAAATTTATTTGTACACAAAAACAACTTGAGAACTTCTTCGACCTGTAGCAACCGCTCCTCAAATGTGAATTTTTTCACCTGCGAAATTTTGAACCAAAATTTGTACACATGTTTTACATATAAGATTCGAAAAATGTCTTGACCGATACTGTATTTTAGATATAGAAAGCAGTCAAATTTAACTAATGGGTAAAGTAGGTTTTTGGCATAATGAACGAAATCGTGCTTAAGTTTCTGTACTGTAAATACGTATGTATAGTTAGGCTTCTCAATTTTATTTTGATATTTTGATATGGAAATAAAGATTTCGTTTAAGAATTTTATCTTCTAACAGTTATTGCGAAATTAAATTCAAATTAATTAAAATTTGAAACAGTTTTGGATGCGCCGGGACTCGAACACACAGCTCTCTGTTTGTGCAATCGAATGGATTAAGGGGGTCAATACTTGTAAACGGTATATTTTTGGAATCGCGCATACGCCGGAAAAAATTAATGCAATGTACAATTTGTTTTTCATTCTTTTATTAAAAGGTAGCAGTGCAAGAATACAATTTTTTTTTGGCGTGCTCAAAATGGCGGCGGTGGTGGGTGTCCAAATTCTAGTAGAAGTTGTGCGGGCGCCCCAAAAATCATCTGAAAAAATATTGCTATTAGTTATTATGAGAAAATATATGTACCTTCTAAAGTAAGTAACAAAAAAAATATTTTCTCGAAAATACAAAATTACGGGCCAACCGAAAAAAATGACCTTTTTTTTCTTAATTTCCCGAAAATGGCGCCGCGGATTTCGCCAAAAACTATGAAATTTTTAGTTACTTTAGAAATTCTATGTTTCAAAAAGTTGCTGCCCAAATTTTAGATCAGTGGGACTAAAACTTGCCGAGATATTCTACTTCCATAATCAAAAACCAGTGTTTCGAAATAATTCGGTTTAAACTTTGCGTTAGCGATATCATGCGGAACGAATTGGCCATCAATAAAGCGCTGCTGCAGGGGAACGGGTCATCAGAATTAAAAACCACTTGAGGGGGATATTCTTAAGACTATTTCAAAAATTAAAAAAAATTTCAAAAAAAAAAAATGTTGAAAATTTTTTTCAATTTACACGTACTTACCCCCTTAACCACTGAGCCAGTGGCGGCTTAAGGTGCTCGGGGGCCCGGGGCGGCGACGGCTGAGGGGGGCCCCATAAAACGGTGCAGCATAAGTTTGCGTACAAAACTAATAAGGGGAATTTCCGGTTATGCTTTTGGCTTTTTTTTTTGAAAATTTGTATTCCATTGAACAGTAAACGGACTTTTATTTTTAAACGACGAGACAAATTATTTTTAAACGTATATGTGCTTGAAATTTTATAGAAAGCAATAGAATCCCAGAGAACAAAATGAAAAATGGATAAAACTTTCGTGAAATTAGGAAAACTTTTGGGGGAGCAAATTCGTCATTTCCAAATGCCATTTTAAATCTCGAAAAAAACAGAAAATCTTGCTTCGTTACTACGATCTGGCCATTTTTTTAAGCTACCCGAGGAGGAGCATTCGATTGTCGACAAAAAATGGGCCAATCGCGTGCACCTAAAAATAAAAGTTTTTTCTAGACTAACTTTGGCCGCTGAATACGAAACTGAAAACCAAAAAATTTTTGAAGAAGCGTTTTCGAAAAATCTTCGAAAAATGATTTATTTCCTGTTGTTTCAGTTATGAGCACATATCTCCTAAAAGAATTATCCGATTAACACGAGCTGTCCGTCGTTCAGAAGATAATACCTTAGCGGCTTTTTAGTGATATATAGATTGTCCAAATCAGATGAGATTTGGGGAAGTTACTGACGGTGAAAGTTGTAACAATGTGAATTTTTCGACCAATTTAAAAAATCTTCTCTGGTTTTAAAATCTAAAATGAAATATATACTATTTTAGCAAATATTAAGCCTAACATCAATAGAATTGAAAGAAAAATGATAAAGTTATGATGCAGTGAGTGAAAACACCAACTTTACATTTATTATACCGTGCGAAACAATTTTTTTTTGCCGAGACCCATCCAAATTTTGATATAGACGCGAAACTAGAGATAATTTATAGTATTCTGGCATAGTCAGTTTTAAATTCTCTGAAACAAAAGTCCTTTTTAAAGGACTTTAACATTTTAAGGAGATACACATTTCAATATTAAATATATGCGGTAGTTCAATGATGAAGATATGGATACCAAATGAAAGAGGGAAATTGTCTCCATTTAACTAAATTTTCTATTTTGAACTTTCAGGACCAAAATATGTCAGGTATGGAAAACATACATGTTTTGGATTTCAGTCTGTAGATTCATACATCTAAATTTTATTCTATTTCAAGTTCTAAAGAAAGTTACCCCCTAGAAAACACTTTTATTTTTAGGTATATTTTTCGTGTCGAGTAGAAATCTTTTATAAAACCCAGTAGCAGTGACTTTATAAAAAAAGTCCTGAAAAACATATTTCCCCTACATAACAGCATGTAAGAAGCCCATATTTAGCTTACTTACAAGGAGCATAGAATTGCCTTCGAAAACCGGATTTCCGGGACACGTGTTTTTATCCAACCAATAATTATAATAATAATAATAATAACTGTAAATTTGTTTGACTTCTACAAAGTTCAATGAGGTTAAGTAATTGTGTAATTTACACAAGTTTACAAGCAAACTCTAAGATTGCGATATTTAATTTTTAACTTAGAATTTTGTATTTGCATATTTTGCACAAAATTTTAAGTTAAAAATTGCAATCTTCGAGGGAAAATTTTTTGAAAATTTGAAAACAATTGTTATTGTTCTTGCTTTTATTGAACTGAATTTGTTATTGCCATTTCAAAGTCAATTGTCGATACTGTTTCTCTTTCAATTGATAAAAGTGACAAACGACTTAGTCTTTCATCAACCATTGTGGAGCGCAAATAGTTTTTTACAAGTTTCAGTTTTGAAAAACTTGAAATTTTTATATAGTTACAAGCTTCTCTCGGGGGCCCCCTGCAGCCCGGGGCCCGGGGCGGTCCGCCCCTCCGCCCCCCCTCTTAAGCCGCTACTGCACTGAGCCACAACACAAACAATTTAAACCAACAACTGATGTTTGTAACAACTCTCGACACTTTGCACGAGCCACACCCGCCAGCCAGCGAATTGTCATAAATGATGCCAACGCAACGCGTTTTTCGGCTGACGGCAACCACGTGTGCTGCAACGCAGATAAAATGCCGAGTCTTTATTTCGCATATTTTTTTCGTACTCTGCACCGCTCTCGCTGGCGGCAGGCAAAAAGCGACAATGTTTTTGTTGGCGCTTTTTTGCGCTCTCCGCCGCCCCATTTCCCGCCACCATAATCTCATTACCGTTCCCCGAACAATACTGAACAGCTCGACAGCAGACGGCGAGCTGGAGTGGCTGGATTATTGTTGCTTTTCATTTTTTTCGCTGTGTTTTCACATATCCCATAAGCCGAGTTGGTGGTTTGACGGCATTTAGCCATGTCAAAAGTGCCGACATTTTTGCCAACTAAGCGACCGTAATGCCGCGCAAAAGTGCATTAAAAGATTTACAAAAATTTAATTGCACTTTTGTGTTTCGCACTGAAAAAAATAGTTGAGCTCATACTTTATTCATTTAACGCAAACACGCACGTCAACTGAGACCAATTTCACAGCTGGACATTTGAGGCATTTAACAGCGCAACATTGGAAATTGAAAACTTTGCTAAAGTGATGAATAATTTTAAACTTATGTGATATTCTACAAGGTGCGTCCCAAAGTAAACAGGACTTTTGCAATAGGGACGTTTCTGGTGGCGCCATCTATGTGTGAGGACATGCGTTGGAAAGGTACATCTTTCATTCACATACTGTCTAAATTTCATGACATTTGGTCTAGTAGACGCCGAAATATCCCGCTCAATGTGACAGTATGTTTTTAACTTTGGTACGAGAATGTCGATCGAACAAAGAGCTAATATTAAGTTCTGTTTTAAACTTGGTAAAACTTTTACCGAAACGTTTCAATTGTTAAAGCAAGTTTATGGTGATGATTGTTTATCCCGTGGCCGTGTTAATGAGTGGTTGAATCGATTCAAGAATGGTCGTGAAGACTTGAATGACGACGAACACGTCGGCCAGTCGAAATTTGTGATTACTGACGATGCCATCAAAACTGTGCGTGATTTTATCAAAATGCAGCCAAAATCATCATTGGAATTGATGGAAATGGAATTGAACATCTCCAAAACATCAATTGATCTCATTTTAACCGAACATTTGGGTCTCCGTAAAGTGTGTTCTCGCTTCATTCCGCACACTTTAACCGACGACCAAAAAGCGCAGAGAATTGAGCACGCAAAAGACATCGTTCGGGAAGCCAGACGTGATCCAAATTTCTTGTTCAACATCGTAACCGGTGACGAAACGTGGTGCTTTCAATATGATCCCGAAACAAAGCGTCAAAGTGCCGAATGGAAGCACCCAGATGAGCCAAATCCGAAAAAAACCCGCCGTGAGAAGTCAAAAATCAAAACTCATCTCATTTGTTTCTACGATTCAAAGGGAATAATTCATCGAGAGTTTGTTCCACCGGGAAAAACAATTAACGCTTTGTTTTATGTTGAAGTTTTGAAGCGTTTGGTGCATCGCATTCGTCGTATTCGGCCAGAATATCGCGAGGAAGGAAGTTGGCGTTTATTGCATGATAATGCACCGGCTCACAGAGCCCTAGTTACGACCGATTATTTGACCAAAAATCGCATTTTTACCATCAATCATTCACCGTATTCGCCTGATATGGCTCCCTGTGACTTCTACTTATTCGGTCAGTTGCATTTGCCGATGAAAGGAAACCGTTATAAGGACGTTGAGGACATCCAAAAGGCTTGTACCAACGATCTGAAGGCGATGCCGGCCGATGACCTAAAACACTCATTCCAAATGCTTTTGGACCGTGCAAAACGTTGTATCGAAGCAGAAGCAGAGTATTTTGAATAAATAAAAAGAATTATACAAAAATAATCATCCGTTTTCTTTATTTTATAAAAGTCCTGTTTACTTTGGGTTGCACCTTGTATTATGTTATAGTTGTAATCGAATATGAAAAACTTTGTTTCAAAAATGGTGTAAATGACTTTACGAGTAATAAATAACTTTGCAATCAATTAATTTTTTATAGATAGTTGTGCATCATTCAAATCACTTTTTACAAATATAGAAATGACAAATTTTTTGGCAAACTCTATCGGGGTTTATTCACAATAATCCCCTTCGCCATCAATACAACGATTCTCAATGGTCAAAATACGTCGAATGAGTGTTTTAGATAGTCGATCGCAATGTCCTTCGGAATGTCAGTACAAACTTTTAACATTCTTCTGCGCACCAACACGATTTACTTTCATCAGCAAATATATTTTGCCAAAAAGGTAAAAGGCGCACGGTGCCTAATTTGTGGTTAATGGAGAGTAAAAAAAATTATGTCCCTCAAATGTTGAATTCAGCGCCATTTTTGGTCGTCAGTTAACTTGTGCGAACCAAACTGTGCACTCACCTCTCGGTAGCCAAATGTTCACTGTAATTCACAGAATTCGGCTGACCAACTTGCTGGCCATCATTTTTAAATTTACAATTAACAACTACTGCGTTGAACATATTTTTCGCCAAAGAAAAGTTTTACCAAATTTAAAATAGAACTTAATAGTGATAATAGTGACATACTGTCACTTCAGACGCAATAACTCCGCGCCCAGTCAACAGAATCTCATTAAATTTTTACCACAAATCGGAAAAGGATGTATTTTTCCAACACACAAAATCATACTTTGGAAAATATTCTATTTCCAATGTCCTGGCACCTTGTATATTGTTTTCAAATCTACTCTCACTTCCTCGGCCACTACTTGTGTTGTCTATTGTGTGTTAATCCACCAAAAATATATAAAATACTAGCAGGGCGCCGCGGCTCAAGTTTTTCTTAACCCTTTGTTGATCCCGTCAGATTTTCATGAAAAAATACTTATTTAATTCTTTCTCATTTTAAGTGCTTTTACCATATTTGAAGTCAAACGGCTCATTAAATCTTATTTCTCTATACAAACTCTTAACCCATCGTTGACCCCGTCAGGTTTTTATTTTCGAAAAAATAAAAACACTTGTCAAATTATTTCTCACCAAGAACAGTTTCACCAAGTTTGAAGTCAAACGGCTCATTAAATCTTGTTTCTCTATAAAAACTTTTAACCCATCGTTGACCCCGTCAGATTTCGATTTTCAAAAAAGTGAAAAATACGAATCGAATCATTTCATATGTTGAGTACTTTCACTAAGTTTGAAGTCAAAAGGTCCATAAATTTTGTTTCTCCATAAAAACTTTTAACCCATCGTTGACCGCGTTAGATTTCGATTTTCGAAAAAATGAAAAAAGCGTGTCGAATTATTTCACATCCAAAGTACTTTCACTAAGTTTGAAGTCCAAAGGTCCATAAATTTTGTTTCTCCATAAAAACTTTTAACCCATCGTTGACCGCGTTAGATTTCGATTTTCGAAAAAATGAAAAACACGTGTTGAATTATTTCTCACTAAGAGTATTTTCACAAAGTTTGAAGTCAATACGCTCATTAATTCATGTTTTTTCACAGACTCTCCGTATAAACTTTTAACCCGTAGTTGACCCCGTTAGATTTTGATTTTCGAAAAACAAACAAATACTTATCAAATTATTTCACATTTAAAGTGCTTTCACCAAGTTTGAAGTCAATAAGCGTAAAAAATCTTGTTTCTTCATACAAATGTTTAACCCTTGGTTCACCCCTTAAAGTTCTGATTTTCAAAAAATGAGAAACACGTGTCAAACTATTTTCGATTGCAAGTGTTTTCACCAACTTTAGGCCCATCGGTTCATATTTTTTCGTAGTCTTCTCGTATACGCACCTTAACCCATTGTTGACCCCGTTAATATTGATTTTCGAAAAAATAACAAATACGTGTGGAATTATTTCTTATTTTAAGTGTTTTCACCAAATTTGAAATCAATAGACCCATTAAATAGCGTTTTTTCATACAACACCCTAACCCATGTTTTGCCCTTTTGGACCACGAATTTCAAAAAATCCCCTCTTAGCGGAGGTTCTGTTTCAAGATGTACAGATGTACAGTTTAAATTTTCATGTTAGTAACTTCAGCGGTTTGAGCTGGGCAATAATTAATCCATCAGTCAGTCAGTCAGTCCCGACAAACAATTATATGTATAGAGATTAGTAAAAAGCTGTGTCTGGTGTGCCATATGAATATTCTGTTTGTAAATATTCCAAATAAATTTGTATGGTTAATATTAACTAAGTAATTAACTCAGTAATAACTTTAAAATAATTATCAAACTTTTTAATAAATTTAGCATTTTCATGAATTTTTTGCTCAATACTGATACAATTTTCATGACTTATGACCACCAAAACTCCATTAAATTAATGTCTTCAAACTATAATTAGTCTTAAATCATTCGATTGCTCATAAAAATCGCTCCAACCAGTAACCGACGTGCTCCAAGTAGGCCAATCGTTGATTGTATGTCGATTAATTGCCGAAACGACAACCAGCTTTCAATGGCATTGCAAAAGTTGCTTTTAAAAGAAAATCAGAAGTTACAACTCGAGTTAAGTGTGCCCGTTAAAATTCCGCTTAAGCCCCACTCAAGTCCTCCTCATCGCCGTTAAGCGTTTTCCAATCCACCCATTCAGCTGGCAGCCGAAACAATTTCGAACGGGGTCGGCCAATCTTTTAATTCTGCCGCATGTCAGCAGTGAAATGACACATGAGAAAGCATGGCATTTACAGGCGTTGCCGGATCGCGCTGCCTGCGTAACCGTCAATGCACTGCCGAATGTAATTAATTTGCATTCATTGACACGCCTGTCCGGCACGCTTAACTCCACGCCATGTATAACGCGCAAAAATGAAAACTCAAATAAAAGAATCAGAAAAGTTTTAATTAAATTTTATTCACGGCTTCTCCTCGTTTCCTGCCTCTTTTTGCTTGCATGCTCCACTCCATTCGCCCGGCTGGCGCTCCGACCGCGAATGCAATGCAGCGGCCACAATTATGACACTGCGCGGCGCCAGCTACGTCTCGTACCGCATCTACGACTGGAAGGACCGCGTCCACTCGCCCAACACCCGCATCAGCGTCATGTTCCGCACGCAGTTCGACGACTCGGCGCTGTTCTACGCGAGCGGCGAGTCGCTCAAGCACCAATACATAGCCGCCTCAATTAAGAACCAATCGATTTACGTGGAAATGGATTTCGGCGATAACGTCATGTCGACGGTGCTGACCGACGAGCTGACGCGCAGTAATTGGCACAATTTGACCATCTACCACGACCAGCGCACCGTCAGCATCATTCTCGACCAGCAAATGAAAATCCTCCAAATACCGGCCGCGGCCAGTGCCAATTTGCTATTCGATCCGGAAATTTACTTCGGCGGCGGCCCCGACCTGCACAAGAAACGGGGACTCGCCTCCAACAACAACTTTATCGGCAGCCTCAAATACGTTTACTACAACGACGTGTCCATACTGTACGAGCTGCAGCGCGGCAACCCGAAAGTCCACTATCACGGTGAGTGCTTTTCCGATTTGCAAAAAGCTTTGTGTGTGCATGAAAATGTTTTTTTGTTTGTTTGCATTTGTGTGCGTGCATCGCGTCGGTCGTTTATGGGTGAGCGACGAGTCAAGTGAACCGAAAGTTTTAGGCTCAACCAATCAACCAACTGCTTGCTGGTTCGTTGGGGCTGCGCTGATAAATTGAAACGAATTGTCAGGATTTGGAAAATAAATGCGAATTTCTATTTTTTACAAAACAGAGAAATACAAGTAGGAAAAGGAAGCTTAATTAGGGAAATTTTTCAAATTAAAAAAATACGCTAAAATCACAATAAAATTATAAACTAGTCTAATAAATGTACAAATTTAAATAAAATTCTAATATATTAATTATACTGTGCGTGAAATTAACCCTCAAAAATTCAAATTATAATTAATTATAATTAAATGACACTCATACGCAAAGAAATGCACATATCGCAATTACACAGTTTGAATGTATTTTTTTTGGATTGGTGTCTTAAGCAAATTTGTTGGTCGTTAAAATATCTACAAACTTGCCGAAGACAGTAAACCGATATTCGGAACGATTTAGGACCTATAAGCATTTAAACGTTCGAAGACTTAAGCGACGAACTCGACTGAAATGAGCGAACTTCAAAGTCGGATTTCTCTTAAATTAGAGCCAATCCAGCCAAACGGCTGGTGGATCTCAAATCTGTATACCTACAGAAAGTCGCTCTGTAGGTCCCCCCATGTCTGAATTTTCGACTTGCACAGTGTTATTATATATTAAAATTATAATACATATATTAATTATAATAATAATAAAGGTAATAAAATAACAAATTTTGTCTAAAAAGTCATCAACAGAGTCTTCAAAATGTGTACGATGAAGACATACATACATACATAGTTGTATTGCATTTGGAATTTATCCATAGTGAAATAAATAAAGTGAACCAGATACTGACAACTCTCTTGAATCGGCATGCTTATTTTATGTCACTATGAAAAAACATGTCAAATGCTTAACTCTTTTTTATTAAAAAATTTTGTTTTCATGGTGAAAAAAGCTGAAAGCAGCTGAACAAACAAAACGCAAGCAAAACGGGAAAATATATAATATTTTTTATATTGTAATATGTTGTAATTCGTATGAGCAAAGGCAAGTTCCAGCGAATTTTCACATTCAGCGTATATACATACATATTTGATTTGGTAACATTTCGGAAACAGCAAACTCAAACGGGTAAATTCAAACGAAATGACGTGAAACAAATTTTCAAAGCAATTGACATTTTTTAAGCATGCCTCTCCCTAGCTGGTTCACTTTATTTATTTCATTATGGAATTTATCTCTGAATTATTTTTCCTTTTGTTTTTACTACAAATTTGTTTGAACTGAAAAAAATTCAGACAGCAAAATTTACGTAATTTAAAAAATTTGAAACTTGCTCAGAGAGGAAAAGTTTTTTAGACTACTTTATTATTATACTTTGGCTAAAATTAGTTTGAAGCCCAGTCTACAGTAGACCAGATTTTGACACGGCTTTATATTTATTTATTTATTTATTTATTTATTAAATAATTAATTAATTAATTAATCAATTTATTTATTTATTTATCTATCTATTTATTCATTTATTTATTTATTTATTGGTTTATTTATTTATTTATTAATTGGTTTATTAATTAATTAATTAATTTATTTATTTATTTTTTATTTAGTAATCTATTTATTATTTATATATTTTTTTTATAAATTTGTTATTTATTTGTTAATTAATTCATTTATTATTTAATTTATTTATTTATTCGGTTTATTCGATTTATTTCGCAACTATGGCAAAAGTATGAGGACTTATTTTTATTTATTTATTTATTTAGTGATTTATTTACTTATTTATTAATCAATTAATTTATTTATTTATTTTTTTTTGTTTATTTATTTATTTTTTTATTTATTTATTTATTTATTTAATTATTAATTTTTGGTTTTTTATTTATTATTTTTATTAATGAATTTATATATTCATTAGACAATCCAGAAATACAATATTCCTTACAGATTATGTAGGACCTAATGAGACTAATACTTAATTACTATGCAATTAATTCATTTAATAATAGCTTATAGTTATTTTTAGAAGTGGAAAAGTCTATGGCCAAAGAAAAATAGACAAAAAATATGAAAAATATTTTGTCAACGAGTCTGTCTCTATTGTATTAACCCAACGACCCTCAAATCGCTATCATTTTTTTTCGATTAGTTACTAAGTGGGACACCACAAAAATTGTCATAGTAGATGTGCTGTCTTCAACGATTTCCTAAAATGTTTTGTGTTTTTATTCAAGGTAAATTTTTTTGAGCATTGTGACATAAATTACAAATACAAATTTTCAAATTTCTCTCTTCTTCTCATTAAAAAAAGAACATTTTTCACTGTTTACTTTAAAAATTTCATTATAGCTTGAAGCATCAAATTAAAGTAGAAACCATGATACAAAAATTAAAGGAAGAGCCAATGCTTCTTCTCAGCTACCATGTTGCGCATCTGATACTAAACGTTTTTTTGGCTTTCTTGAAAATGAGCTAAAATGAGTACTGTTCAAATCTCAAAATCTCTTGATAATCTCATTAATACTTCATTTACATTTTTTATATTTTCGCCCAAAATAGATTAGTCACAGTGAAATGCCTAGTCTGTGTTTATTTTAAAAAATATTTTAAAATCCTTAGAACCTTAAATTGCACTAATTTAATATTACATCGAAGTGGCATCATGACTCAAGCTTTTTACGAATACGAAGAACGTTAATTAGACCATTTTGTGTTGAAAAATTTGACAGTGGTTCTGCCTTTATTTTTTGCATTGAAAACTATTCTGTAAGCAGCACTATCAATTTTCAAATTATGAGATTTGAAAAGTATCACAAGTAAGTAAGTAAGATAGAAAAATTAACTACAAAATTCGAAATTACTATTTAATAGTTGAAAAAAAAAGCATCAACTGTACGTAGAAAACAAACTTGAACACATTTAATCATAACTGTTACGAATATTTAGTAAAGTTTATGAATAATTTCTTCTAGATTTTGTTGAATGCTTCACCGCAATTAGTCGGCTTCAAAATATGTAGAGAGCCATGTAAAACCACATCATTACAATTAAATTGAAAACAATTACGGGTGTAATTAACGAGCCGCAAATTTCCAACCCTCAACCGAAAGTTGAGGTTTCGAGTTTGGCCACGTGAAATTAGGCAGCTTAGTATATAGTACGACATTTAATAATGACGAATCAATAATTCATAAGCAACAAATCAAGACATCATGAAATTATGCTAATTCTAATAGACACACACAAGTGCACACACACACACACATGCATACATAAAGAGTTGTATGCATGCAAAAATCGCCTCATACTTGAGCAAATTCCATTTGCATACTCGAGCCAAGACAGCATGCGCTTTCAATATGCATATTTCATATAAGCGGGCATTGTGTCCGCATAATGCACACATCAATCCATACAAATACGCACGCACACACACACACACACAAATATAATATTCGCACACTCATTCAACGCACACGGCGCATGAGTGAGCGAGCATTGGCAGACTAATAAATTCAAGGAATTCAATAAATTTCCTTATATTAACACAAATGATGTGCAGGCACACACACACACACACATACATATGCATTGGCAAAATTGTGACCATGTGCGAGTGTGGATGCGAGATTGCTGCATGAAGAATGACAAACACACACAAATCAATATTTATGCACAGTAATTGTTCGTTTATAACTGCATACATATACGAGGGACATACATATGTTGGGGTCATATAAGTAAGTGTGTGTGTATGTATGTATATATGTATGCTGTCATATATGTACATATGTATATGTAATAATGTTAAATTTGCGCGCACTGCTGCGTATAACAACTTTCTCAACTGCGTCCTTTCTCTCGCTCTCTCTCTCTATCTCTCTTCTCTTCTCGACGTATGTATGTAGGTGTGCTGGAAGCGGAATTTCTGGAGAATGAAGTGAATGTCATACCCATAACGTATCCCTTTGCGACATCTCACATTTGGTGGCCCATAAATCACGCCGAAGAATTTAATATTAAATTCGATTTCCGCAGCAGTCGCACAGCGGCGGTTCTAGCGTACAGCGACGTCACAACAGCGTCCGGAAATGGATTTTGGGAGGTGAGTACCGACAACAGTGCCGAGTGGGTGGCGCAGCGCATCGCTGGAGAATCGGTACAGCGGCAGCGACTGCCAGTATGCAGCAATTGCTGCTAGTTGTCGATGTCAAATGCCATACGCCATCGCTGCTTAGTGCAAAATTGCAGTAGCAGCAAAAAAACGAAAAATTGTCAAGGCTTTTACAATTTGGCAGAAACGTTTTCAGCCCCCTTTGCAATATGCGCAGAAATTTGCAAGTTTTAACAAATCACAGTCGAAATTGCAAACCCACAACGTGCATGAGAAACGAGCATACAAACACACACACACACAGACAAACGTTACATTGAACAAGCAATGAGCGAACGAACTGAGAAAGGAACGAATGCAAAATGTTAAATTAAATGATGTAACCGAAATTCGTAAGCAATAGTGTCCGAATAGTAATTGACAACTTGGCAGACGACAATCAAAGCGAAAGCTAAAAGGCGACAAATGCGCAAAAACGACATTTGACAAAAGTCGCTGTCAAGCTGTGTGCCAGGCGGCTCAGTCATTTGGGCGTTAATCTAGTATGGAAGCATTAGAGGCATTCACAATACATGGCGAAACGGTTAATAGAAGAAACTCGCATGTGCTCAATACTTATGAGCTGAAATAACATTCAATTATGTTGAGAACTTATGCGAAGGAACCCGCCAAGGTAGGTAGGTAGGTAGGTAGGTGTGGCTGCTCCAGGAGGAGCTCACTTAGGCCAGGCGGCCCATTGTGATACCACGTGAGATCGAGCATCATTTCGCTCACTCGTTAAACCATTTGGAGCTATTAACGAAGCTTAGTAGACGGCGTATGGTCTTATCAGCTAGATCTTCTAGACTTCCGAAGAAGAAGTTGCCTAAGTGGGTTTGCCTTCTTCTGGATAAAGCAGGACAGTAACATAGGAAGTGAGGAATATTTTCTTCCTCCTCCTCGTCCAGACAGCTGCGACAGAAGTCGTTTGAAAACAGCCCCATCCTTTTTGCGTGGGTACCGATTAGGCAGTGACCCGTAAGGACACCGATCATGGTTCTGATCTGGGCTCTGTTTAGTGAGAGGAGTTCTTTAGAACGTCGAGTATTTCATGTTGGCCAAAGTTGGCGCGCAAGGAGGCTTGTGTTGCCTTCAACCCATCTCAAATTCGTATCGTGTATAGAGCTCGCATGAGTACGAAGCTTACAAGTTAAAAGAGGGACACCGAGCGTGGTCAACTCCTGGCCTAACTGCTCAGTAGTGCCCTGTCTCGCGAGCTTTGATGTTATTTTGACCGCATCCAGAGCTCTAAGAGCTGATTGGCTGTCCGATAATATAAGGATACCATTAGCCGATATCCTGTTTACCCTGAGCCAATCGGAGGCTGCACAGATTGCTGTGACCTCAGCCTGGAAGACACTACAGTAATCTGGCAACCTGAGCTTTAAATTAAGGTTTAATCCTTCTGAGTAGATACCACAGCCCACCTGACCAAGCAGTTTCGATCCATCCGTATAAATATGGATATCACCGCTGGCAGGGGGCGCACCCAGCTCCCATTCGGCTCTAGATGGGATTAAAACATGATAGTCCTTATCAAAGGACAGGCTGGGTGTCATGTAGTCAACATTCTGAGATATGCCTTTGAAATAATTTAGAATAGAAGAGTGCCCGTACCGCCCAATTCTCCATTGCGCAGAGGCGCGCATCCTGATGGCAGCATTGGCGGCCAATTGCTTTCCCAGGATATCCAATGGGATTAGGTGGAGCACAACGTCTAAAGCATTAGTGGGAGTAGTCCGCAGGGCCCCACTTATACATAACTCTGCGGACAAGGAACCCGCCAAACTCCATTCAAAAACTTTGATATGTGTTGTATGCTTCAACCAATATTATATCATAATTATATCAATATTATCATCACTGTTATTTCAATCTTTTTTTTTCATTTTTATATATGCAAACAGTCTTTAGTACCAACCAATCTATATATACAGTGGTGTCTAGATATACTGAACTAATTATTGCAAGGCCTATTCACAATATTGAGGTTGTTTACTATATCAAGGTTAACATTTTTGTTCAAAAACTCGTTTTATTTGCTCAAAAAATACTTTCTGTTTTTTGCTTGAAAATTTGTTTCCCTATTTAGAGGCTCGATGTCAAAATTTGGGTGTTCACTATATCGAGGTGTTCACTATATAGGGGGTTCACTATACCCAGACACGACTGTATTTATCTAAAATACAGGGACCGTTACAGTTATAAGTTGTATTATAAAAATCAATGTTTAGCGAGTTATTTTTTTACTTTTATTTAATGACTCAACAAATAAAAGATATTTTTTATTTATATTTTAAAAATCCTATAATAACAATTATTTTTGATTTTTTTCTTATTAGTCCACAAATAACAGTTTTTTTATTTTTATTTTAGTAGTCCTATAATAAGAATTATTGGTGACTTTTTTTTTTTAAAGTCATCAATAAAAATCACTCAGTGACTTTTATTTATAAAAGTCACCAATAAAACTCATTCAATGACTTTAATTCTTTTAGTCATCAATAAAAATCGTTCAATGACTTTTATTTTTTAAGTCGTCAATATTTGTTAACCCTTTCGACCCCAAAGTTTCCTGAGAGCACCTATTTCTCATCTCATAGCAAAAGCTACGATTGATTTACGGGTTTAATTTGAGTAGGCACCAACAAATTAATATTTTTAGAAGTGAATTCAAAGCAAATTACAACAATTTTACTGTTATGCCCAAAATAATTTCCAATAATTTGCAGCGGTATCAGGGAAAGTTTGTGTTCTAATTGAAGTCTACGAATTGGGCGCGTTTGATCAAAACCCTGTTTCTTTAATAATGGTTAAATAAAATCAAAAAGTGATAATTTTGTATTTTTCCATAAATATTAAATAATTTTTCTGTAATTGAAAAATATTAATACAAAATTTATTTAACCCGTTTTAAGCTAAAATTGTTCAAAAGTAAACTAGCTCTAGAACTCTAACAAAGAGGCGTGGCGACTTCGAATGTCGTGTGCACACTTCTTAGGCAAATGTTTCATGATTTAAATACCAAAAAGTAATATCGAGACACAGAGTAAAATTCGGGGTCGAAAGGGGTAAGTAAAATTAAAAAAAACAAAAGTTTAAATAAAAATCATTCAATGACTTTTATTTTTAAGTCGCAATATAAAAATAATTTTCATTAATCGTTGTACTGGATTCATTAAATATCGAAATGTATATATATTCTTGATCAACTCAACAAGACCTAACTTGGCAATTCTGTTTTCTTGAAGAATTATAACTTTTGCATGCAGTAATAAAAATGAAATGAAAATAAAAATGAATTATAATGCGACTTAAAAAATAAATGTCACTGAATGATTTTTATTGATTACTTTTATAAATAAAAGTCACTGAATAATTTTTATTGATGATAAAAGTGATAAAAGTCACTGACTGATTTTTATTGATAACGCTTTTAAATAAAAGTCACTAATAATTGTTATTATAGGACAACTAAATAAAAATCGAAAAAACTGTTATTTGTGGACTATTATGAAAACAATTTAAGGATAATTGTTATTAAACAATTTTTAAATAATATAGATAAAAAATAATTCTTATTTTAAAAATAAAATAATAAAATAAAATAAAATAAAATAAATAATAATAATAAAAATAATAAAATAAAATAATAAAAAATTTAAAAAATAATTCTTACTTTTTATCTATAAAATAATTCTTATTTTTTATTTTTTCATAAAAATTACAGAAAAAAGTGTATTGCCAAGTTTGGTTCTCGGTGCGAAAATAAATGTATTGGTATATTTCATTTATTTGTATGACCTTTCCTTCATAGTAATTTTCTCACATCTAGTTTTCATAAATAACTGTTATTTCCGGTCCCTGGTAAAATACAATTAACATACGAGCACCATGTGGTGCTCACCCTTCAGTAAGGGTGCCCTTAAGTGCCCTTCTACAGTAAGGAAAACCCAGCTCTTGTTCCAAGGTACATAGTTGCCATAGATTGTGAATGCCTCGACTTTGATCAACATATAAGAGACATGTTGTAAAGAGTGGTACAAAGTTTCAGAAAAATATTTTGATTTGAATTTATTCAATGCTTTGCGTTGCCTTAAGTTTACTTCAGTTCACTTGACAAGACCTTAGTCTGACTTCACTTAGGTTGAACGAACTTGATCTCACTTTACTGGATCTCACTTTACTTAGCTCTACCTAGATTGACTTGTCTCGATTTAACTACATAAATATGTAACACAAATACATATATCTCTTAATGAATTTTTTACACAAACATGATAGAAGTGGCTTCTCTGCAGAAAGCTTATCTAGGCCACAGGGGCCCCATTGTGTTTTTATAAATATTTACTTGCAAACTACGAATTTTTGTTAAACAAAACCAATTTCGAACTTTGATCGATTAAAGCATTCCAACTAGTCCACAGCGGACATTCAACTGACCACACACATGCACATACATATGTACAATACATATGCACGCATATGCACAATGGCTGTGAATATTTTTTTTCGCTGCCCGCTCCGTGCTTCTGACATGCGAGTTTCCTAATATTTGCCTGTCACACCATGTGTCAGTTATTATTGTTGACTGTCAGCTACGCAATGCCAAACTTGGCCGCTCCTGCCACAAATATCTGCCACTGGTATTTATGCAAAAGCACGCACAAATACATATGTGTGTGTGTGTGTGTGTATGCAAAATATTTTTTTTTTTTATTGTTACCATTGTCGTTGTTGTAGTGTCATAGTTTTTATGACTGTTTGCCATATTTGACACGCTTTTGGTGTCCGCATTTGTCAATGTTTTGAATTGTTGCCACAATTTAGTAAATTGATTTTTTATGCAAAGTGTCTGCAAGCTTTTTGGTGATATTTACCAAAACTATTTGCATAGATTTTTGAAATCAATAAAAACCAATTTGCGATTTGCATTTTCTGTCAATGAGTAAATCAACAGCTAAATGTGTAGTTTTCCAAAAAAAAAACAAATAAAGGCCAGTAAGTATGGCTAGTGGACTTTTAACCCTTTCGACGCTGAATTTTACCCTTTGACTCAATATTATATATACTTTTTGGTATTTAAATAATGAAAAACTTGCCTGAGAAGTGTGCTCACGACATTTGAAGTCGCCACGCCTCTTTGTTACAGTTCTAGAGCTAGTTTACTTTTGAACAATTTTAGCTTAAAACGGGTTAAATAAATTTTGTATTAATATTTTTCAATTACAGAAAACTTATTTATTATTTATGGAAAAATACAAAATTATCACGTTTTGATTTTATTTAACCATTATTAAAGAAACAGGGTTTTGATCAAACGCGCCCAATTCGAAGACTTCAATTAGAACACAAACTTTCCCTGATATGGCTGCAAATTATTGGAAATTGTTTTGGGCATAACAGTAAAATTGTTGTAATTTGCTTTGAATTCACTTCTAAAAATATTAATTTGTTGGTGCCTACTTAAATGAGACCCATAAATCAATCGTACCTTTTGCTATGAGATGGCAAATAGGTGAAGTTGCTCTCAAACCTCTCAAGGTTTAAGTGAGGGATTGATCATGAGATTGATATACATATAGATATATGTAGATGCAAGTAAGAAACTGCATGAATAATCTATTACAACTATTGGAATAAATTAGTTTTGGCTGCATTATTCAATTGTTGAAAAATTATAAATTGAATGTATCAACATTTGTTGCACGCATCAGTAGAAACAAATAGTAATACATAATCATTAGGTTTGAATTCTTATTGACCGAAACACGCACAAAAATTTCGCATTCCGTACCACAACACAAGCCAAACAAAATACCGAAAATACAACTTGCCAAAGGCACATTTTACATATATCAATTCACATTGGCCAACTGTGACAGTTAACTACACAATATAACATTTCCAATAACGACAACCACAAACACAAAGTTTTGTAATTAAGCTGTGGTTAATAGAAATTCGACAAAATTGCACTACACTAAATTTGTAAACTGAATTTAAACTATCAAACTAAATATTGGAAGAAGAAGCAAATATATCAAACAAAATGTAACAAATAAAAAATTGAAAATAACATGAAATATTGCTATCAAAATACACAATAAATACAAAATACGATATATTCTAATATAAAGTTTAATATAATATAAAATATAAAATCCAGGAATTATAAATTTTGTAATCTTTAAAAAAAAAAAAAAATTAGAAATTCCCTATAACCAAAACATCTCAGAGAAACAAATTTATCAAATAAAATGTAACAAATAAAAAATTGAAAATAACATGAAATATTGCTATCAAAATACACAATAAATACAAAATACGATATATTCTAATATAAAGTTTAATATAATATAAAATATACATTACAGGAAATATAAAATTTTTAATCTTTAAAAATAAAAATAATGAATTTAAAAAAAAATAAATAAATGAAAATAATGGGTTTTTTAATTAAATTTGAATTTGTTAAATAATTTTTTAAACTTTAAAAATAAAAAAAATTAGAAATTCCCTATAACCAAAACATCTCAGAGTCCACACATGATCGCTTCTATATAAGGCAGAAGCCATATTGGAGAAAGAAACAAATTTATCAAATAAAATGTAACAAGTATAAAATTGTAAATAACATAAAATATTGCTATCAAAATACACAATAAATACAAAATACGATATATTCTAATATAAAGTTTTATATAATATAAAATATACATTACAGGAAATATAAAATTTTTAATCTTTAAAAATAAAAATAATGAATTTGTTAATTAAATTAGAATTTATTAATTAATTTTTTAATCTTTAAAATAAAAAAAATGAGAAATTCCCTACAACCAAAACGTCTCCTAGTCCACACATGATCGCTTCTTTATATGGTAGAAGCCATCAATTTGCAAAACACATTTAGCAATTCATCATATTTACGATTTATAATATTTTTCATATTAAACTTTGCAGCGAATTCTTTGCGCCATTCACATTTGCATTCATTTTGGGGCATTTCGAGCCAAATCTATAGCACCAGATTTATATGAAATATGCAATAACAGTATACATTTCATTTCATGCTCACCCGCTCAACCCACCACTACAACCAACGTAATGTGCAAATGTGTCAATGCAACGCTGCCACATCCGCCAACACGGAAATACCACAAAATGTCGATAATGTCTGCGGAACCGCCAAACTAATACACCACACACTCACACACACACACACACACGCGCCCACATGTGCATCTGTGTGCGTGCGGAAATCGAATTGAAAATTATGCACCGCAATAACGCGCACTGCCCACTAAACACATAACCTCAACCGCATCGAATAGATACGCCTCGCATCGGACAAGCTGAGCTTCGACCTGGTGCCCGACATCGCCAGCAACCTCACCCACTCGACGGTCATCAAAATAAATCGCGCCACCTCGTGGCACTCCGTCGAGCTCGACTACAAGGCGGGCGAAATCACCTTCACCGTGGACTATCACCTCACCAACAGCCAAATGTTCGGGCTGACCTTCAACATTGGCGACAAGCTAATCATCGGCAGCAGCCTCAAGTCGGCCGCCTCGGGCCTGGTGGGCTGCATACGCGACATCGAGATCAACGGCCATCTCATCGAGCCGCGTCACGTGGTCAAGACCGAGCGGGTGGTGGGCGAGGTGGCGCTGGACAACTGCCAGTACATCGATCCCTGCAAGCGGCCCAACACGTGCGAGCACGACGGCAAGTGCTTCGTGAAGGACGATCGCGTCACGTGCGACTGCAAGCACACCGGCTACATCGGCAAGAACTGCCACTTCACCAAGTACCGCAAGACGTGCGAGGAGCTGGCGCTGCTCGGCTACACCAAGTCGGACGTGTACCTAATCGACATCGACGGCAACGGCGTCTTTCCGCCGGCGCACGTCAAGTGCGACTTCCAGAGCCTCGAGAACGCAACGAAGACAATTGTCGAGCACAATCTGCCCAGCCAGGTGGACGTGCGCTCGGCGCGTGACAGCGACTTTAGCTTCAACATTCGCTATCGCGAATTCTCGCCGGACATGCTGCAGGAGCTGATTTCGCACTCGCTCTACTGCACACAGTACATCAAGTACGACTGCTACCGGGCGCCGCTGGAGCTGCACTCGGCAACGTGGTTCACCTCGTCGGCAAAGAATTTGACTGTCGACTTTCTGGGCAATGTGAAGCGGTGAGTTGCGGCGTCATGCATATTTAGCAAGAACAAAAAATCAGCCGAATAAGGTAAAAGTTGGTCAAGGCAAAGAAACGAAAAAAGGACTTTAATTTAGTTCAGTTAGTTGAGGTTTCAGCTTCCAGGAGGGAAAGACACTTGTTTCCTTTCAAGAAATTTTCCTTTCTAGGAATATACATGAAATATTCAAAATGAATGCAAAGCATTGCTTTACTCGAGCGTATGTGATGTAATGTGCTTTGAAATGGCATTCCTGATTTCTCATTTGTGTCATTAATTGAGAGTCCTTGGCAATTAAATGTCTTAAAATTACATGGAATTTAGAAATCATTGATTGACAGACAAATCAACTAACTAAATCCTCTTGTTTTCTCAATTATGGCCAAGAAACATTGATTACACCGTGCAACAAAAATTAAAAAAAATTTTCACACCGGAAAAAATCCATATGGGCGTGAAACTAAAGCCCAAACATAGTAATACTGCGTACTCAGTTTTTCATTTCTACATCATTTGTCCTTTTAAAAGGACTTCAAAATTTTGAAGGGGATAAAAAATAAAAAAAATATAAAAAATACTTAACTTCGTTAGAATATGGCGATATGTACATCAAATGAAAGAGGAAAGGCTCAAGAATTTTAATAAAATTAATTTGTTAACTATTTATAAAAAAAGGATATGAAAAAGGTCCTTTGAAAATTTTAATCCTTTATGTCCTTGAAAATTTATATAGAGTTTTCTTGAAAAGTAAGCATGTTAAAACCCAAAATCTCCTTGATCACGTCTCAAAATTTCGTTATTCTCGCTTTATTATTTAAATTTATTATTATTATTATCTTTTTATTATTTAAAATATTGACACTCAAATAAATTAGAATTTTTGTACTTCATTCGAATTGCAGCTCCCGCCTTTTTTTAAATAACTTTCGAACTAATAAAATTAGAGTAATGAAAGTTTGACACGTGGTCAGGAAGATTTGGGGTTTCAACATACTTACGTTTCAAGAAAATTCTATGTACATTTACAAGGATATAAAGGATTAACATTTTACAGAGGATCTTTTTCATATCCGTTTTTTACAAATAGATACAAAATTAATTTTTTTAAATTCTTGAGCCTTTCCTCTTTCATTTGATATACACGTCGTTATATTCTGACGAGGTTAAGTATTTTTTATATTTTTTTTATTTTGTATCCTCTTCAAAACTTTGAAGTTCTTTTAAAAGGACAAAGAATGTAGAAATGAAAAACTGAGTATGCAGTATTACTATATTTGGTCTCTAGTTTCACGCATAAATGGATTTTTCCCGGTGTGAAAAATGCTGTCGCACGGTGTTATTGTCGTCAACTGAAAATTGCCTGCAAGCGTTGCTGCCGCTTCAGTGAAGGTGAAAGATGTGTTTGTGTGTGAGTGTAAATTTATTGGTGTGTGCAAATGTATGATTGAATAATTTCCAATTACTGAGCGCATTTCGACTGCGACAATTAATTGTGCACTTGACTAACAACAATGCCAACACAGCAACAAAAGCAACAATAACAATAACGCAGGCACTAAGTAACATTTGCTGCCACAACATTTCAAATGCGACATAAATCGCTATGTTCAATGTTTGCCGCCCTGGGCAAACATCAACAACAACAACAACTCAAACTATAAATTCGATTATGCGCTGATCTGTGTGTGTGTGTTGGTGTGTGTGTGTTTGGCTGGCTGTTATTGTAATTGTTATTATTGCTATTATTGTTATTATTGTTATTGTGTTTAATATATCTAAGCTGACATGGCTGGCGCTCCAATTTGCTGCGCGTCACATGAATTGAACGGAGCGACCCAAGTGGACCCGACTGAACTGAGCCGGGCACCAACGCTCCAACAACGCCACAGAATTTGGGCAGCGAGCTGGAATTGCTTGCAAGCAACACTGACTTGACTTTGGCTGCCAGTGTCAGTCCAGTCATTTGGCGTTGAACCCGGACACCAACGCCAAAAAGCGGAGCATGTACGTGTGTGTATGGCTGTGTGTCTGTGTGTGTGTGTGTACTGAATGGACAGCATGCAATGTGATTGTTAACAATGTTGCCAACATGGAATGATTTGTGTGCGCAACGACAACTACAATAAGTCGTGTAACAAGCTCAAGAATATAGAAGCGATTATGACAGCAACAACAACAAGAAGAACCAGCACAAGAGTAAAAACAACAAGTTGACACTTGACAGACATAATAAAATTTTACAAGGAAATGACTTGATTAGGAATGAATATGTTTGGGATGTGTCATTATGACAGATTTATTTACATACGCTCGACACAACAACAGTCAACATTACTGCTTGCATTTGTACACTGGTGTGCGTGTGAATGTTTATGTAGTAAATGTCGAAAACTTGACGGTAGAAGATTAACTTATCAACATTCTAAATTTATTTAGGTGCAAATTGATGATTTAAATTAACCTCAACACGACTATGGGCCAGTAAATATTTGATAGGAAACATAGTGTTTTACTTCAGAATCTAAAAATGTTACCATAATATATGTGATAATTCGAATAATAAAGATTCTAGTTTTGGTTCATATTTATGATCATTTTTTCTTACGTATGATAATTAAATTGCAAATATTTTGGAGTTTTTATTTTCTTCTTAACTGACCACAACAATCCATACGGCCGGCCGCAAAAGTTCTCTCTAGGTGCCTCTGTTGGTCACGGCAGAGATGATAGGGCGTCCTCAACTTGGTCCTTCTAGCGAAGACATGGTCCGCCTCTGACTTGAAGAGATACGTCAACAAAAACAAACAAGAAGAGTTCCTGGACCTTAAGTTATCAATCGTGATTGGCTTTGTGGAAGCAACGCTTCAAGTAGCCGAAATCTAGAACCCCAGGGAATCTTCTTTGACTGTCCTTGTCTCTGGCCTTTCAAGCTGTATGGAGCGCAGTAAAATGTTGTAACATAAAAACGGCTCTCTTCTAGTATGGCAACGATAGTCGCTAGCGCGGGAAGGAGGCGTAAGCCAGCATGCAAAAAGCAAATTTTTGTCTACACTTCGGTAACTTCACTTCCCTACAATTTATGCCATCAACTTCAAATTGGTTACATCAAAGTTGCAATAACTTTTAAACCATGCGTATACTTTTAGGCGCATATACTTATCCCATCTCAAAGTGGAGACCAAATAATAATTGTGTGCAATGGGGTCTTCAATCTTTTCCAGCCATCATGCACTTCCTGCCCTCGTCTCGCGATTTCTTCAACACATTCGCACCAAAAAAAAAAATCTCATACGCCACTTAGCTGTGAACAGCCTGTTGTCGAAGACATTCTTCATTTTTCTAATTTCCCCAAACACTAAATCAAAATCTTTTCAATACATGCACTTTGGTGGCGGCATAAGTCACATCGCCCACCCCACCGAAACGCTGAAACGCACATGAGTATTAAATTTCCCTCACGGCGGTCACAGCTTTTCTGATTGCTGGTCTAACCACTGCAGGAGGCGGCAAGTTTCAATTTTAAACTGCAGTGGTATGCCAGATCGACAAGAAAAAAAGTAAAAGCGTACGGCAGCAGAATGAAGGAGCAACTACGAAGTAGACTAAAAGCGATGAAGCATTCAAGCGGCATGTGTATGTATGTGTGCTCACACACATACACATATACCCTGAAGTCAGTCTTCAGTCATTCAGCATTTGACAGCTGCCAGGCACGAACGCACACATTTTGGGTGCACAAACACACCTACACAACACTCACACACATACACACACACGCACCAGGCACTGACCAAATGCGAGTGGCTGACAAAACAAACTAAAAATTTAAAGCTTCACATAAAATGAAACAAACAAGAGGTCTGCACGTCAGTTAAGAAATGTTGGTATCCTTAGAATGAGCACATTTTCAGAATTTTAAAATCAGAGAAAAATAGTTGATGTAAAAAATGCAGAGGATTTTCCATTTATCAAATACAATTATTATCAGTTCAGTTTATTATATAAATTAGTTTTCACTAATCGAACTATAATTTTAACTAAATATTTATAATGACTGAAATTATTCTGAAAAGTTAGAAAGCTACTATTTTTATTTATAACTTGTTTTATGATTTATTTTTAATATTCAGTGAGTATTTTAATGGGTTTAGGGTATATAAAAAAATTCAAATAAATAATTATAATAGAGATCTGCCACTTTTTTTGATCTACTTATAACTCATTTTGACCATTTTTATTTAATTTTTAATAAATATTTTAATGGCTTTAGGGTATATAAAAAAATGTAAATAAATAATTTTTTGAAATTTTATAGTGATAATATGGTGGTTTTTTATTTGACAAAAACTGAAATGCTGACTATTAAAAACAAAACTAAACCAGGGACTTAACTACTTATTAAGTTTTTAAGAAAATAATTTCAATGTAACTATTAAGTACAATGCAAAAGAAATTTTTTTTGTTGATTACAATTATTTTTTGCAACAATTAATTTTTACGTTGCGTAATGACTGTTATGAGAAACAAATTTTTTCCCGTTCTCGATAATTATTATTTTGGGATTTTTTTTACGTTGCTTCATATTTATTTATGACTTTTTTATTTACATTACCGATAACTATTATTTTGAGAATTTTTTTTAAGTTGATTCATAACTTTTATTTATGATTTTTTGTTATTAACGTTGCCGATAACTATTATTTAAAAACATTTTTTTTTACGTTGCTTCATAACTTTTGTGAAAGAATTTTTCTTTACGTTGCCTTATCACATTTTGAGTATGAATTGATTTTTAATTGTTTAAATTGTTGTTGTTGGTGGAAATTAGATTTCTGCAGTTAATTTGAGTTTGTCAATTTGAAACAATTAAAAATCAATTCATACCCAAAATGTGGTAATTCAACGTAAAAACAAAATGTTTTTTCATAATTATCGGCAACGTAAATTAAAAAATCATAAGTAAAAGTTATGAAGCAACTTAACAAAAAAATCCCAAAATAATAATTATCGATAACGAAAAATATATTTATAAAATGTTTCTAAATATTTGCGGTTGTGCAATGATGACGACATGGGTATCAAATGAAAGAGGAACATTTTCTCCCTTTACATTTTTTTTATTTTTAACTTTCAGGACCAAAATATGTCAGGTATGGAAAACATAAATGTTTTGGATCTCAGTCTGTAGATTCATACATCTAAATTTTTTTCTATAGGGTGTTTTTTTTAGAGGTATAGAACTTCGAATTGAAATAAAACACAAGAAAATCGTTTTAATGTCCATCGATTTGGCTTTATTGGAAGGATAATTTTATGCCATTAATGTTTAAATATGATTTCGGCCATGTGGCCGCCGCGGCTGGCTCGAATAAAGCCAATTCTACAGGTCCAATTTTCAACCACTTTTTCAAGCATTTGGGGCCGTATGTCGGCAATAACGCCACGAATGTTGGCTTCCAAGTCCCCTAACGTTTCTGGTTTGTTGGCGTAGACGAGCGACTTCACATATCCCCAAAGAAAATAATCCAATGGTGTCAAATCACACGATCTTGGTGGCCAATTGACACGTCCATTCCGCGAAATTATGCGCTCATCGAATGTTTCCTTCAATAAATCGATTGTGACGTGCGCTGTGTGGCATGTAGCGCCGTCTTGTTGGAACCACAACTCATCCACATTCATGCCATCCAATTCGGGAACAAAATAGTCGGTTATCATGGCTCTATACCGGTCTCCATTAACGGTAACTGACTCTGCAGCATTATTTCGGAAGAAGTATGGCCCAATGACTCCACCAGCCCATAGAGCACACCAAACAGTCAGTTTTTGTGGATGTAATGGCGTCTCAAGGGTCTCATGGGGATTCTCTTCACTCCAAATGCGGCAATTTTGCTTGTTGACGTAGCCATTCAACCAAAAATGAGCCTCATCACTGAACAAAATTTTGCGATGAAAATCAGCATCGAGATCAATCTCATTTTCGGCCCATACACCAAAATCACGACGCATTGCATGATCTCGCGGCTTTAATTCTTGCACAAGCTGGATCTTGTAAGGTCGCAAGCCAAGATCTTTGCGCAAAATCTTCCATAAAGTTGATGGACAAAGCTCCAATTGCTGTGCACGGTGGCGAATCGATTCATTCTGGTCCTCTTCAACATTTTGCTCTACAGCGGCAATTGTTTCTTCGGTGCGCACTGTTCGACGTCTCTGCGGATGCGTATTATCACATAGAGTAAACGTAGTGCGAAAACGACCCATGGTTAACCGAATTAATTGCTCTGATGGACGATTATGTCGACCATAAACTGGACGGAGCTTGCGGTAAACTTCGCGAACTGCACCATTATTTTCGAAATAAATTTGCACGATTTGCAAGCCTTGTTCTTTTGTCAACCTGTTCATGATGAAATGGCAAACCAAACTGAACATAAATGACATTAGAGTTGCCAGATTTGACCACAAAATGCCAGTTTTATCTCTATTCGAAAAACAAACCTCTAAAAAAAACACCCTATATTTCAAAGTTCAAAATAGAAAATTTAGTAAAAAGGAGACAATTTTCCTCTTTCATCTGGTACCCATATCTTCATCATTGCACAACCGCAAATATTAAAAAATATTTGAAATGTGCATATCCTTAAAATTTTAAAGTCCTTTAAGAAGGTTTTTGGGCCAGAAAATAAAAGACTGACTATGCCAGGATACTATAAATTACCTCTAGTTTCACGTCTATGTATATCAACATTTGGATGGGTCTCGGAAAAATTAAAAAATTTGTTCGCACGGTGTAATAAATGTACAGTTGGTGTTTTCACTCAGTGCATCACACCTTTGTAATTTTTCTTTCGATTCCATTGATGTTAGGCTTAATATTTGCACAAATAATATCTCATTTATCTAAAATTTTAAAACCTGAGGAGATAATTTTTTGTATCTATAAAAAATCATTCGAAAATGTATAATTTTTGAAAATGGTCGAAAAATTCACTTTTTTACAACTTTCATCGGCAGTAACTTCCCACAAATATCATCTGATTTCGACAATCTATATATCGTTTTAAAGGTTAGTTAATTACCTTCTGAACGACGTGTTAGTCGGATGGTTGGTTTACGAGATATGTGCTCTTAACTGAAATAAGAGGAAAAAACGTGTTTTCGAAGATTTTTCGAATCCGCTTCTTAAGAAAATTTTTTGATTTTCAGTTTCGTGTTCAGCAGCTGAAGATTAGTCTAAAAAAATACTTTTATTTTTAGGAGCATTTTTCGTGTCGAGTAGTGTTATTTTAGGTCTCTAAACTAAACACTCACTTTGTAAAAATAAACGACATTAACTTACAATATGTCGTCAGTCGAACAACGATAAATTTAAACAGAAAATCCAATAAAACCGTTGGTTAAAATTCAAAGTTTTGGACACAGGAAACCACAAACTAATTCTTTGGGTGTAAAGTGAGAGACTGCCTGTCAGCGTTTACGCTTTCATTCACGTTTTGTTTCGCACATCTAGCCATTTTATGCCTTTTCAATATTTTTTTTCTCTTCTCCTTTATTTTTGCATTTTTCCTGGCACTGTGTTGTGCCCGCGGCAGTGGTGCATGTCCCTGTTCCGTGAACAAAACATGTGTGGACCCAAATCAATCATGCAACTGCGATGTGAAGGAGAGCAAATGGTACTCGGACGAGGGCTACTACACGGAGCCGCACAGTTTGGGCATCACCAACATGTACTTCCTGCAGCAGAAGGATCTCGACGACGAGGCGCAGGGACGCATCACACTCGGCCCACTCGAGTGCGTCGAAACCAGTGAGTGGCGCTAACATTGCCCTGCATAATGCATTAACGTAATTTGATTGGTTTTGATTGCAGACACCCAAAAGTACGTGGTGACGTTCACCACGTCGCAGTCGTACATCGAGGTGCCCGGCTGGCGCAAGGGCGACATTGCCTTCTCGTTCCGCACCACCGGCGAGAAGGCCATTCTGCTGTTCCAGCCGCCCATTCGGCCCTACTACCCGTCGTTCATGGTCGCGCTCACCGGCGACTATCAGCTGACTTTCAACTTTACGCTGAGCACCGGCACCACGCGCGAGCTGGTAATTAATTCGCATCGCAAGCTGAACGGCGGCGAGTGGCACAAAATCTGGATCGACTACAACGAGTATCACGTGCGTTTTATGATAAATACGGACTATCAAATGGTCGATCTGCTGCCCGAGGAGGAGTTCGGCCCGTTCGAGGGCAGCATGTACATTGGCGGAGCCACCGCGTAAGTAGTCGCCACTCCTCGATCCTTTACAACTTCACACACGACCGCATTGACGTTCAATCGGCGACTGCGCGCTGCGGCGCTGGAAATTTATGATGGCAATTTTTATTTAATTATTATCGAACGCACGAAGAAACGACTGCCGGCATGTGCATTCATGTGGCAGCCGTCGGCGGCTGTTGCGCGGCCCATTGGTTAATGGCACAAAGAAAGCACGCGCCGCAAATATGGCTGCCGCTGCACACAATGGCCGCAAATGGGCCATTGGCGACGTCGCACAGTGCTTCGACTCCATACAAAATTGTGGCAAAAATAGAAGGAGTTGTTAGATTTGAATGAAATTTCACACATATAGTACTTTGGGTCTACTAAGCTCAAAAATGAAGTTACATTTTGTATATATGTTATAGTTTTTTTTTTAAATCTTTCTTTTGTAAAAAAAATTACAAATTTTTTTCTTTAATTTTAGGAAAATATAATTGTTCTAAATTTGAAGCAAACTTACTTTTAAACATAATTGAAAACATGCAAAATTCTAAGAAATTTGCTAAAATAGAGATGTTGTCAAATTTTGTCTCAGATTATGCGTATTTACTGTTTCTTTCATAAAAGTGTAATAATTTTTTTAATAATTGACTGGCACGACAGCCCGCTTACGCGAGACTAAGGCCTAGCTTCCCGCAACCACCCGTGTTGTGCGTGTGAATTTGTACGCGGGTTGAAGGGACCTACAGTTTTATGCCGGTTCCGAACGGCAGGTTGGGAGCTTTTTCATAAGCAATTTTTACTCTCAGAGGTTTGCCATTTCCAGCTAAGAGGACAGCCACCGAAAGAGAAAACTAGTTTTCCCGTTATTTTTTTTTTAGTTGTTATTACAGGCAGTATTTGAACCTGAGGTTGCTGCCTGCGACTCGCGGTCCAACGCACTAACCAACTGAGCCACGGCGGCTGCCGCATAAAAGTGTATTTGAATTTAAATTACTACTGATTTATTTTTGATTTATTTTTCTTCACTTTCGTATTGCAAATCTGTGGAATTGTCTGCAAAGGTATCAACAATTTTTATATCGTCTTCAGTCTCTTTTTTCTTAAAAATATATAAATCAATATTATTGTTTCTAATAGTATTGCTATTAGATTTTGTAGTTCTCTTTAGAGATATGCGCAAATCGGAACACGTAATGAGATAAGCCATTAAATCTTTATTCGTTTCTTCGCGTGAAGTTTTTCTTGTATGGCTTAAACGAAAGTGCCGAATATGTTTGTGGCTCGCCTCCAAAGTCTCCTCGGAAAAGCAACCTTGTTGAATTAAAGTTTTTATTAATGCCTTAATAATATGTTTCTCTAATTTAACTCTTACCTCTGACATCCATTGATTAATACTTTGTGGGCAGTACTAGGCATGTTGTTTTTGAAAATTAAAGTAAAAAGAAGAAGAATGTTTTAACATTTCGGGGGGTCAGCACTAACCCTCCTCCTAGCTGCGACCCTGCAAACATGTATTAAATTCAAAACATGCCCATTCTTTATAGCTCTATTGCCTTATTAACTTAAGGGATTTCTGTAAAAAAATCCACTTAGAGGTTTCGAAAAAATTAAATATTTTCCAAAGGCGCAAAAAGACGCAGAATTTTTTTTATGGACTTAAGAGAAGAAAGTCCATTTAAAATAAGTCATATAAAGGATTTACGCCAGTTCACGCCATTCGGTTGTAATTGCCTTTCTAAATTTGGTTATTTTTCATTTTCATTGATTAAAAAAAAATATTTTTGAAAATTCGTAAAAAAAAACTAATTAACCTAAACAAAAAAAAATGATCAGCGGTCCCGCTCTCCTTAATGTAGTTGTAATATTAAAAGAAATTTCTAGCCTATCTGCAACATTACATTTTCTACAATTTTTTCTATACAAGCACCTAAATTTCATTTTTCCCCTTCATCAATTTTTGTCAAAATATATCCGACTTTGACAAGCTATATCTCCTAATCACGGTAATTTTTCGAAAAAAAATTTCGGATCCAGCTTAATTAAACAATTATCTTTAACATGATACTACTTTTGTTAAAATCCGCAATAATTTTTTCCCCTATTTTTGTCCACTCTCGAAGCACTGTGCGTCGGCGCGTTCTTACAGATTTATTAATTTAATTGGAATTTTAATGTGTTCGATTAACTGCAGACACATTGAGCCGGCCGCATGCCGCACGCGAGCAATGTCAACGCAACACTGTGCTGCACCGGCAGAAAAC
>OY764962.1:91318984-91367666 GCA_963668005.1 Melieria crassipennis
CACCGACAACGATCCGAGCAAGACAGTGCAGCGTGACTGGCTGGTACGAGCTTCCGAGTGGAAACCATCGCGTCCAAAGCAGCCGCCGCCTCCAACAGAGGCACGCAATCAGCGTAGTCCTTGTGGCAGGATATATGGCACACACACAAAACTGATATGCAGCTCTTGTGTGTGCATGTGTGTGTTAATATTTAGTTGCTTTTGTTTAATAGGTTCAGCTAGAGGCGGATTTGGGGAGCGAGCGCGGCTTAGTGCGCGCATATCTCGAGTAGCTCGTGAGTAGCAGTTTTTGTGCAGCATCATAAATCAAGACGCGGCTGTCTGTCGCACGCAGGAGCGCGATACGAACCGAACCAAGCGAGATAATGTCAAGTCGAGTTGTTAATATTCGCATGACACAGCAGCAGCAGCGGCAGTAGTAGCGTTCCTTGCGCCCGTTCCAGCGTCAGTGTCGTCACTCGGCACAGTGGGACTATTTCAGGTGACAATCGAACAGACGGCACAATTAAAAATGCATTGTTGCGCAGAGCTGCACAAAAGTCGCTTTTAGAAAGATAAAATGTGAAGTCGACACCCACGAATTTTAAACATTCTCTTGGAGATACTGTTGCGTCCACTGTTAAGCCCTACGATTTGAGTATCCTTCTTTTTCTGCTCGGGTTCTGTAGATCCAGATAGATTCGGAAACATATGGTCTTGATGAGGCCGGACAATCTGAGTATCCTTCCCTATCAGCTGTTCTTTCCTATCTATTGGGTTCCCTGTAGACCTAGACGGAGTCTTTTTGGGAACGTTTGGTTTTAGTGAGGACACTTAAACTTCCACTTGAAGACTCTGTTCGGTCTGAGCATCCTTTTCTATCTTTAGTTCTTCCCTATGTGTTCGGGTCTCTTTAGATCCAGACGGATTATTTTAGGAAACATTTAGTCTGGGTGAGGGCTTTTTAACTTCCATTGTGAAGCCCTACAATTTGAGTATCCTTCCCTATCAGTTGTTTTTTCCTATCTAATAGGTCCTCTGCGGCAGCCGCCGTGGCTCAGTTGGTTAGTGCGTTGGACCGCGAGTCGCAGGCAGCAACCTCAGGTTCAAATACTGCCTGTAATAACACCTAAAAAAATAACGGGAAAACTCGTTTTCTCTTTCGGTGGCTGTCCTCTCAGCTGGAAATGGCAAACCTCTGAGAGTAAAAATTGCTTATGAAAAAGCTCCCAACCTGCCGTTCGGAACCGGCATTAAACTGTAGGTCCCTTCAACCCGCGTAAAAAAATTCACACGCACAACACGGGTAGTTGCGGGAAGCTAGGCCTTAGTCTCGCGTAAGCGGGCTGTCGTGCCAGTCAATTAAATTAATTAAATAGGTCCTCTGCAAGTACAAACGGAGTCTTTTGGGAAACATTTAGTCTTGGAGAGGGCCTACAATCTGAGTATCCTTCCCTATCTGTTGTTCTTCGCCATCTATTGGGTTCCCTGAGAGGCAGACGGAGTCAAGCCCTACAATTTGAGTATCTTTTCCTATCTGTTCGGGCTCTGTTTGTTAAAGACGGAGTATTTGCGAAACATTTTAGTGAGGGCATTCAAAATTCCACTTGAGGATCCTTTTAGGTCCATTGTGAAACCCTACAATTTGAGTATCCTTCCCTATTTGTTGTTCCTTCTTATCTGTTCGAGTCCGTGTAGAGGCAGACATAGTATTTTGGGAAACATTTGGTGTTGGTGAAAACATTCAAACTTCCACTTGAAGACCCTGTTAGGTCCATATCTGTTGTTCTTTCCTATCTATTGAGTTCCCTGTAGATCCAGACAGAATCTTTTTGAAAAAAGCACATCCGAGCTGATTTCTTGCCTTCAAATTTAATTCAATATAACACATAAAAAGCTACAGGAAACACCAAAAGTTGACACAGGCTGCGCTTCAACTAAACACATTTTCTATATCAACTTTATTCTTCGTAACTCGGTAAGACACGACAAAGCGTAATGCACTTAGCGCGCGGCTTTGAGCTGGAGCTCGCATGGGGACAGGAAAACCACGTCATAAAATTTTCCACTCGCTGCTACCCGCACTCGAGGCATTCATAATTAGGTGAATGTAAAATGAAATTTGATTTCTGTGAAAATTTCATGGATGAAATCAATTTGCCAGCGGCAAAGTGTAGTTGGTGGGTGAGGGTTGTGAGGGGAGCACGGCGAAAATTCAATGTAACGATGGCATAGTAAATTTGCACAGCAGCCAGACGATGCGCGGCGCGTATCTATCACACACACACACGTGACTTCTTCTTGGCGGTGTATTGCAATATTTTTTTGTTATCCTTGCGGCTGTGAAAGAACACTCGGGAGTGTGTGTGTGTGTGTGCGCCTTCACTTGCAGACTGCTGTGCGCATAAATTCAATAAGTGGTAGTAAGCTTTTCATATTACGACAGCGCTTTATACGCCAAAATCTTAATACAAGAGCACCTCAGCGTGCGCGGAAGTTGGTGTTATCAACATCAAAGTGGCGCGCGCGTACATTGGCTTTGATGTGTGTGTGTGTGTGTATTTTGTGGATGTATATAAGAAAGTACCATCGTAGTTATGGTGGTGCTGAAGGCACTGATGTGTGCGCAAATGCGCTGAGAGAAATTGTGTACGGTTGCCAAGGTCAAAGAAGAACCAAGAGCCAAACTCAAAGCCGGAGTTAGAGTCAAAGCCAGATCGACAGTAAACGTCAGAGTCAAAGTCTCTGACCTGAGAAAGGAGTCCTAGCCAGCGGCAATGTTAGAATCAAAGGCAGAGACACAGTCAAAGCCTGGAGTTGAGCCAAATTTAAATTGTTAAATTGCCAAGGTCAGAGTCAACCCCAATGGCAGTGTTAGAGTCAAACCTATAGCCAGAGTCAAAGTCAAACCCAGAGCCTTAGTCAATGCCAGAATCAGAGTCAAATTCAAGGTAAAAGCCAGCTAGAGACAAATTCAAAGCCAGAGCTAGAGCTAGAGTGAAAGCCGCAGTTGGTATCAGAGCCTCAGCCAAACCCAGAGTCAGAGTGAGAGTGAGATTCAAAATCGGATCAAGAGCCAGAGTTAATATCAAAGTGAAAGTCAAAGGGATAGAGTCAAACCCCTGGCCAAAGTCAGAGTCAGAGCCAAAGCCAAAGACAAAACCGGAGTTAGAGTCAGAGTCAAAGCCAGAACGAGAGTAAACGTCAGAGTCAAAGTGGCAGTGCTAGAGTTAAAGTTAGAGCCAAGCCAGAGCAAGAGTTGGGGCCAGAGTCGGAGCCAGTATAAGAGTCAAAGTCAGCGCAGAAGTAAGAGCCAGAATCAAACTGAAAGCCATAGGCAGAGTCAAACCCAGTGGCAGTGTTAGAGTCAAAGCCAGAGCCTTAGTCAAAGCCAGAAGCAGAGTCAAAGTAAAAGCCAGACCGAGGATAATTCAAGGCCAGAATTAGAGTCAAACTCAGAGGCAGATTAAAGGCCAGCGTCAAAATTAGATCCACAGTTAGAAGTTGTCAGAGTTGAACTCAGACGCAGATTCAAAGCCAAAGCCAGAGTTATGGCCAGCGCCAAATTCAAAGCCACAGTCAAAGTCTTATTTAAATCCAGAGCTACTGCCAAAGAGAAACTCAGAACCAGAGTTAGAGTGAAAGTCAGAGCCATAGTCATAGCCAAAGGCAGAATCACAGTTAAAACCCATGAATGAGTCAAAGCCAGATTGAGAGTCAGAATAAAAGCCAGCTAGAGACAAATTCAAAGCCACAGTTGGAGCAAGAGTTAGAGTCAAACTCAGAGGTAGAGTTGTAATTAGATCCACAGTTAGACGTTGTCAGAGCTGAACTCATGGACAGATTCAAGCCAAACCTGAGTTAGGGCCGAACTCAAAATCAAAGCCACAGTCAGAGTCAGAGTCATATTTAAAGCCAAAGCTATAGTCAAAGCCAAAAACAGAATCAGAATTAGAATCAATGACAGAGTCAACGCCAGAGTCAGAGTCAAAGTAGAATCCAGACAGAGGCAAATTCAAAGCCAGAGGGAAAGTCACAGTTGGAGCGAGAGCCGCCGTCAAACCCTGAGTCAAAGCCAGAGTCAGAGTGAGATTGAAAATCGGATCCAGAGCCATAGTTAACATCAAAGACAGAGTCAAAGCAAGAGTCAGAGTCAAAGAGAAATGCAAACAGAGGAGTTGGAGCCGCCGTCAAATCTTGAGTCAACGCTAGAGTCAGAGTGAGATTAAACATCGGATCCAGAGCCAGAGTTAACAACAAAGACAGAGTCAAAGCCAGAGTTAGAGTCAAAGTAAAATCCAGACAGAGGCAATTTCAAAACCAGAGGGAAACCCACAGTTGGAGCCAAAGCCGCCGTCAAACCCTGAGCCAAGCCAGAGTCAGAGTGGGTTTAAACATCAGATCCAGAGCCAGAGTTAACATCAAAGACAAAGCTGAAACCAGAGTTAGCGTCAAAGCTTCTTCTCCTCAGAGACCCAAAGACACAACTAGAGACCGAGCCACAGTCAGAGTTAAAGCGACAACCACAGCTCGAACCAGAGCCCAAGTCAGAGACACATATATACTTTTTCATATAATTTTGTATACTTAAATATTTACACTTTTATTACAAATGAATCGCATCCCTTGGGGGGCAACCCTTAGTTTCAACCCTTGAATTTTCGCCAGTGCATCTCGGCCACATATGTGTAATGACCTTTGGTGGCATTGGGGGGGCGTGAGGAGTGGGGAAAATAACGTCGCTTGTGCTGCTGTCTTGCCATCATCATCTCAACTGATTGTTCCTTTGGGGACGAGGCAAACTTGGCTGTCAGATTTCCACATTAATGCTACTACGCCAACCGTTATGGCTGTTGCGTTGGCGTTGTTGCTGGGCGCTTGGTTGCTATTCACTGTTCCTCGCTGTCGTTTACAATAAAAATATTTCACTCACAATATTTATGCCCAGCTCCCGTACTTGTGTATTCAGGTGCGAGAGCCATTGTATGTGTGTACAATGTGTGTATGTGTGTGTGTGTGTGTATGTGATGCGGGTGTGCTGCGTAGCCATCAAACGGAGGCGCGCCACTAGCTGCCAAATTCGACTCGCTGCTGTCGCTCCTTGCGGCCGCTTTTTGCAATCCTTTGGTGGTAACTAACTAAATTTAGTTGTGCAAATGTTTAGTTTTGATAATGTAGCGTGTAAAATGTTTCTGTTTTCATTACGCAGTCTTGCGCCAAAATATAAAACTTAAACGCGCGCCAAGGACGAAGAATGTTGACAGTGCTGTAAAGACGTTAAATGTTTGCTGCAAATGTGCGTTGCGTTGCGCTCTTTGTTCCTCATTCTGCTGGCTGCTTTTCACTTTGCTTCACGCAGTGCTTTCTTTCTTGCCTTTTAACTTTTGGCATTGAGTGAGAATATTAAATGGCGGATAAAATGGCGCATTTAACTAGTGAATTGGACGCGCTGCTGGAGTAGATTAAGTGCGGCATTTACTTTTGTACAAGGAATGTGGGGACTGCGTAGCGAAGAATAGGAATCTGGGGCAATTGCAAAAAGTTAACACTAATTTTTTAATTTTCAGTGAGATTTATTTTTCTTACTGTGTTGTTTGCGTTTGTATTCTACGAACATAGACTGGATTTGAAAATAGTTTGAGAGATTTATTGCTAAAGTTATTCAATGTACTAAAATGTCTAATCTGATACTTTCCTTCTCCTTATGTGCCTAAGTTTTCCGTATTTCTGCTGCCCGGACTCGGCCTCGGCCTCGTTCAATGTTTATTTTTCATACGGTTGTAACATTCCATCAACCGACTCTACCCGCTCCGATGTTTTCTGCCAAATTCTTCACACAGTAATGTTGGGATTAGTTAGTAGAAAGTTGAATTAGTAAAAAAGTAGCTTATAATTGTCTTGGATAGTTATTTATAGTTGGGTTATGTTAGGTTAGGTTAGGTTAAAGAAGCGGAGTGTACGGCATGCACTTCCGCTCGGCGATCCCATTGGGTCCATTATGAATCCCCTTGTTTTTGAATCCTGTGTCCTTCCCTATCTCAGGGTTGCCAGATCAGGAGATTTCCTCCTAGATTTAGGAGATTCTTGGCCTTTTAGGAGAATTTTTAGCAGAAAGAATTGTTTAGGAGATTTAGATGATGATACATTTGATATCATTAGTGGCACTGAAGCCTTAAATATTGAAAGCCAAAGTGTCTAATTTATTTTAATTAAATTTTATGCTTCAAAGTGTATAATTTAAGCAATGAATGATGGAAGTTTGCAAAAGCGATCCAATTTTTTCTAATCTAATTTTTTATATATATATTAAGTTTGTGTTGTTGTGTTGTTGTTAAGCTGAAGCTGAATGAATAAAAATGCTGTAATAAAAAAAACAAAAAATATTTTTATTTTTTAAGTGAAGTTTTATTCTTTAGTTTTTAATGACAAAAATTAAAAGAACAAAATTTAAGGGGTTTTAACATACATTTTTGGGAAACAATTTTAGTTTGAATGAATGAATAAAATATAAATTTTTATACATGTATATATTTTTTATATAATATTTTATATATTTTATTTTTTTTAATTTTTCATATCTAATTTTTTATGTATTAAGTTTGTGCTAAGTTGTGGTTAAGCTGAAACTGAATGAATAAAAAAGCTGCAATAAAAAACGTAAAATAATTTTATTTTTATGAGAAATGACAAAAATTAAAAGAAAAAAATTTAGGATTTTTTAACATAAATTTTTGGGAAACAAATTCAGTTTGAATGAATTAATAAAAAGGCTGCAATGAAACAAAAACTAAATATTTTTTAATTTTACTTGTTTTATAAATATTTGTATACATGTATATATTTTTTATATAATGTTTTATATATGTATGTATTTTAATTATTATTTTTTTAATGAGAAGTTTAATTGCTAAGTTTATAATACAAAAATTAAAAGAAACAAATTTTAGGATTTTTTAACATACATTTTTGGAACAGAAATTTCAGTTTGAATGAATGAATAAAAAGGCTGCAATAAAAAACTAAGTATTTTTTTAATTTTATATATTATATATATATTTTTATATATGTATAGAGTTTTTAAATATTATTTTATATATTTTATTTTTTATAATTACAATAACTAAAAGAAAACGATTTTAAGAGATTTTGTAAATTTTTGGAAGGAATTTTCAGTTTTTCTTTTTAAGATTTAGGAGAAAGTAATTTCAGGTGCCTGGCAACACTGCCCTATCTGCTGGCATGACTTTAGATCCTGACGGAATTGTTTGAGAACCATTTGGTGCTGGCGAGGAAATTGGGTAGATCCGTAAGTCCATCGAAGAACCTGGCCCCAAGGAACCGTCCTACCTGCAGTAATGGACAGTGTCAAAACAGGTGTGCTCGATTGATTCCATTGCATCCTCTTCGCCAGTCACCAATGGACAGTCAATGGACTGAATTTTCATAGCAGTTGCTTGTTTATTTATTATTGAATAACTGAATTTCTTAAACCGCATACTTATCTTTTCATTAGGTTAGCAAATTAGTTAATAGTAACTGTAAGTAATCAAATCATGCCCGACTAAGAAATATCTCAGCTCTGGGAAATATTTATTTTTAGTTGTACTTAGCATAATTAAAAAAATTTTTTTTTTGGTAAGCGATTTTTTTCTTCTCAGATGAAAGTAAAATTAAACGACTAACCGATAATTGGTTTAGGTTATACTGGCTGCCAGTAAGGCCATGCATGGACCCTTTGAGTTCTTGGTGATGCCAGTCGGAGTTTGGAAATATGAAAACACTAATTGTTAACTTTCATAAAAAGAAAACCACTAAAATAAAAGATTTTTCCATACCTCTGCCCAAACTTTGACAGCTTATTGCTCGAACGTTTAGATGACAATGCTGTCATTCTTTGACATTTATACTCTGTCATAGTCACAATTTTGTCATGAAGTACTATGTTATTTTACAGTGGGTTGGAATTGTTACAATTTAATATAAAAACTTTTATTTTGTTTGCCAAATTTGTTACTTAAATATTATCTTTAATGATGAAGCGCACTTTTGACTAAACAGTTTCGTAAACAAGCAAAAGAGAATAATTTACAGCAGTGTCTATAGACAATGTCATTGGGTCAAACGAGAATGGGCAAACAGTGACTGTCTTATGTCTGGCCATGACAATGAACAATTTTTAGCCTCAGGTGGATGATAGATTCATGTCATCTGTCATATCAATGACATGTTGTCGCAATAAGACGACGAAACTTGTCACACTTTGGACATAAACTTGGTGCAAGAAAATCTGTCGAAAGCATTGATTCCAGGAGAGGCAATCTGGAATGCCCTCCAAGAAAGAAACTGATTCACTTGGAGATACGTTAAATTGATGGTTTATGGAAACTAATCACAACAATCAAACCATTGCACAGTGATTCGTTCCATAGACGAAATTTTAAAAAGTTTATAGTCTCAGAATTTAACAATTTTAATGTCATTCGAAAGATAAAACTCCAACTAAGAAAACCCCAAAAAATCTGTGCAAAAAATTAATTAGTGTGTGTGCAAAAGCTGCCCAAAGTCGGAACTTTTTTCACAAAAAAATTTAAAGACTACTAAGTAAATAAACCAGGGACTTAACTATTATAAGTTTTTTAAGAAATTAATTGCAATGTAACTATTACAATGCAACATCAATTTTATTTGTTGATTATAATTATTATTTGTGACAATTAATTTTTACATTGCATAATAACTGTTATGAAAAATAAATAATTTGTTCATTCTAGATAATTATTTTTTTGGGATTTTTTTTATTTACGTTGCTTCATAACTTTTATTTATGACTTTTTTTATTTACGTTACCGATAACTATTATTCTGAGAAAATTTTTTTTACGTTGCTTCATAACTTTTATTTTTGATTTTTTTGTTATTTACGTTGCCGATAACTATTATTTGAATGACAATTTTTTTTACGTTGCCTCATAACTTTTATGAAAAAAATTTTTTTTATTTACGTTGCCTTGCCACATTTTGAGTATGAACTGATTTTTAATTGTTTAGTTGTGGGTGGAAATTAGGTTTCTGCAGTTAATTTGCGTTTGCCAATTTAGAACAATTAAAAATTAATTCATATCCAAAAATGTAGTAATTCAACGTAAAAAATTTGTTTTTCAAAATAATAGTTATCGGCAACGTAAATTAAATAAAAATCATAAATAAAAGTTATGAAGCAACCTAAAAAAAAATATGTCTCAAAATAATAGTTATCGGTAACGTAAATAAAAAAAGTCATAAATAAAAGTTATGAAGCAATGTAAAAAACAAAAATCCCAAAATAATAATTATCGACAACGAAAAATATATTTGTTACTTATAATAGTTATTATGCAACTCAAAAATAATAATTACATGATAATAGTTATAGGCGACGTAAAAAATTTCTTATTGGGAATAATTGTTATAAAGCAATAATTTTAGAAATTTCTTAAATTAGGGCAATTTTTTTATTCCCAAAAATATGGATAATAATTATTTTAGGTCTCTGAAATAAACTCATAAAAATACATACATTAATTAATGGCAAGAAGTTGCTATAACTTTCAATATAGATTAAGAATTGATGTGTCCATTTTCGCTTTGAATGTTTTCTCAAAATTTGCAAAGCTGAGGCTTCTACTTCACTTTTCATTTAAAATATTTTTCACAATCAAAAAGCTGAAAATTAGCAAAACTTAGGGGAAAATATCTAAAAAGTATGTAAAAGTATGTTCCTGAATTTTTTTTAATGTTTATAATAATTTTTTGTCGAATAATGTAAACACATACTCCGATATCTTTCGATCTCAGAAAACTCGTATTTTTCGAAAAAATAAATTTTATTTACCCCTAAAAGTATGCAATCAGCATGATTATAATTTTTATTGCAAAACTAAAGGGTCCTCATACAATTTCTACTACTTTTTGCAATTATCAATGTTGACGGTACTTATTAAATTTGAAATCTGAATAATCTAGCCAACACACTTGTTGCTATAGCTTTCCAAAAAAGACGAAAATTGCAAATTTAAGTCTCAAACTACAAAAGCTTAAGAAGAAGAAAATGCAGATTTAAATTCAGCAAAGCAATTTTACTAAGAACAGACCACACCTTCTAATTTTGTCCCTCGGTTGTATGGAAACGAATCACTGTGCATTGGTGCGATATACCCCGACTTTTGCAATAAAATCATACAAAATTGAATCTCAACAAAATTAAATTAAATTGAATCTTATTGAGTTCTGTTCACGAAACCGGAAATGTCATTTGATTGATATCACATTTGAAAATTAAAATAGCATTGAATTTGTATTAATTTGCAATTAAGGCATATGTCACATTTTAAACCCAATCTGTCAATTCAATTTTAAGGTTCAGAAAGCTTAATGAAAAACATTTGCCAAATCTGAATAAAACTTGTCAAAAATTTCGTTGCATACTTATGGCATTCAGTTTAATTGACTTGCATCGCAGTGCGTCTAGTTGTCCTTAAACGAACCTTAACCCGTTGACGCGCGTCTCAATTGCACGCGAGAGCTGTCGGCGTTTTAATTGAATCCATTTCAAAAACGCTTCACATCCCAATGAGCAACAACCTTTGCCGTGTTAAACGCTTTCGCCCGGCTGTGGCAGATTGGCGGCAGCACTAATAGCTCACGTAAACTCACAAATGCACTTGCAGACACACATCAAACGTTGCGCTGCCATTGTTGTTGGCCAATACTAGGCGCGCTGACGGCAAAGTTGAAGCTTTTAAGCGCTGAAGTTATTCAATTTTCTAGCCCACAACAACCGCAACCAGCGCCTAACACATCAACAATAACACATACACACACAGACACACAGAGCTCATGAAACGTGCGGCTTCAGGAGATTGAAACAAGCAAATTTATATGTTTGACTCGATGGCAACACAGCGCGTCATGTCAGGAGCTGCCACCTGACAGACTTCTATTCCCATTCCGGACTTTCAAACTCACAGTTGAAGCGCTTTGCGCTACCGCACAGCTTACATAAAGCGCGCACCCTTTGCGCCGTCACACGCATGACACGCACACACTGACACCCGCATACGCAGATCTGAAATCTGTATGACATCTATGCCTCCTCTGTCTCTCTCTCTTCTCGCTTTTTCGATCCCTTGTGGGGGCGCGTGCGGCGCTTAATTCGGCCCCCGCGGCAAAAGCGTGTGATTTATTTCATTTGCTGTCATATTGTTGTTGTTGCCTGTTGTAGTTAACCTTATCGCCGACAGATATATTCATGTATACAAATGGTTGTTGCTGTAATTAGGCGAAATTTACCTGTTAATTTGGTGTCGCTGACGTCAATTTGGCGGTATTTGAAATGTTTCGCCGCTTGTTCTGCACTAAAATTCGTATGAATTTAATATTGCAGCACTGGCAGGCGATGCTTCATCATCGTTTAACCTACCATTAACTGCGTCTGTGTGTGTGTGTTTATGTTTATGTGTGTCTGTGTGTGTCGGCTCATATCAATTTCGCACACAGTCACTCAGTGTCGCACACTGCGTGCGCCATTCACATCAAAGCTGACACCTTCATAACATAATTCATGTGCCTATGCTTTCGGCGAACGACATCCTGCCGACGCTGCTCACCGCACCCCAACTTGACGCACAAATGTCTTAGTGGCTACGGCAGCCAGTGGGTTTGTTGTTTTAGCCCTTCGAGCACATCTTGTCGGCTGCTGATGTGCGCACCTTTGGTTTGCGGGCACACATACACACGCACACACACACACAGTCACTCACGCACGCATACAAACACATTGACTATGCCGTGTCTTGCGCCGGCATCCGGTTCCCACTTGCTGTTATTGTCGTGTTAATGAGGTTACTCATACGCCCCGGTGTCTGCGGTGCGCCCAATTGCTGAGTCGGTCGGCAAGTGTTGGCACCGGCAGCTGTAATTTTAGCAAAACTCCACCAAACACATGTTGGTTGTTGTCATTGCCGTTGTCGTCGTTGTTGTTGCCGTTGTTGCTGTTGTTCTGTTGTGTGTAAACGTGTGTTAGCAGCCACGCCGCACGTTGCCTCTGCGTTCGTTCTATTTAATTTGCAATTATGATTCATTGTGTGTGCAACAGCTGTGATCGCCGACCAGGCGTTGTGTTCCCTGGTTATTCTTCCGTTGTTATTTGCTTTTTGTTGCTGGCATAATTTATGGGGAAAGACGATTTTCATTGTTTTGTGCACATTATTGGTCTTCGAGCAGATAGAACTGAAGTCTGCCTGTCGCTGGTTTTGGCAGCTCATCTCACAGGTTACTCATACGCCTAGTGGTGCATTGTGTACGTTATGGCACATTAACTTGCTTAACACCAGAATGATCGGCCAACCGAAACTTCTTTAAATGTGCAGATGAAATAATTTTATCTAAAATATACTTTAATAATATTTTTGTTTCATTAATAGCAAAAAAAGTTCAATTACTGACACTTTTTCACGGTATTTTATTGATATATTTGATTGGATTTGATTTTTTTAACTATTTTAATTTAACTTAAGGGGTTATATACAAAGTTAGGGAGAAAAAGTGAGCTAAGTTTGTGATTTTTTACAAAGGTTTTAAGCAAGTTTTATTGGATAAAGCAAAATACAATTTTCTAGTACTTACTTATCGAAGAAATAAAAACACTTTAAATTTTGAGAAAATTTTGAAAATTGTCGGAGTTAGGACATATGCCTCGCAGCGCTTTTTTTTTGCAGAGGCTTGCGGTGAACGTTCTCCAAAGCGAACCGCTCAACTGAAATCAAAAAAGGAAAAAAAATATTTAAGAAAAGTGTATTCTGGTGTACTTGAACGATTTGGTTTCCCAAAACAATTTTTTTTTTAACCCTCTAACCCGCCAAACAGAAAAACGGGGTATGGAATAAATTAAAATATCAAATTGGGTTAATTTGGCCACAAGAAACACGAATCTGAACTTATTTTTGCAATACCGTTAACGGTTTGGCCACCAGATGCAAAAAAAGAATGACCGTCTACTGATGGTCATTCCGGTTAGCGGGAAAAAAAATGCATACTGTTGCTCATATACTGAGTAGCAAACGAAATTGAGTTTATTCACTTCTTGTCGTAATAAATGTAATCCAATGGTAAAAATATAGTTCAAATGGAATAAATTAAATATTTTGCAGTTCCAAAATTACATATTTACATACATACATATGTGTATGTGACTTTTTATTTGTCGTTATGAAAACCAAAAAAGCAATTTGTTCCTGCTGTGAGGCATAAATTCAGCTTACACTTCAAGCAGTATACTTGAGTATCTGATTTCTTACAGTATTTGCAGCGCCTTTTACCCTTTGAATCTGTCATTCCTGGATAATGTTCATAGCCATCGTCTCGCTCGTCGTCGGACGGTATCTTAGCTTTCGTTCCGACTTCGGATAAAGTATGTTTTGCAGATAATGTAGATGGCCTGCCAACAGGCACATTCTTGTATTTGCAAAGGCTTCAGGGAAATCTGGTAACTTGAATTTTCTTTTTCACCTTCATTGGCACGTCGATATAATATGAAGGCATTTGTCATAATCATATCTAACAAATGATAGAAGAGCCGCAGCGCACAGTTACGTGTCTTCAACCGGATATGATATCTGCCTATCAAGCCGTCCATCAAAGCCATACCTCCCATATGGGCGTTGTATTCCTTAATTATGTGTGGGCATTGGACATCTACATATTCTTTCTTCCTTCGGTCATACCGAGGTTTTGTACCGGCTTGTGAGGATGTTGCTGCTTGTGAAAATTGTTGAAAACCAACATAAGTAGAAGCAAAGGGAACTACCTTGGTGTTCTTCGACAAAACGGTTGAAACTTCGACACCGTATGCTGACCCAGTGTATTTCTCGTAATACCCACGATCAGCCTTGGTCAATTGCTTATCCGAAGGAAACTTGCATTGAGGTATTCTATTTGATCGAATAGTACGCAATGAATATATACCGTGCGCACGGAGATATACCAACAGAGGAATCGACGTGTATACTTAGATTATTGAAATAAATTATGTATGTATATTGTTGGGAGTTGTTTGTGAAAGCCGTACGACTACGTTAGCTGCAGATACTAGGTCGAGTGAGCCAGGAAGCACCACATTATCACCAGACCCATTATAAATCTCAAACCGATATGAAAACCCCATTAAGTCTCAAAACACGAAGAATTTAATTCCCAATTTGTGCGGTTTGTTTGGCATATATTGACGCAGGTGATGACTCATCTTCGTTGCGCACATCTACTCATCCACGCATAAACGAGAAGTTTTTGTAATGGAATCAAATCTTTCGTTTAGTTTGTCCGAAATGAATCTGATTCTAAACAGACCACCAAAAAAATTGATTTTTTTGGTGGTCAAAATTTCAAAAAAACATTCATTGCAAAAAGTTAAAAATTTTCGGATGGAAAATGAATCGTTCAAGTACACGAGATCGTAAATAAAAATATTTGAAAAAAAATTTTTCGAAAATCGGATAAAAAGTTTTTGAGATATCACGTTCACCGCAAGAGTACTTTTGAAAACAACGCATTCCGAGATAATCACGTTTAGAGTTTTGTGCGCCAAGTGCCTATGAATAGAACCAGCGCGCTGCAAACGGCTGTAATTTGACAACCAGTGATCCGATCTGGATGAAATTTTGCACAGATATTTTCAAAATTATGTACTTTCAGAAAATGCCAACAAAATTTTTTCGATTTTTCGAGCCCCAACTTTGTATATAACCTTATAACCTTAATTCAATTCAATTCAATTTAATTCAATTCAATTCAATTCAATGCAATTCAATTCAATTAAGTTCAGTTCAACTCAATTCAGTTCAGTTCAATTCAATGCAATTAAGTTCAGGTCAGGTCAAATCAATTCAATTCAGTTCAATTCAATTCAGTTTAATTCAATTCAGTTCAATTCAATTCAATTCAATTCAATTTAATTTAATTTAATTTAATTTAATTTAATTTAATTTAATTTAATTTAATTTAATTTAATTTAATTTAATTTAATTTAATTTAATTTAATTTAATTTAATTTAATTTAATTTAATTTAATTTAATTTAATTTAATTTAATTTAATTTAATTTAATTTAATTTAATTTAATTTAATTTAATTTAATTTAATTTAATTTAATTTCATTTAATTCTAATCAATTAAATTCAATTCAATTTAACTGAACTGAATTGAATTGAATTGAATTGAATTGAATTAAACTGAATTGAATTGAACTGATCTGAATTGAGTTGAACTGAACTAAATTGAATTGAACTGAATTGACTTGACTTGACTTGAATTGAATTGAATTGAATTGCATTGAATTGAATTGAATTGAATTGAATTGAATTGAATTGAATTGAATTGAATTGAATTGAATTGAATAGAATGGAATTGAGTTGAATTAAATTGAATTGAATTGAACTGAATTAAATTAAACTGAAATTGTTTTGTTTTGTTTTAGTTTAGTTTATTTTTTATTTTATTTTATTTTATTTTTCTTTTATTTTATTTTAATTTATTTTATTTTATTTTATTGTATTTTTATTTTATTTTATTTTATTTTATTTTATTTAATGGTATTTTTTTTTTAATTTTATTCTATTCTATTTTATGTTATTTTATTTTATTTTATTCTAATTTAAACTTGAGGTAAGACTGTTTTAAACAATATTTTTAATCAGAAATCAGAATAGAAATCATTAGGTTGAGGTTAGGTTGAGGTGGCTGCCTCTGAAGACACACTTAGGCCTCTTAATGGGCCCGTTGTGATACCACAGATTCCACCCGTTTGAAATGCGTATGCAACACTGTTTTTTCAACATGTGATACACCACACATTTCAAACGGATGGGGAAAGGGAGGGGAGCGGACCTACAGTTTAACGCCGAATCCGAACGGCGATGGGCAGTTTTTCTTTCACACTTGGAGGTTTTGCCATTGCCTGCCAAGAGCGCACTTGTGCGATTCTTGTAATTCTCATTCCCTTCATGTGGATAGCGACAGAAGTAGATGCGTGTTTTTTTTCCAGCCCAAGCCAGGAATCGAACCCGGGGCGCTCGGTATGAGAAGCCAGCGCGCTACCCGCTGAGCTATCGAGGCCGACATAGAAATCATTGCAATACAAGTTTTTTAAAACAAAAGACCTCAATGTAGTCAATGTGACTTCGAGTATTCTAGTGTGAAGTATGTAATATGACTAGGCATTCAAATGCATTAAGTTGTTGTTGTTGGTATCCTAAGCACAACGGTTGTATCTGTGCCTATTTGCATCATTTGACTTTGACAGAAGCCAAGTGTTGCATTTGAGTCAAAATCAAATTTGAGTGCTTCAATAATGATTGTTAGATGTGCGTGTTTAGTAATTACGATGTCAATTATCCGATATGTATATGTCTGGAGTAATAATTGAAAATTCAAAGTGAGATGGTAAGTTATTGTTTAGGTCTCGTATTCCATACTGCTGACCGCTTTAGTAGTGGTTTATAATTGAGCAGAAATGTGCAAAACATTTAGCAGGTTTCATGTAGTGGTTTTCATTGAGCACGTCTGAACTTTTTTAATTGAATGGCAGACATCTTAATTGCAGATTCAGGCACATTCAATAGCATTTAAAGTTTCGAAGTTGATATCATTCAAATTGCCTGCTGCGACAGACCCTTGTTGCATAAATTGGGCTGGTTGAACGATGTCATTCTCCAGTTGGTCCATTGTTCTTGGATGGTTGCCATAAATCAGCGACCAGCATTAAATCGCACAACATAGTTTCATTTGTAAAAAATTGAGGCCCAAAAAACGTCAGTTAACATGACCCGCTACCGTTCGTCAGCCACTCTCGCTTTGGAAGATGCCTGAACCAATGACATTGTCTGACCAAAATTCACACCAATCATTCATCACCATACTCTCTTCCCAAATATGGCAATTGTACCTCTTCACAAAACCGTTCAACCAAATATTTTCTTCATCACTGAGGATCACTTTCTTTCTTTCTTCACTTTAGTTGTATTCTTCATCACTGAAGATCATTTATTGCAAATGTTCTTCATGACTTGAATTAATTTGTTCGCCAAAATTTTGGCGAATAAAACACACTTTTTTATTTAACAATCGAACATTTTTGACAGACAGTTGAGCAAAACATATCGAGCCCTTCCCGCGTTTTTATCGTATGAGCCAAAAACGAAATTTTACAGGAGACGTTTTGTTTGGTTTTCTCTGCATTGGCGCAACATAGTTGCATGATTTTTGGTATACACACATTATTTAGGATTACACACTTGGAATAGGTCATTTTAGTGACTTCAGCATAGCGGAACGGCGTTATTTTGGACATACGATAATTTGTGCGGGCACTATTATAAGCGATTCAAATATTGCAGTGGCACATACGATAAAATCGTTTCTAAGTAAAAAATAATTGTTTCCTTGGTATAATGTATTTTCATTTATTGAATACAAAATATTGTTACTTTCAGATTGATATAGTGTAATTCATAGGTGATATAGTGTAGTTTTATTTCAGAAAAAATTAAATACTATCTTCTTCATCTGTTTTAACTAGTACATCTTTTGTCATTCCATCAATTTTTAAATCTAAGTATTCATGACTAGCAGGGCCCCGTGGCTTTGCACGCATGTTTAAAGTCAATGAGGCCAATAAATCAAGTTCTTCCTTTGCTGATCCCGTTAGATTTTTATGTAAAAATACTTGTTTCATAATTTCTCATTTGAGAAATAATTTCACCTTTTACCATATTTGAAGTCAATTGGCGCATTAAATCATGTTTCCCCAAAAAAAAACTCTTAACCCATTGTTGGCCTCGTCAGATATCGATTTTCGAAAAAATGAAAAACTCGTATCGAATTATTTCACATTTAAAATAAGCATTTAACCAAGTTTGAAGTCAAAAAGCGTAAAAATCATACTTCTTCATATTTCTTTCATATTTCAAACTTTTAACCCTTGGTTCACCCCTTTATGTTTTGATTTTGAAAAAGATGAGAAACGCGTGTCAAATTATATTTGATTTCATGTGTTTTCACCAACTTTGAAGTCAAAAGGCCTATCAAGTCATGTTTTTTCGTAGTCTTTCCGTATACGAACCTTAACCCTCGGCTCACTGCGTTAAATTTTGATATTCGAGAAAATAAAAAATAGGTGTCGCATTATTTTTGATTTGAAGTATTTTTACCAAATTTTAAATCAATAGGCCTATTAAATCGCATTTCTTCATACAACACCTTAACCCATGATTTGCCCCTTTAGACCCCGAATTTAAAAAAATCCCGTCTTAGCGGAGGTTAATTTTTGTAGATGTACCTACAGTTCAAATTTCATGTTTGTAGCTTTAGCGGTTTGAGATGGGCGATGATGAGCCAGTCAGTCAAGATAAACAATTATATGCATATAGATTCACTTTTCACTATTAAAATGTTCTCAATTGTACGATTTATTTAGAAAAAGCCGTTTTTGAACTCTCTCTCTCTAAAATTTAACACACTTTTTTAATAAAGTTAAAAATTGCCTTTTTGCAACTAAAGCAATTTTATCGTAACCATAGTTAGTCGCAGGCACAAAAAATAAGGGAAAATTTTGAAATGGACATACGATAAAATTGTTTTTTCTCAAACTTCGTAACGGTTCATCGTAGAGATGTGAGCTTTTAGGGACTGATGACAAATTTAAAGTGCTATCGTTACCGGTAAAAAACTGAATTTCGGTAAAAATGGCTCATACGATAAAATCGCGGGAAGGGCTCGATATGTCAAAGTTATATTCTTTGAAAAGTCGAAGAGCGCATCTGAAAAACCTTCTAGTATTAAGTTTCGAATGTTTTCGAACTAATCAGTAGCCCTGAAGAAAAATCAGGCCAAAGTTTTTGCAATCATTTAAATAACTTGTGCTACTTTAGACATGAATAAATTTGGTTAACAACGTTGGGTAATATACAAATTCTGATATTAACTTTTCTGTTTTCTTCAAACCCGATATTAATCAATTGTTTCTTCCCTTAGCTATTTTCTTCTTAGCTATTTCCCTTTTTCTTTGTTTTTTTTTATTGAAAACCAAAATTGCAAAATCCAACTTTAACAATTTTACTGTGTAAATAATAAAACGAAATAACTAATAATTTTTATTTAATTTATTTAATTAACTTAAATAATTAATTTTTTAGTTTTTTTAATTTTTTTATATTTTTTTAAATTAGTTAAAGATTAACATTAATTAAAGATTAACATTTATTTAACATAATAATTTAAGAATAATTAAAAAAAGAAATCAGCCAGCTGTTCAATTCGCCATTGTTGTCATACAATTTTACATAAATAATAAATATAAAAAATAAAACCACTACACTACCTGTCACATGTGCTGGAGCGGTGGTAAGCGCATTCATTCCCTCGCTCCCTCCCTACGTCCCTCGATCAGCAAAGTTGTGTGAACAGTTTTTCGATGGCGGCTTTGTTGGCAGCACTTGGCCGCATATGCGAGGGCAAAGTTTGCGGCAAGTAATAACCATAAAAAAAGGCAACTGCCACGTTGGTTGCCTGCTGTTGCCATATGCCGATAAGTGCGTCTGCATGTCAATTTCAATATAAAAATGCAACAGCCAAAAAGCGTTGGAATATTCATATTAAGCGTTGCCAACTGCGCTGCCGCCTGCAAACTTTGCAGCACATAAACTGACAGCAACTCTTTGTCGCCCGCCAAGCTGGCAGCATGGCGTTCTCGATGTTTTGGCCGCATTTGCCAGAAAAGTTTCGGCACTTTGAAGGGAGCGTGTGTGTGTGTGTGTGCTCAGCAGCGTTGCCATTTGTCAAGTTGGCGCAAATGTGTGTTGATATGAAAATTGCATGAGGTTTGTGTTTGCTGCTGCTGCTGCGAGATATGCGCGCACTCCGAAACTTGCTGCTACCCTTCGCCCCCTCCGCCACATTGGCGTCATTTGCTGCGCGCATTTTCGCATTTTGTAAACATAAATTTGCGCTATGTGACATGTGCAAGTGCAACCATTTTGCTTCCGCTTTCGCGCGCCAACCGAACGCCCACACCGGCGGCGGCCGCTATCACCTGGCCGTGACGCGTGCCACAGGCAGCGCCATAACTTTAATTAGTTTTCAGCAGTTTTTCAATCGAATTGTTTTGTTTCATGTTTTTGTTCGAATTTAGTTCGAATTAAAATTTGTTATTGAATCACTAGAATGCGATCGCAAAGCTTTATTTGATTAAACTGTCCCCTCTCTCTGCTGTCTGTCTTCCCCTTAGTTCATAGCTATCTCGTTATGTCTCTCGCTAAAAGCGCTCCAAGCTGACACTTTTTGTTTTGCATGCTGTGCCGTGGGGTCAAGGGAAGCTGTGCTATCAGTCTGCCATGCAAATAGTTTCAATTATTCAGTCAACTAAATCGCATTAGGTGCGTGTACATTGCATTGGCCTTTGTTGGCCTGCGGTGAACGTTTTTTTGATTCAGCGGCTCAGTCAGCTGTCCGTTATCAGCGGCAGCTGGACTGCCTGCAGTGTTAATTTGCTGCTATCTCTGGTACACGTTGCGTGCGATGCTACAGTAAATAAAATTATGGCGCAAATTAATTCACATACACACACACACACAAAAATAAGGGCAACTCTGCAAACAGTATAAAATCGAATACGAATGTTCAGTGTTCAATAGCGTCGTTGGCCAAGCAGCCACACAAGCACTAATGGCCTGAGACCTTAGAGATAAAACCATAGGTTTGATGCTCGAGTGCCACATTATAAAGTGTAGTAAAAACAACCATTATGATTATAAGATGGCTTGAGTAATCTGTATTTCGTATTATCTAAGTGCAATCGCGTTACGCTGGATGACATTAGAAAGATACGATTTCGTACTATCAACACTTCTCAGACAACTTTGTGATTGCTTCACTGAGTTTTGATGGAGCGAGCCTGAAAGATGATTCCCAGCAAGGCACAAATACGTCACATTTAACAGTTTTTCTTCGAAAAAGACAAAGGGGGAAGGGGAGCCGAGGAAATACCCGGGAGGTCATTACCTCAAGCACTCTGGCTTTATAGCCCATTGTACTTAAGGCTCAGGAAAAGGCTGATAGAGCAGATGGGAATGGGGAAAAGAGAAAGGAAGGAAGGGTTATGTGTTCTCCTGTGCGAATTTCCCGGACTTTTGAATTCAATGAATCTCAGGAGATCACACGGGGTGAGTGAATGGTCTTCGTTCATTCTCATAACATCTGAACCCAGCGTGCGCAAACTCGTTCTGGAAAAGGCGGAGCATTCATAGAGAAAATGAACTATCTACCTCCTCTAGGCAGGATGTCCAAGTGGGATCTTCGATGATGCCCCTGTTGCTATATGTCGCCCTCATGGATTGTGTCCCGTGATTAGCCCGACCATTCGACGGAGATCTTTCCTTTCTAGCTTCTGAAGGAAATCCCCTACTTTCCTGTTCGGACTTATCACAAAACACTTTTACAGCTTCCCAAGCTTGACCAGCGTTCTCTATGTAAGTTATTAACACAGGACTTGATCCAGTCCAAGGTTCCTGCTAGACTGGTACCATGGGTGTACACTCTGATCCACATTTAGCCAGTTCATTGGCAGCTAGGTGATAGTTCAGGCTGCAATGCCCTGTCAGGATGTCTGCAATAATCCTCAGAGTATTCTTTGAAAGACTTATACATTCCTCGAATTTTCTCTTGTTATATGACCCGATAATCGTCCGGTTTAGTGATTGTTTTTCCCAGTATTAATTCCTGCTGATTATCTCGTTTTTTCTTATTAGGATGGATAAAGTTGCTTTTCCCAAACCACAAAAGTTTCTAGACTAACAAAGGGAGTAGAGACGTCCCTCCTTGCAAGCTTGCCTACCTTTTCATTTTCCCTCAATTCCAGCCTGACCCGGAATCCATATCTGTTTGTGGAGGTCAAGTTCGTTCAGTTTCTCAAGTAATTTCAACACCATTTTTAAAGAGATCTTAATGCCTTGATTACAACCTCGGCTAACAGAAAGAATCGCTATTTTCCGGTTCCGGTATTTCCTCGCTAAATTGAATTAAGCATATCCAAATATGGTTGTATGCTTGCCCATGGTTGGTTAGAGTGGTAATGCCCCAGGCATCCAATTAGCGCAGATGCGCCGTTTTGAGACCACTATCTTGATTCAACCTAGGTAGATGGTTGTTGCACTCCCGATGACTTATCCGCTACAGCCATTTCGAGAGATTTAGAAAGGCAACAATTGAGCTTACCTTGTAGTCTTTAATTTCGTCAACGTTCGTAAACGTCGGTTTAGCTAGAGTTTTCCACCGTCTCCTTGCTAGGGCCGGGCAATCGCAGAGAAAATGTCGAACCGTTTCCTTTTCCTCGGGATTGTTGCAGCTTCTGCAGCAGGTATTATGAGGAATGCCCATTTTAGCAGCATGTTCTCCAATAGGCCAGTGACCCGTGATGGCAGCGGTGAGCCTGGCTGCATCACGTCGGCCTCTGTTAATTAATTCAGCTGATTTGTTCCTGTCGTACCTTGACCATAAGGATCTGCTGATTTTACAGGAACGCTTCCGGGCCCATCTGGTATCGGCTTTGGCAAGGAAGACTTTGGTGATTTCGCTCTTGATGGAACCGATTGGGATGCAGACCATTTCCGATTCCGGTTGCTTGCCCATAGATTCAGAGTATCTTGTTCTCGGCCCGTATACACCACATCCGTTACCTTCTTCCGTTTAGGACCCATCCTTGTATCAATTTTTCATGTATAGGTCCATCAGATAGGTTTTTGGTTTTGAATCTTTTTACAAAACTCAACGTCGGTGTGATTGTGTTCCTTGGTATTCCAATCTTGGGATATCAATCCTTTTGCGACTCAAAAGTCCCTTGGCCCCAATATTATTATCACTCATTCGTAAGATAGCTCTGTTCGCCTGGGGTTCTATGTGTAGGTGAAGAGGTGTAAGCTCGAAAAGAACATCCATGAATGCTGTTGGACACGTTCTCATACATGGACACGCTAATCTCTGGAGCTTACTCAGCGTCTCGATAGTAGTCAGTTGACTGGATCTATTCACCCACACAACTGTTCCATAGGTTGTCATAGTACCAATCATACTTTTTATCCATCGTTGATGGTACCGTTTAGCCCTTTGCTGGTTAAAGCACCATCTATAATATAAGTGGTGGAATCGTTTGGAGCTGACGCAAACGGTGGCCAAGCCAGCATTGGCGGTCAGTAAAATTTTGCCAGGGAATTTTGGCAGGGAATCATCTTCTATGAGCTGCTCTCCTATGGCAAACTCTTAATTCGGAAGCAGAAACTTTTTATTCGAAGGAAGTAGTTGCCCAAATGCAATCAGCTGTGGCCAATGGGAGAAGAATTGCCCTCCATCAGGATAACGACCAGCAACAAACATCGATAGTTAATCGCCAGAAGATCTGACAGCTTGGTTAGGAGGTTTGGTTGCATTGCACCGTATTGTCCGAACCTGGTACCAAGTGATATTCGCCTGTTCCTGTCTATGGCAAATAATTTTGCTAGAGAAAAACTTGACTCAAGAGAACCCTCTGAAAATCGACTGCCCCAGTTTTTTGCTTTTAAGGACGAGAGTTTCTACGACAGAGGCATAGTTGAATATCCTTTGAAATGGCAACAAGCTGTCGAATAACATTGGATCATTCTAACTGTGCTTAATAAAACCTTCAATATCGTAGCAAAGCAATAGTTATTTATTATGTTTTAGGCTTTAGAGTTGAGGATATAACCAGGAACTCTGAGCCCAGGAATACTGAGCCCAATTTCTCAGAACAAAGATACTCAAAGTCTTTGATTGCAAATGGAGCTCACTCTCTCGGAACTCAGCCAAAACCAAATACAAACTGACATGATTGTATTTCCTTTTGGTGACTGTGCTCTCAAAAGAACATCTCGAACCTTTGGTAGACACTCGAAGTCTACATAATACTATGGATTTTGCAATTTATGCAAAGAATTAAACGAACAAAAGGGATGATTGCAATAATCCTGACCTTAGTCTGTCATTAAGTTTGTCTAATTATAAAATTTAAAAATATTCCTTATCATCTGCTAATTACTTAAGTTATCCGTGACGTGCTTTTCCTCTATCTCTTTCTCTCTTAATATCCCACCCTTTTTTCTTCCCTCTCTATCTCCTTCTCCCTCAATTTCTTTCTCTCTCCATCCCTACTCCCTTCGTCGTGGTGCTGTGAAATGAACTCACAATCTTCGACATTAATTTTGCGCCCTCAAGTATGCTATGAGTAAGTGCGTCAATAATTTGCGGCATGTGCCAGCAACACTCGTTGCGCAATTTCCTTTTTCTTTTATGATTATTTTTATTTTTGTAGACACAGTGCGCGCCTTTAGAGGGAAAATTAAATTCAAACAAATTTGCAAAAACAACAACGCCAATTAAAGCGGCAAGACATATGCGCCAAAAAGAAAAAAAAACAAACAAAAAAACCAAAACATTTCTACCAAAACAACTACACAACAACAACAACAACAATGAACAGCAAAATTCCATTAAATGTTGACCGTTGCGGCCGACAATGAACTTAACAACAAAAACTGCTGTGGCCCATGTGGGTGCAGCTGTTGCCCAGAAATTGCCTCAAAAAATGCGAAAATCACTTTTTTCACGACCGTCGGAAAAGAGTTTGCAATTTCACCTCCATACAAAAAATTGTTTTCTTTTACTTATTTTTTTAGTGATTTGCAGAAAAAAGTTAAAAGTCGGCAAAAAAGTTGCGCAAAAAGGCTGAATTTAAAAATTTAAAAACTAAAAGAAAAAAACAAAATCAAAAAATATTCGCAAATATCGGCGCAAAGTTGCGAATTCCGCTAACAATGGCAGCGGCGTTGCCACATGTGCCGCTTTGCCTGGCAGCCGACGTCGCCATTTTGTGCTGGCGTGTGGCTGTTAAGCGGATATAGCGCTCCATACACTCACACACACACACACACACATACAGTCAGAATCGATATGCATGTTGACAATATTTTTAGGTAGTTGCCACGTTTTAGCGAATTTTTATGCGCTTCATTTTTTTGCTTGGTGTCGGCATTGTTTGTTGTTGTTGTTATTGTTTTGTGTTTGCATTAACATGCCGAACTGGTGCGGCCGCCCGTCGATAAGGTGTCGCACGCAGTGGCCTAATCCAATATTGGTGGCGGTTGTGGCGCAGTGGCCGGGCCGGTTCAGAAATCATTATTGAAAACGTATTGGCGCTCGGTTTTTTCGGCATTGTCGATTTGCCGCATTGTATTTGTGCAGATATTGTCGTGTTCGGTGTGCGGCCACCGCACCGAGTCCACAAAACAAACGACACGATGGCCGAATGTCACACTTCACTAAATTAAAGCTGCAATGCGCTTGAAGAGAGGCACACAAATTTTATTGTAAATATTATTTTAAATAACTCAAAATATGAAAAACATTTATACGGAATATTCGTCAAGCGTCATATGCGAAATTTTTACCCCTTTCAAGTTTGTTTAATTTTTTGTGTGTGTATTTTTCATTTTATTTAAAGTACAGAAATTTAACAACAAAAACGGAAATGCCGCTTTCACACTTTTATGGAAAATTTTCATTTGTTTTGTAATTCTCACAGATGATTTTGGCTGTCGTGTTGCCTTTTTAATTTTTTGTTAATTAATGACTGCAAATTTGAATGCAATTTCAATGATTTTTTGTTTTTATTGATTATAATTATTTTGTATTAATTAAATTTAAATTCAATTTATTTTGTATTAATAAATTAAAATTTATTTAAATTTATTTTGTATTAATTAATTTTTTTATTTATTTTATTGTTATGAGGTATTGTTACTGCATTATTATGTCAAACTACGACAAACTTATTGCAAGCATTTACGGTATATTTTGTTCTGATACAAATTTACAAAAAAATACAAACAACTTTTTACAACAAATTGTGAACGACCCTAGTGAAATTTCGTTTATGAAGAACTAGTATAATGTTTGTGTATTTTTTTCGCACCAAAAGTTTAGTGCACAACATTTTCTGACAACGCAACAAGTGTTTGATTTGCAAAAAATAAAAATGTTTTGAATTTGCGAAATACATTCCAATTTTTTATAAATAAATTGTGTGAACACATAAATAAAGATTTTTTCCAACTTTGAGTGAAAATATATAATATTCAGCTTTTTGTGGTGAAATACTGTGTGTAACATTTCCGTAACAAAGGACATTTATTGAATAAACGACTTAAAATTCCGTAAACAAAATTAATTAATTAATAAATTAAATAATAATAATTAATTAAACAGGAGCTAAAGGGAAAAAAAGTTTTGGTTTAAAATATTATATTGCCCAATAAAGGGTTAAAAATGTTTGAGAAAAATTTAAGGATAAATTGTTAAATTGTTTTAATTATTATTATAATTTTTTAATTTTGATAAAAACCAACAAGGAACGTCTTTTTGATATTTTCTTTAAAAATATTTGAGAAAAACTTAAGTAGAAAATATTCTAGGATAGTTATCCAATTAATTTTTTTTCTGTATGGGCAAAAGGGAAGTTGTCGTCCGTTTGTAGTAGAAAGAAGTATGGTGGTCATTGTCTCATGGAAGGGGAAAGGAGAAACAAAGCAATGCTTTCGGAAAGGGTAAATAAGGAACCAAGAAGGTAACAGAAGTGTGAATCAAGATCAAAGACGTATCCAACGTTTTCGATCTGAAAATTACAGTCTTGAGAATGAAGCAAGATTTGGGTACCAGTACGATTTCGTTGATAACAAACTGTGTGGAATTAGTGAACAGAAATTGCACAGTAAAATTAAAATTAAGGGATTAAAACTAGCAGAAATTTGTCAATATTTTAATTTTTCTAAAATTAAATTTTGGCAATATTGTCATTTTTCTATTTATTTTGTTTTTAAAAACTAGTCAAGGTTAGCTGGCTGACCCTATTAGGTCCTTAGCGATACCAATTAGAGCTTCTTAGTGTTGAGTTTTGACGTAAAAGTGATTGTTGATAATGTGGGTGTTCCTAGCGAAGCTTAGCAGCTAACCTCGAAAAGAACGAAGACCCTAAGTGAATAAGTCCTAGTCTTGAGATAGTCGGACAGGAGCAAATATGTTGGGCTTCCACAGCAGCTTACTGTCCACTATAACGGTATTTGGTGTGTGATTTGAATATTAATAAAGACCTGTTGAGTCGTGGTGCTGTCCACAAAGGAACTTTGTACCTTCTGGTGAAAAGTATCATTTCGGTTTCACTGAGAGTCGAAAGGCATTTACCGCTTTAAACTATCGCAATGTCGTCGACAGTTGCTTATGTCTTTCGATGCCTTTCCTGCAAAGTAAACTAGGATTTGGTAGCCAGAGTAGTGGTGAAAGGACTCCTCCTCCAAACTCTTCCTGATCAAATTCATAGATGATTTTCTTTCAGAAAGTAATGCAATCAAATAGTAAAAGATCTCAGTGGAATCATTTTCACATCTTTGGGCATTCTAGTGTTAAGTGAACAGCACCAATTGACACAAACTGCTCTTCATCGGCACTTCAGAGCGATGCTAAGGATGCTTTATGAGTTGAAAAAAAAAATAACTTGCAACAAACTTTGCAAACTTGCGCTCCTAATATTTTCTAGATTCTGTAAACAGCAAAAAGGAACCTTTCTCCATGTGAAAGCTTTGTCTATGTGTGGCCAAGAATGACCACACATAGACCCTTATTGGATGCTTAGCAATGCCAGTTGGAGATTCATTTGTAAGTTGTGGTAGTGACTCGTGAGACAACGAGAGCTTTTGGCACCCAGGATTGTCAAGCATTGTCTTGAGAAGCAGCGGACATGTTCTAATGTCTCGAAAGCTTCGTCTTTCTTGTACTATAATGTGATTATTACATTTTGAATGAATTCTCTATAAAATCATTCAGGGTAGAAAGCAGTGGATAAACATAGAACAGATGCCAATTAAAGCATCAAAAGCAGGTCTGCTTGAAAAAAAATTATATTATCTGTTTGACGGCATCTTTTGTCAGCTGTTAAATGGGCACAATAATCAAATAACTGCAAACATTGTGAACCAATAACTCGATTAATTCAAGTTATTGGCAAAAAATGTCCTACTTTAGCTAACAGAGGAGCTGTCAATTTTCATCGGATTGAGAGTCGCGAATATTCGTAAAAAACTGCAACATTTTTAATGGCAAATTAGGGCTCAATTAGCTCTCAATACTCATTTTACTTCACTCTAAAAGATGTTTGCCACTTCAGAAGTCTGCAGAATCATTTTATTGGAATGTTGTTCAATTCTGTAACAAAAAAATTTAATTCTTTCTTGAAATATTGCTTCAACAAGAAACCCATATAACTTAAACACAGTGGAATTGAAAATTTTCAAACACGATGGCAACAAATACTAAATACTAATCGAATTTATATTTTAGATTAAATCCTCTTTCAAACAAATCTTTATACAAATAAAATTTAAATTTTAAATTAAATCCTCGTAAACTTAATTTTTTAACTACTCTGAATTTGATCCAAAAATAATCTACATCTATTTATGCATTGATCCAATACAAATCTGACTGCGAATTAGTTGTTATATTAATTAATTAATTTCATTTAATTTTGTCTTGCATGACTTGTGAAAATTTCATTCGTTGCCATAATTCCAAGTGTACCTTTCGCAGTCGCTGTCTTTCGCCCAGTCATTCATTAAAACAATCGAATCGACTTGCCTCTGCATCGCATGCAAATAATCGTCAGTGAGCAATCACAGCGTTCCATCAATCCATCAATCATTCATTCCATGGCGCTTTTTTGCCAACTGCACTTCAAAGCCACCTCCTTCATTTAATGTGTCAACACTGCGCTGCTCTGTCTGCGCTGCTTGATTTCTAAATGCAAATGGAGTTGTCGCAATGACGTTAATGACTTGAAAATTTTTGCACAATTTCAATTGTTGCACGCAGCACCACACTTTTGCTGCGCTGGTCTGGTCTGCTGACTGCTAAAGTTTTTCCGCATGAATTTTAATGAAGTTGACAAAGGCCAAATTTGTGTGTGTGTGTACAAACTATCGTTGTAAATACAGAAAAAAAATCACAAAAAAATGAAATATTGCAAAAAATATGCCAAAAGATATTCAATTAATTTGCTTCAATTTAAGTACATCCATTTGTTATAATTAATTTTTCATGCCACACACATAAACACGACACAAATATTAACTGTTCTCGTTTATATTTTAATGGAATCATGCGCATGCAATGTTATATTTAAATTTTATGTGATTTTTATAATTTTTGTCATTTCCACAAATTGCGCTGCATTATTTATGAAATTTCCCCCCGAATAATTCCTGTCGTCTTTATTTGCTGTTGTTGTTTTCATGCTAATGCCAGCTGCTGTGGTTTTTCGCACAACTTTTGCTGTTGCTGTGCCAGTAGTTGCATTGTTGTCAACCTTATTTTCGTTATAAATTATCATTTTCACGCATCTATGCACATTTACAATGAATTTGGGCTTTCTGCATTTTTAAATGCAATTATTGCAATGTGTTTTACATTTAAATTTTTAAGTTATTTTGTGGCTTTTAATAATACAGTTGACTGGATTGTCGTATAAGACTTTAAGCCACAATATCGGTCAACAGATAGTAAATGCTAAAGCTTAAAATTATAATAGCGAAAATGCGCTGAACTGTGGAGCAAATTGCAGTGTATTCCTTTAAAAATTGCCAGTAAATAATGTAGCCTAAAATTATGCAATTAAAACTACGCCTAAGCATGCAGTAAGATGACTTTCAAAGTGTTTGAAAAAAAGCTTAAAATTATGAGAGAAAAATTGCGTTCAACTGTGGAGCAAATTGCAGTGTCTTCCTTTAAAAATTGCCAGTAAATAATGTAGCCTAAAATTATGCAAATAAAACTACGCCTAAGCATGCAGTAAGATGACTTCCAAAGTGTTTGAGTAAAGCTTAAAATTATGAAAGAAAAATTGAGCAAAATGCAGTGTCTTGCTTTAAAAATTCTCAGGTAATAATGTAGCCTAAAATTCTGCAATCAAAATTACGCTAGACCCAACACCAGCTCAAGAGCCGTCCCGCAAATGGTTACAGCAATGAACTGTAAGGATTTGAGTATCCTTAGTGCAACTCTATGTTCAAATTTTAAATTTTCAGCACAACAGCTAGTTGACTAATTTTTTTTTAAAGGAATCTTTAATATTTTGCAGCCTTTTTCACTTTTGTGCAGTTCCTGAATAAATATAAAATTTTTTAAATTATGTTCAGGACTTAGACAATACTCTACAGTATCTAAAGAACCTCTCTTATCTTTCATTTCTCTCTTTTCTTTTCTACCCATTTTTTACTTCACATAAAAATCGTCTTTTCTCATTTCAATCGCAATTATTAAATTCGCATCTTTGTCTTCGCTTTCAGGTACAAAATCGAGGTGGCCGGCAAGAGTCTGCCGGTGCTGACGAATCTGGACAAGGGCCGCTACGGTGTCATTGTGTTTGAGAATCTCGACAAGTATCTGCACATGGACAAGTGGAATCGCGAGCTGCTCGACAAGTACTGTCGCGAGTACTCGGTGGGCATTGTGGGCTTTGTCAGTCCCAGCGAGGAGACGCTGGTGGGTGCGCAGCTGCGCGGTTTTCCGCTCTTCGTGCACACCAATCTGCGGCTGCGCGACGCCAGTCTGAATCCGGCCTCGCCGGTGCTGCGGCTGACGCGCGCCGGCGAGACCGCCTGGGGCGCGCTGCCCGGCGACGATTGGGCCGTATTCCAGCACAATCACAGCACGTACGAGCCCGTCGAGTGGGCGCAGCGCAACACGCAGGACTATCCGTCGGACAGTGGGGGCCAGGTGCAGCTGCCGCTGACCACCGTGCTGCAGGATCACGGCCAGCTGGACGGCATACAGCGCGTGCTGTTCGGCAGCAGTCTGCGCTTCTGGCTGCATCGGCTGCTGTTCCTCGACGCGCTCTCCTACCTCAGCCACGGCCAGCTCAGCCTCAGTCTGGAGCGCATGCTGCTCGTCGACATCGACGATATCTTCGTGGGCGAGAAGGGCACACGGCTGCGGCCGGACGATGTGCGCGCGCTGATCGCAACGCAGAAGATCATTGCCGCCATGGTGCCGGGCTTTCGCTTCAATTTGGGCTTCTCGGGCAAGTACTATCACCATGGCACGCGCGAAGAGAACCTGGGCGACGACTTTCTGCTGCAGAACGTGCACGAGTTCAACTGGTTCTCGCACATGTGGAAGCATCAGCAGCCGCACCTGTACGACAACCTGACGCTGCTCACCGCCGAGATGCAGCTGAATCACGCCTTCGCGCGAGAGCACAACATTCCCACCGACTCGGGCTACTCGATATCGCCGCACCACTCGGGCGTCTATCCGGCGCACGAGATCCTCTACGTTGCGTGGAAGAAGGTGTGGAACGTGAAGGTCACCTCGACCGAGGAGTACCCGCACCTGCGGCCGGCGCGACTGCGGCGCGGCTTCATACACCGCAACATTATGGTGCTGCCACGACAGACGTGCGGCCTCTTCACGCACACCATGTACATTGATCGCTATCCGGGCGGCCGCGACAAGCTGGACGAGTCCATACAGGGCGGCGAGCTCTTCCAGACCATCGTCTACAATCCAATCAACATATTCATGACGCACATGTCCAACTACGGCTCGGACCGGCTGGCGCTCTACACCTTCCAATCGGTCATCAAGTTCCTGCAGTGCTGGACCAATTTGAAGTTGGGCTCGGCGCCGCCCATCCAGCTGGCCGAAATCTACTTCCGCCTGCATCCCGAGGAGGTCGATCCCGTGTGGGGCAATCCGTGCGACGATCCGCGCCACAAGAAGATCTGGTCCAAGACGAAGAGCTGCGACTCGCTGCCCAAGTTCCTGGTGATCGGGCCGCAAAAGACCGGCACCACTGCGCTCTACACATTCCTCTCCATGCACTCCGGCATCGCCAGCAACGTGCCCAGCCCCGACACCTACGAGGAGATTCAGTTCTTCAATGGCAACAACTACTACCGCGGCCTTGACTGGTACATGGACTTCTTTCCCGCGGAGCCCAACGCCACCACGACGCGCTACATGTTCGAGAAGAGCGCCACCTACTTCGACGGCGAGGCGGTGCCGAAGCGCGCGCATGCGCTGCTGCCGCACGCCAAAATCGTCACCATACTCATTTCGCCGGCGAAGCGCGCCTACTCGTGGTACCAGCATCAGCGAGCGCACGGCGACATTATCGCCAACAACTACAGTTTCTATCAGGTGAGCGGAGCGAGAATTGTTGATAAGAAAACTTTAGCTGATAAAATTATAAAGCGAGATAGTTCAAAGACTTAAATAAGTAGTACAAAATATTCGTTGGAATCTTTTTAAGTCCATTTGTTGGGCATTTATTGAAAATTTCCTCAAGGCTTCTTATTTCAATTTAAATTTTATTTTTTATTTATATACCTGCAAGAATTTAAGTTTATCATAAATTCCAAAATGATTGAAGCTGACTGCATCACTTGCAGAGACGTAAGTGCGCGCATAGTCTGTCTGAATGTGTGTGTGTGTGCCTGGTAGTGCATTTTGATGCCCATAAATAAAGTTCATGCATTTTGTGCAAATACAGTGGCAAAATTAAATTCAGCATAAATCTTTGGCTGCAGACAGACTGAAAGAGTGCGAACTTACAAACTGGTCGGCAACGACGCTCTGACAGCGCGTTGAGCCTTTGAAGTTGCGCAGTTGGACAAACGGATGCGGCACTAGTTGAACATGTGTCGGAAAGCAGAAGTGGCGAGTAGACAAAGAGACAGACAGCTCGAGCGTGGACAGTTGGCACGGACAATGGCGGACAGACAGCCAAATGTGCCAACATGAAAACCTAAGCATGAACTTTTGTATGGCTGTGGTAACTTAAGCTGACAACCTGAACATATGCGCGCGCACACACACACACACACATTCACGTGTACAATTGCATGTCCAAATAAATACAGTTATCAGCACTTTCACACACAATGTGCACATTGTCCACACATTTGTCCCAGCAGGAAAATACTGAAATTGCAGCGACTCAGTTATGGGAACACATACCAAATGATCCGAAAATAAAAATTAATAGTCTTTTATAAATTCAAACTAGAAAAAATCTGAAAATCATTAGATTAGATGCCTCGGCCACAACACAACACGACTGTTTTCAATAAAGGCGACTGTCTTCAATGAAGATCAGAGTTCTTAGTGACGACGACAATTTTCCACGAAGATGACAGTTTCCATTGAAGACGAGAGGATTTCAATGAAAACTACAATTTTCTGTGAAGACGAGAGGTTTCATTGAAGGCGACGGTTTTCATTGATGACGAGAGTTTCAATGAAGAGGATAGTCATCAATGAAGTCAACAGTCTTCAATGAAGATCACAGTTTTCTTTGAAGACGAGACTTTTCAATGAAGACGAAAGTTTTCATAAAATACGATAGTTTTCTGTTTTTAATGAAGGCGACAGTCTTCAATGAAGTCAACATTCTTCAATGAAGATGACAGTTTTCTTTGAAGTCGAGAGGATTTCAATGAAGACTACAATTTTCTATGAAGACGAGAGTTTTCATTGAAGGTGACGGTTTCAATGAAGTCAAAAGTCTTCAATGAAGATGACAATTTTCATTGAAGACTAGAGTTCAATGAAGACTACAGTTTTCTGTGAAGACGAGAGTTTTCATTGAAGGCGACGGTTTCAATGAAGTCAACAGTTTTCAATGAAGATGACAGTTTTCATTGAAGACGAGAGTTTTCAATGAAGAAGAGAGTTTTTAAGAAAGACATAGAGATAGTTTTCTGTGAAGACGAGAGTTTTCAATGAAGACGAAACTTGTCAAAAAAGACAATAGTTTTCTGTGAAGACGAGAGTTTTTAATGAAGGCGACAGTCTTCAATGAAGTCAACAGTCTTCAATGAAGATGACAGTTTTCTTTGAAGCTTTGAAGTCGAGAGGATTTCAATGAAGAGTTTTCATTGAAGGAGACGGTTTCAATGAAGTCGAAAGTCTTCATTGAAGATGAGAGTTTTCATTGAAGACGAGAGTTTTCAATGAAGACAATTGTTTTTAAGAGAGATGATAGTTTACTGTGAAGGCGAGAGTTTACAATGAAGACGAGAGTTTTTAGCGAAGGCGACAGTCTTCAATGAAGTCAACAGTCTTCAGTGGAGATGAAAGTTTTGAATGAAGACAAAAGTTTGTAATGAAGGCGACAGTTTTCAATGTAAACGACAGTTTCCAATGAAGACGAGGGAATTTCAATGAAGTTAACAGATTTCGATGAAATTTCAGTAAATACGAGAGTTTACAATGAAGACCAGAGTTTTTAATGACGACAGTCTTCAATAAAGACGACAGTTTTCAATGAAGTTGACAGGATTCCGAGAAGTAATTAAAGCTAATTTATGTACAAAATTTAGTAAACATTCGATTTCTAGTTACAAAGTCTACTTCAGGTCATGTTTACTGGGTGCTCACAAATTGGCGTAAGACTACTTCGTAGAGATGCAGAAAAAGTGCTACAGGGTTTCCTCTGAACTCTGCATTCCATACTTTTTGCTTACTTTTGATGCAAATTTGTGATTGCTAAGCTTTTTGAAAGTGAAAAAAGGCTTGACTCCACCTCTGTTTCAAATATTTACGGTTTTGAGATTATCCAGGATGTACTTTTACCCAGTGAATTGAAGATGTCTCTGCAAAATATTACGTTGGTTATTTCAGCATACAAAGATGCATCCAGGATACAGAATTTGGAAGAAATTTGGGGACACTACCCACCAATTTCATGAGTGTTGAGGGGAAATTTTCGCAGGGAGATCATTCCACAGTTGAGCAGTGTGAATCACTTTATCTCGCTCTCTCGCTCTCTCTCTCTCTCTCTGTGATGCGTGGTGCTCTGACGTAATGCATCCACGTGAAATGCATAGGTTTAGCGTTGGAATGAGTTAGTCGAGAGAATAACCGGACTGATGGCATCAGATTGATTATCTCCGCTGAGCAGTTACCAGAAACATATCTTGAGAATAGAGGTACTCATGCCACATTTCGATGCGGTTTCAAGAAGTCAGTAGAGCTGTCCTCAAGAAACTTTATCAAATGGTTTTGAATAGAAGTGGAAAGAAAAGGATAATAATTAATTTTCAATACATAGAAGAAATCTTAGAATCATTTATCACTTTATGCATTGTGCGTCTCCTTATTTTGTTAGTTGAAGAAAACTATCCTTCTTTAACCCAAGGATGGCTTCCCTGGTTAACTGTAAGACTTGGTGCTTAGAGGGAACAAAATATATTCCTTATAAAGTAGGAGGAAAGGCGAAGGGTATTTGGATCAGCCTCTGCTGAATTTCTTCATCTATTTTTGTTCTTTTTAATTTGAAATCTTATCGTGTAAGATGGAAGAGTCTTGTAGAGGCCCTATGCTCCAAAAAAAATTTGAAATCTTATAAGAAAGCATAAATAAATGAAGTTAATTACTTTATGGGTCCATGAATGGTAATCATACTTTAAACAGTTAACTGTAATGACGTCTCATTGAAAGATTTCCATTAGGAAAAAATGACACAAAATCGCTTAGGTTTGATTCAAGTCTGTCGAGCTGTTAAAAGTTGCAGTGTTGATAAAATTCCCTACTGGGTTTTTGTGGTCACATTGCGTGTAATTGCACCACTCACATGCTCACACACATTCACACATCCTCACACACACACACACACTTGCTCAAGTGGGTGATAATCCTTTTGGACTAGTTTTCCACCTGATGGCCAAATTATATGCATTTCGAGTCCATTTAAGTGTAATTTTGTGTTTTCCTGCAAGCCATACACTAAACCACACTCACTCACACACACACTCACACACACACACTCACACACATACACAGACACACGTTTAAGTTTGTGTGTAAAAGTATTTAGCAATATTCTGCAGCGTGCCACTGTCAGCTGGCAAACAAATTGCCAGCTCCATTGAAACGAAGAAACGCACACACATACTATATACTCCTCCCTCCCACCGACCCCCGTCGAGAATTTACATAGCACATAGTTTCCGGCCAATGTGGCAACGCTCTTTGCGGCTGTGGACTTGTGTGCTGCCACTGAAGCGTAATTTCGTGCATTTTCCCTCGAAAAATTCACACCTTCCGCCCTGTCAACGTTACAGCGACAGTTGCTACCAACAACGCAGCCACCTTTCTCGTCGCACTTTTCGTCTTCTTATCGTTTTGCTGCTTGCACAACAAACCTCAACGTACAACTTTTCCAATTCGACCGCAAATTGTGCACAAACTGTAAAGCTTTCCGCACGCCCACTCGCCGGCAACCAGTCAGCTGCACTTGACGCTGCCTTTCTCGCATTCCATGTCGCCCGTTTGACAGTGGTGTTTCGATTCGATTCTAATCAGTTTTGCGTGTCTGTTGTGGCCACAAATTCACAAATTGAAATGCGAAAATTGCAAACAAATGTTGCATATCTTTAGGAGCGCTGCAGTAAAATTTGCTTTGTGGTCGCTTGTGTCGAGTGCAGTTAATGTTTTAGTCAGATTTACTTCATGTAAAATTTGTATTTTTGCGGTAAATATCCGGCAGTCAATTTTGTTCGCTATTCAATGCTTCAATTCACTTGGCACAACAACAACAACAAACGAACAAACTCAAGCATTGGCAGTGTTTTCTTAGAACTTGATTTGCAGGCATTGCGGCAGCAGCAGTGTGCAGGTCAAGTCAACAACTTCAGCCTGGCTGCACCTTTTGTGTTGGCCAAATTAATTTCGAGTAAAATTCATTGGATATACAAATAAGCATGTAGCAAATTTGGTCGACTGGGCTTAAAGCACCTTTAGCACAATTAAGCCCTCCCCGCGACGCGTCAGTGCAGCCACTTGCAGTGTTACACTGCTTCCGCAATCTGACCAGACGAGCATTTCCGTTTGCAGATTTTGGTTATTTCGAACGAATTTCTCTGCATCTTGCATTTGCAGTCCTTATTTTTCGTTCAGCTATTATGCCACAATCATTCTGTAAACCGTTTTAATTAACATCAATAATTATCACGAATCGGTTTTGAATCGTTTTGTATTGCAAGTGAATGAACAGAAATTGACAATAAAATTATTAGAGTTTCGTTGGTGAATGCGGCAAATATGAATGCTGACGTTGACGTTGCGGTAAAGTAAGTTAATACTGGAACTGCACGTTGAAAGCGCAGATATTCATTTATTGTTGAATTTTTCAAATGTTATTGCAAAACTATGCTCGCAAGTTGAAATACCGCAACTAAAATGGAATTAAAAACATGTGTTGGCAACAATCGAAACAAATCAATTTCTTAAGCTCTGATTATGACCAGCAAATCGTGTGCAATTACCTGAAAGCAATCCGTGTTTTATAAGTGGTTTAATGCCACCGAAAATCAACTCTTTTCCTACTAGTTTCAAGCAAACTTTCTAATGCAATCAACAATTTTGGAGACTGACAGAAGTTTAGGACACATTGAGGCAGCTTGTGAGCAACTTAACACATCCACTGTTCCTGATTTGCTATCCCAACATAATGGTTTGCCACACTTCCGGTCTTTTAACTTATCGAAGACAGGTCTCGGTATTAGGACTCAAGTACGCATTGAGGTTTACCAAAAGCACTCACATTCTAAGGAATCACTATTACAACTCTTAGCTATACCCTTTTCTTGTTTTCATCTGGTAAAGCTTAGGACCCAGAGTACCAACAGGGGTCTATGCGTGGTCCATTGGTCAGCCAATTGTACCTACTTACCGAGGGCTTCTCATACCGAGGCCGCAGGTTCGAATCCTAGTTCGGGCTGGTAAAACATTCGTCTACTGAGAGAATTCGAAATGAGAATTATAAGAATCGCGAAAGTGCATTCTTTGCAGGTAATGGCAAAACATCCAAGTGTGAAAGAAAAACTGAAAATCGCCGTTTGGATTCGGCGTTAAACTGTAGGTCCCCTCTCCTCTTTCCTCATACGCTTGAAATCGCTTCCACATACAAGATTTCATTTTTTGGGGGGGCGGGGGGTGGTTTGCGTACAAATGAACTATAGTTTTTGTATGCCTGTGGAGGAAGAATACTGTTTTTCATTACATTTTCATTTTGTCCACAGTTATATATATTCATCGATCTATCTATCAATACTCGGAAATACTCGATGCTTCTTTTCCGACTCCTACTCGGTGTTCGTTTTGTTTGATTCCAACTCGGTGTAAAGTGCTTTTTCTCGGTACCTACGTTGTATTCGTTGCTTCTTTTCGATACCAACACGGTGTCTGTTGCTTCTTTTCGATATCTCCTCGGTGTTCGTTGATTCTTTTCAATATCTACTCGGTGTTTGTTGCTTTTCTTCAATACCTACTTGGTATTCGTTGCTTCTTGACGATGCCTATTCGGTGTCCGTTGCTTCTTTTCCATATCTACTCGGTGTTCGTTGCTTCTCTCCAATACCTACTCGGTGTCCGTTGCTTCTTTTCGATACCAACGCGGTGTCTGTTGCTTCTTTTCGATGCCTATTCGGTGTCCGTTGATTCTTTTCGATTCCTACTCGGGGTTAGTTGCTTTTTTTCGGTGCCTATTCGGTGTCCGTTGCTTCTTTTCGATAGCTACTCGGTGTTAATTGCTTCTCTCCAATACCTACTTGGTATTCGTTGCTTCTTTTCGATACCAACACGGTGCCTGTTGCTTCTTTTCGATATCTCCTCGATGTTCGTTGATTCTTTTCAATATCTACTCGGTGTTTGTTGCTTTTCTTCAATACCTACTTAGTATTCGTTGCTTCTTTTCGATGCCTATTCGGTGTCCGTTGCTTCTTTTCCATATCTACTCGGTGTTCGTTGCTTCTCTCCAATACCTACTCGGTGTCCGTTGCTTCTTTTCGATACCTACTCGGGGTTAGTTGCTTTTTTTCGGTGCCTATTCGGTGTCCGTTGCTTCTTTTCAATATCTACTCTGTGTTCGTTGCTTCTCTCCAATACCTACTTGGTATTCGTTGCTTTTTTTCGATGCCTATTCTGTGTCCGTTGCTTCTTTTTGATATCTACTCTTTGTTCGTTACTTCTTTTCGATAGCTACTCGGTGTTAATTGCTTCCTTTCGATACTTACTCGATGTTCGTTGCTTCTTTTCGATATCTACTCAGTGTTCGTTGCCTTTTTTCGATACCTACTTGGTGTTAATTGCTTCTTTTCGCTACCAAAACGGAGTTCCTTGCTTATTTTCGGTATATACTCAGTGTTCGCCGCCGTGGCTCAGTTGGTTAGTGCGTTGGACCGCGAGTCGCAGGCAGCAACCTCAGGTTCAAATACTGCCTGTAATAACACCTCAAAAAAAATAACGGGAAAACTCGTTTTCTCTTTCGGTGGCTGTCCTCTCAGCTGGAAATGGCAAACCTCTGAGAGTAAAAATTGCTTATGAAAAAGCTCCCAACCTGACGTTCGGAACCGGCATAAAACTGTAGGTCCCTTCAACCCGCGTACAAATTCACACGCACAACACGGGTGGTTGCGGGAAGCTAGGCTTTAGTCTCGCGTAAGCGGGCTGTCGTGCCAGTCAATTATTAAATCAATTATTACTCAGTGTTCATTTTGATACCAACTCGGTGTACGTTGCTTCGCTTCGATACCAAATCGGTGTCTGTTTTTTTTTCGATACCTACTCGGTGTTAGTTGCTTCTTTTCGATATCTACTCGGTGTTCGTTCATTCTTTTCGATACCAGATGCAAATAAAAGTATCGATATCAAATAGGTATCGAACCATCACTTTCTGGAATATCTAAACTCCCCTAAAAAACTTACTTTGCGGCTAATTTTCACATAAACTTAAATGTAACACAAAATTTCAAGTACAGTCGTGTCTGGATATAGTGAACTAATTAGTGCAAGGCCTGTTCACAGTATTGAGGTTGTTCACTATATCAAGGTTAATACACTTTTTGTTTTTTGCCTGAAATTGCTTTCAACATTTTTTTAATATTTAGAGGCTTCATGTCAAAATTTGGGTGTTCACTATATCGAGGTGTTCACTATATAGAGTGTTCACTATACCCAGACACGACTGTAATGGGAAACTAATGCCGGAAAGTTTTTTTAATTGATTTAAAATAATTTGTAAATGCTTTTTTGGAATCATAGTTGCTAATACTTTAATTATAAGACTCGAAAGAATCTTGTTGTATTGGCATATCAATTTTTTACAAATGAAATTAAATGAATTAAACATAAACAAAAATCGAATCGTGTCGGTCTAATTTATATTTGTAAAATCAAAGTCAAGATTCAGTGAAACTCAAACTCACCTGCACAATTGATGCATTTGGGTCTGAAAGGGTTATATTTTTATATACATCTTCACATATGAAACTTCTTCACAATGGGCATTGTATCAATAAATTTGTATCACTTCATATACACAATAAAACATTCCAAGCTTGACTTCCGTTTGTCCTTTTCAATTCATCCTTTCGATTGTTTTGCTCACAAACCACACAAAAAACAGTTAAATTATTTTCGCAATAACCTCAAATTCGTTGCTTGGCAATCAAAATTAAATTTCATTTCACACTTTCTAACCGATTCGTTGGTTTTGCTTGGTGTCATTTTTTCAGGTGATCACCGCAACCGATTCGGCGCCGAAATCGCTCAAGGATTTGCGCAATCGCTGCCTGAATCCGGGCAAATACGCACAGCACCTGGAGCACTGGCTGGCCTACTATCCGACGCAGCAGTTGCACATCATCGACGGCGAACAATTGCGCCTGAATCCGGTGGACGTGATGAACGATTTGCAGCGCTTCCTCAAAATCCAGCCGCCCTTCGACTACTCGAACCATTTGCGTTTCGATGCGAAGAAGGGCTTTTTCTGTCAGATTGTCAGCGAGAAGCGAAACAAGTGTCTGGGCAAATCCAAGGGACGTCAGTATGCGCCGATGGACGAGCGCAGCGCCAAGCTGCTGCAGCGGTGAGTAGGGGGCGTTGAAATGATGGGCGGTTAAAAAGGAAAGCAGGTGGGAATAGTGAACGAATGCAGCCGCCAAGCCGTGCAGTGCAATCGATGGCAGGAGCTATGGCGTGGGGGCAGGGAAGAGAGCGGGTACAGAGTGGACCAAATGCCAGTCTGACTGCCTTTCTTTCTGTCTGGTAGTGTAAAACAATGTGGGTTTTGCAATTTTTTTTTATACTCGTAGTTTTTAGTTTATTTTTAAATGTTTTTGTGGTTTTTTGTTTTTGCAATATTTTTGGTGGATTTAGATTTTAGCGCGGTTTATTTTTTTTTGTAGTGTGGGCGGCAACTGTGCATGGTGGCATTTTAGTTAAAGTGCATTTCACTGTTTTCTAAATTGGTTTTCGCTTTTGTCCAATGCATTTGTTGGCTGTCTGTCTGTCTGTCTGTGCGTTTGTCCGTGCGGCATTGTGTGCGCTTGTTTGCATGGCGCAGAGTATTTCGTGCGATTATCATTGGCGCGCCACATCGCCAACAGCGCATCCTGCACATCCTGCAGTGACCACCATCGAGCTTCGTTCATACAATCCTTGCACACGTTTACCTTTGCCTGTATTAATGCCGGCCGTGCACAACAACGAACAATGCAGCCGCCCGTTTCATATCCGCTCATAAACCAATAATGTAAAGTTAATTAAAATGGCATTAAAATTATGACTTTTAATTAAGCGCAGTTTTAATGTGCTGAAAACACAAACGAGGCAACCGGAAAGCGCCAGAGACGATGTTAATGAACGCACAGGAAGTGCGTTCTGTGTGCCGTTGAATTAGTCGCTTTTGGGTTAATTTTAAAGCGTTCTTATGAAATTCGTTGCTTGAATATTTTTCATAGTGTCAAAACTAATCGGTTTGCCTTCTTTTCGCACAGCTATTACCTCAGCCACAACACGGCCCTGGTCAAGTTGCTGAAGAAGCTCGGCTCGCGTCCCATACCGCAGTGGCTGAAGGACGACCTCTCGACGGGCACGTGATAGCTAGTAAAGTATCGCCGACTGCAAACCAAGCTGCGCAAGCAACTGCAGCTGGTCTTCGTTCAGCTCAGCGCACACCATGCGGCCGCCGACGATGTCGACGCCGAGGCCGACGACGAGGACACTGATGCGGACGCACACGAGCCGCTGCAGTATCGACATCACAAGCGCAACATTTGGGCGCACATGTAGCAGGAGTTATAAGGCAGCGAAAAGTGGCCGCTCCATGCGGTTTTAACGCACTCAACAAGTCAATATTTACTTTATGTAAACAATGATGCAAACTATGTCTAAGCATGTAACACATAAACGTAGTAAATAACTAAATTGTAATCATATAGAAGGAACGCGTAGCATTGCAGTAATACGAAAAAATGCTATCAAAACACCAAACAGTTTGTTAGACTAAGTTGAATATGTGTGTGTGTGTGTGTGTGTGTATGTACATAACGGCAGCAATGTATAGCAATTTATGTATAGTTGATGCAACCTGTACGAGGTCGCCGGCGTCTGTCGTAGTTGTCTAGACTAAGTAATAAAAATATAGAAAATATGTTCGTTAACATTAACAATAATTCCAATTTGTAGCTTAATTAAGCCATTTACTGTGTAAAGATAAATTAAAAACAAAAACCAAAACCTAAGTAAAAGCAGTGTAGCAAAAAAATTAAGCGAACATTGCAAACCACAAACAGCAATAACTAACTACATAGATGCAACAAACATGCCATATATTCAGTTCAGGTCATTTGCAATATGGATAAATTGATTACATGTACGTGCAGCCAATTCCACCACAGCGGCGACCAACAAACAGCAACTTCAACTGTTTATAGTATCCAAGTGGCCTAGTAGGTAAATTCAGTTGCATTCGGCAGTTATATGCACTTTTTTCAATTCAAATGCAATTGAATAATGGAACATCAAAATGTACTTCAGGCCACGTTCCCCTTGAAGTTCTGTTTTGATGAGAAAGATACTATAATCGCCCACCTATGCCACTGCCCGGCTCTTTCTAGACGAAGGTGGAAATCTCTTTGACCTCTGGCAACTTGAATGACCTCACTTCAGTCAACATCATGGACTTGCTAAATTCCATCCACAATTCAAATTGGCTTGATGAGACTCTTCGATTTGCAGTAAGTCAAATCCTCCCCTTGTGGTATTATAACGAGCCCATTTCGTGGCCTAAACATGTCTTTCGGCAAGTCTCATGCCCAGACAGCCACCCTAACTAACCTGCCCTACATACTTAATTATGTAAAAATTTTGGAAATATCCCAATTTTCAACAACGTTAGTTTTTTTCATGGGATCTACTTACTTTTGTTAACATTTCGTTAACCCTTTCGACCCCGAATTTTACCCTGTGTCTCGATATTACTTTTTGGTATTTAAATCATGAAACATTTGCCTAAGAAGTGTGCACACGACAGAAGTCGCCAGGCCTCTTTGTTAGAGTTCTAGAGCTAGTTTACTTTTGAACAATTTTAGCTTAAAACGGGCTAAATAAATTTTGTATCAATATTTCTTAATTACAGAAAAATTAATTAATTTAATATTTCTGCAAAAATACAAAATTATTACTTTTTGATTTTATTTAACCATTATTAAAGAAACAGAGTTATGATCAAACGCGCCCAAATCGTTGACTTCAATTAAAACACACACTTTCCCTGATATCGCTGCAAATTTTTGGAAATTATTTTGCGGATAACAGTCAAATTTTTTTAATTTGCTTTGAATTCACTTCTAAAAATATTAACTTGTTGGTGCCTACTTAAATTAAACCCATAAATCCATCGTAGCTTTTGCTATAAGATGACAAATAGGTGAAGTTGCTCTCAGGCAAGTTTGGGTTCGAAAGGGTTAAGTCATTCTCTGATTTTGAAATCGTTTAAAATGTCATTTATCGATTTCAAATTCCAATTTCGATTTGAAATCGCACAATTTATTGCACATGTCTCGCTTTGCTATTGATACGAACTCAAAATGTTTGATGAAGGTGGACTGAAAAGTGTGTGACGAAACAAAGGTACAAAATATTTCTTCATAAAATTCATTTATCTACATAATCTCCCTGTAAGTCAACACACTTGTTCCAGCAATCCTCGCAATTCATTCCTTGGACTTATTCAAAGACAAACTATCTCTTGTACTTTAATTCGGCAGCGATGAGCAATGTTAGTGTCGTTGGTTGCAGTTTATCTACGATCCGAACGTTCATTGTCTCAGGCTAGATCGGTCACGTTTCTCATACCTAAATCTTGATTAAATATGTGACAACAATTTTCTATGAACATATTCAAAGTCTCTACTAACTCTTACAATTTAATTCTACAGTTGTCAAGCATCATTTGGTGCACTTGAGCCATGTTTTTGTAAGTGATGGCAGTTTTTTTACGTTCCTAATGTTCATTGTCTCACAAGCTGGTACGGCCAGATTTAAATTTAACTAAATTATGGTTCAGACTCCCTGTACACAGCATCCAACTCAGCTTTAGTTTGCGTAGACGAATTGACTCTCAAAGGTTAATATTTACTGACTGCTCCATACTCGATTTGCTTTCATTTTTATAAAAACCTTCACATTACCTAATTCAAACCATTGTCAAATAACAACTACGCATTTAAAATTATTGCAATTTTGGTGAGTGCCTTTCAAAAGATTAATTTTTGTTTTCGACTACTGTCATCTTCATGTTGAGGTCTGAAATTTTTCACACCAAATTTGTATATGGTTAACAAAAAACAAACGAGAAGCTATATTGAAGATCAAAATTGAGAAATTCTACTTAATGACAAATGACATCAATAAATTTGTGTTCTCCATTACAATCATTTTTTATTAAATAAGGCTCCATTATGAGTTCTTTGGCCACACATTGAAAGTCTTATTTTCGTCAGAAAAAACCATTTTGGAATTTTGTCTGTAGGTCGTCAACTTTTAGTACTGAAACTATTGAAGCCCAAAGCATTGTTTATAGTCAATCACTACCACAGCTTTTTCCTCCTGGGTGGCTTGGCAGCGTTATTCAAATTAACCAAAAAGCAACAAATACATGTAACAAAAACTTCAACATAGTTGCCATATTTCGCTGACATGGTGTTTTTCCGTTGGTTCATTGTATAAATAATAAATAAAAATAAGTAAAAGGCTACAAAAATGCATAAATTGCGTGTAAAGCAGGCGGCAAATTGACATTGTTGTTACTTAATTAATATTTTAATTTAATTAATACGCTTTTTGAAGCTTATGCATGTTCACAATTAATGTAGACGAAACTAAATCAATAATCAACAAACACACAACTAAACCGCAAAGCGCGAGATTTATTATTGTGTGCGTGCTTCGAACGCAATAGGAAAGTTGTGAGGTCAGAAAATGTTTCACCAAAAGAGATTTAATGTATATTTTGCAAAATTTAAACTGGTTTATTTTCAAATGCAACGAGAGCAGCTCAACAAAATCGTGCATAGGTGACGCTTTGTAAAAACGGTGTCGTTGTCAGAAAAATGTCTTCAGATAATGTAAATTGCTTTGAATATAAAATAGAATACATTCAATGTCAACACGAGATAAATGTTTTGCACTAAATTTATTTTTATGGCGATTAAATATGACTTGAACGACGCATGCGACTAAAGTTCGAGTTAAGCTGCTCTTAAAGGCAAATAGAAAAGTGTTTGTATGTATAGTTTGTATGTATAACGACTGACAATGAAACTGTCAACATTCTATGTATTGTGTAATGTAAAGCAATAAGCAATAACAACAAAAACTACAGTAATAAGATAAAAGCCTAACCTCTGAGCCTAACCGCAACAGTCATCAGTCGTGTATGTTGTATTTTGTGTTATGTATAGAAAAATCGACAGCGAAAAACAATAAAGTGATTTAATTCAAACAAATTTCAATCAAAGTTAATTTACGTTACTTAAGCTGTAATTAAATTTAGCGCCACATTTGTATGTGTTTAATGTTTATGCTGCTGTACAATTATTTTGCTCATCGAATTATTTAATGCAAATGTAAAAAACGAAGACTAATAAGAAGAAGAAGAAAAAGAGGAAGAAGCGTATGGCCAAAAAAGGCAAAGTATTCGTGCAGTCTTTGCAGTATTTATAAAAATTCATTGGCAGCTACCCTAATTCTTTTTTTTAAAGCATAGCAATTTGTTACTTTCATATTTAAATCATATTTAAACAAAAATATAGCAAAATCATAACAAAATTAATTCAAATGCGCTGCAACTTTCAACAGAAATTCACCTGTTTTCAGCCTGTTTACTGTTATTTTGGACCTCATTTGTATACTAAACTATTGCAAACTTTTTTTTGATAATGTGATTTGTATCCATGTCTGCGTTACCATATTTCATTGTTTGCTTTTAAAATTTAAACAATTTTTAATTTCATTTTGTTAATATGCGGCTGCAACTTTTTGGTACAACTCTTCTCAATTCGTTTCAAAAGTTATGCAGCTACTAGAAGAAAATTAAAAACGTCCTATGCCACAACTTTGAAAATCTTCAAGTTGATTACTTAAAGTTTAAACTTTCTATGCTCAAACTCATTCCACATTACCGCTGAATTTTAGGCGATTTCGTACCGTTGACCATATTATTTAATAGTAATTTTCAATCGAAATTTTTAAGATATCTGCATCTTAGTTTACATACATAGTTCTGACTATTAAAAAATTTTAATAATTTTGCTTTCTTTTATTTATTTCAAATTTAACTTAAAAAAAAGCAACTTGCAAAAATTCAATTTTTGATTTTTATGTTTCATTTATTGATTTGGGAAACACATTGACGACGACAGCAACGCAGTATGGAATCAGAACGTTTTTATTTAGGCGATTATTTTGATGACCAGCGACTACAGTTGTGGCAGTCGCCAACCTTAGAACTGTTTCTATTTCGTAGGCAAAAAAAATCAAAACTAATGTTTTAATGGTGTTTTTCATACTTTTTCTAGTTGCTTTGAACAACAATTACAAATTTTTTAGTATTGCAGTAAACAAATTTGTTGATTTTTAAGAAATTACACATTGCCATTTGTTTTAAATTGATTGTAGAACTTTAAAATGGATATATACGAATCTTCTAATTTGTGATAAGGAACACCAAAAACATGATTATGGTGATGTTTCTGCCTCTTTCATTATAATCAAGAAGTTGGCTATACGGCGACGGTTGAAGCCGACACCATCTTGTAGTCGTGTGACCCTGTCATTGCCGTCTTTAATGCTTTTGGACCATCAAGCAATTCAACACAAACTTTATACTTTTGGCACAGTAGAAAAGTCAAGTCAGTTAATATTTGAAAAAAAAAACTCTACTCGATTTGTTACATTTGAAGCAATTAACAAAACTTTTACTTTTATACTTTTGCCATATTTAAAAAAATTAACTTTTAATGTTTGCAGCAAAAAACACAAACTTTACTTATATGCTTTTGCCGTAATTAAAAAAATTAAATCAATTTAATATTCGAAGCAATTAGACTCAAATTTTAAAAACTTTTGCCGTATTTAAAAAAATATCAACATTTTGCGTCTGAAACAACTCAACAACATTACTTTTATATTGTTTTCATAATCAAAACAATTCAACTTTTTGCATTTGAAGGAAATAAACACAAATTTTCATTTATACTTTTGCCGTAATTCAAAACAAAATCAACCTTGATTGTTGGCAGCAAATAAGCAAAAACGTAACTTTTATACTTTTTCCTTAAATAAAAAATAATAAAATTCGATGTTTGAAACTATTTAACAAAAACTTCATTTCATGTTTTTTTCATAGAGAAAACAATTTGTATTTTTTTTTAATTTAAATGCAATTTCGCAGTCTTAAATTTTTCGTTTTAATGAAATTACTCAAAATAATATTTTTCGTGTTTTGAGTTTCTCAAATTATTTATATATGATTCAAATTGTCAATAAATTTAATTTTAATTTTTAATTTTTTACTGTAAAGTTATTAAAAATTATTTCTATCATGTTTCTTGCTATAAAATCAAAACAAAATTCTAAAAATAGTAACTAAATTTTTTTGTACTCACAAAGTTGCAATTGTTTCGCTTTCTTGCAAAATATTTTCGACTTAGAAGTTGAAACTATTATAAATTTTATAATAAATTTAATGTTGTAAAAAAGTTTTGTTTGTGACATTAAAGATTTTTTAATTTAAGATATTAAAAATAACATAGTTCTTGTTGTTTTTAATTTACTTACTTCTCTTTTAATTTTATTACTTCTATCAAATTGTATGTTGTAATATGCTTTAAAAATATTATTTCCATTTTTAATGTCGTAAAACAAATAATTTTTTGTAAAATTTTGTATAAAATTTAATGTGGCACTTTTAATTCTGGTTCAAAATTTTATTTCTAATGAAACATTTTTGACAAACTGCTGAAAATGTATACTTAAGACTTCTACTTAAATTTAAAAATTATTTTAAAATGCTGCCAATTTTTTTTTTAATTTTCATATCTTCGAATTATTCAAAATTTGGCAAAAGTTGATTTCTAACACTGCAAAATTAATTTAAATGTTTAAAATTAGTGAAAAATTAACTTCCCCATGACTGATTCTCGCTTCATAATGTTG
>OY764962.1:91367866-91390366 GCA_963668005.1 Melieria crassipennis
GATTCTCGCTTCATAATGTTAAAAATTAATTTTGACTAAAAATTGTTGCTAAATTTTCTGCACTGACATTAAAAACGCGGCTCCAAAAGCATTGCTTACATTTCCAAAATAATTGAAAATCATTTGAAACATTTTACACCCAACACACATCAGCGAATAACCACGTTTGTAAATAAAAGTTGTATGCAAAAGCCATAAAACAAAATAAAAAGCAAATAAAAGTAAAGTCATGCAAATAGAATAAATCAAGCGCTGAGAAATCCATTATATTTTTATACCTCAAAGCAAAGAGCAGCAGTTTGTTAGTTTCCAGTATTCGCCGCTTTCTAATTTTTTTTACTTTCCAACCTAGTTTTACTGTTTATTTGTTTTATTCACTTGTCAACTGCAAACCTCTGAGCGAAATTTATGAAAATTACCTTAAAATTAATGACCAAAAAAAAATTGCTTATGCTGGCTGCATTTTTGGGGGCGTGGTGATGCCGCCTTTAAGCTTCGAAAACAAAGTGTGTAACGTGTAAAGTAGATTGCGAGCGCTAGAAGTGTAAGTAGGAGACACAACCGAACACAAATAAGCAAATCAAATGCAAATCCATTTAATAAAACACAAACATATTCATAAAGAGACAATAAAAATGAAAATGCAAATAATTAAAACGAATAAAAAATGATTATTGTAAAATTAATACGAATGAGTTGCTTAATGTATGTGGGAGAGGGGGCGGAACTAAGAGTTGGATTAGCTGTCTTAGGAAACAGAAACCAGAAATCTTAATCGTTTGTCTTCTCATTCTTTGATTTTAATGACTTTAATCAACAATCTAAACGTTTAAGCGTTGTTTTGAAAGCAACATTGAACCTGCGGATGACCACCGACCACAGTTGTCGCTGTTGTAAACATTATAATAGAACTAATTGCATGTTGCAGACAACGAAACCAAATCAATTAGCAACAATGCTTCAAAACAAATGTTTTTGTTGGCGTTTCTCTTAATTTTTCAAGGTGCAATAACAAATTTGTTAGTAGGGATTTCAGTTGAAATTTGTTACACATTGACATTTGTTTTACATTGATTGAGAAATTGCCAAATGGATATAGTCAAAGGATTATTTTTTCAGGGTGCAATTACAAATTTGTTAGTATTTCAGTGGAAATTTGATTACAGATTGACATTTGCTTTAAATTGATTGAGAAACTGTTAAATGGACATAGACAAATGCTTTACAGAGGAAGTACTCAAGCCAGGGGCGTAGCCAATGGGGGATGATTTGGGGTAAACCCCATCTATCATTAATCGACATTTTCAACCACTTTATATGTTATGCCATACTTGCAAAAATCTCTTTCCACCTTTAAACAATTAAAAAAATATATTAAAAATTAAAATATATTTTTATTTGCAAACCGATTTCTTTTATTCAAAATAGTTCTCTTTAGAGTTAATAAAAGAGTCATGTTTAATGAGATCGTTTAGATCGCGGACCAGGATGTCCTTCAGGTTGTTGGTACAAGTTTTTTGAATGGTTTCTACATCCTCAAAATTCTTTCCTTTCATTGGCAAATTAATTTCTATGAAAAGTTGAAAGTTACGCGTTGAAGGTTAAATGCAATTTTTAGTCTTAAAATCAGTCACAAGTGTCGATCGATGAGATGACCTCAGTCAACTTGTGCATAAGAAACTATGCACATAATTTTCGATGGAGAATTGTTCAGTAAAAATGCCATAAATTTATGTTATTGAAATGTTTAAATTTAAATAATTTCAATAAAATTCAATGAAGCCTTTGGCTGATCTTTGATTCAATTCAAGCACAGTTTTAAGGAATCTGCGATGATCACCGATTTCACTTGGCTCATATGTTGTTCATCATTTGTGTACTTAAAATTTTTTTTAAATCGCGTCTACTCCCACAAATTTGATTCATCAATTAAAATGTCTCAGTTAAAGTTTTCCCAAATTGAGAACAAAACCTAATATTTGGTTCTTTGTTCAACGACACATACAAACTTTGACTTCAGACGCAATAACTTTGCTTCTAGTGAACCAAATACTTAATATGAAATTTTGACTAAAAATAAGTACAAAATTTAAATTTCCTATGCACTCAGTAAGAGGTGGCGCCACCAAAAGTTCAAAGTTTCAAATGTTCTTTTTACTTTAGAACGTTTAAATTTTCGTACAAAAATATTGTAAACCCCCTCTCCCCCTCATACGACCAAGTTCTGACTACGCCCCAGGCTCAAGCACCAAAAATATGATTGTGGTGTTATTGCTGCCGTTTTCATTGTAACAAAGTAGTTGACTACGCGGCGACGTTTGTAGCCGTTTCTATCGCTGCTGTCTTCAATGTATTCGGGTCCTTAGACACAGCAAACGGCTTTGGGGCGATCCTGTCTAATGGGGTTTACTCACCAAGAAAATTCCAATACCTTTTTGCAGCATTTCAACATCTCTTCGTCAGTTCACAACTACTAATGTCTACCTAAAAGCTTTCTCACTACTCTCACTATTGTAGCTTGTGGTGAGAAGCTTGAACGTTTTTTAAACCCTAATAAAAACTTGTGTGTCCTTAACAGCTGTTAAAGCTCTTCCCACAAAGTTTTAGGTTACTGCACTCTAAACAGAAAAAGCAATGTTAAAGTAGCGTTAAATATAACAGAAACAATATTTACTAACTACTGCTGGCAAAAGTCCATACAACAGTTCTGACATCAACAGCTTAAACTTTAAACAGTTAAAGTTAAAAAGTTAAGCTTTAAAATGTTAATGTTAAAAGTTTAAAGCGTGCTGCTCAAAATCATACTTATGGACTTAAGTGACAGAAGAAGAGCTCCGCTTGTCTCCAAGCTCTGGGTTCATACATCAGTCAAGTTACTCAAATAGTCCACTGCACATTAAACATTGTAATATTTAATCCCCGGCTTGTGTATATAAAGAGAGTAACAGTAAATGTATATATATGTAAATAAATCTTCCGAACATCTAAATACCGGTCACCATCTGCTCCAATGATTCAACTCCAATTATAAAACAACTCCAATGCTGTCACTCAGTAACTCAATCAGAGCTCCAACAACAAATTCCCAGTGGGCAAGTTGAGCATAATAAAAGTTGTTGTCGATCTATCGAAATTTCTTGTTCATTGACAATTTATTTTTTAGATCTTTTTGTCAATTGTATCGTATTTATTTTATTTGCTTTTATGACAGAATTGAGTTTTTTCTAAAGCAAAATTTTCTCCGTAAAATGTGTGCCTCACCTGATGAGGCACGATTGGCTTCTCACAATGAGTCGGATTCTTTTCTTAAAAATGTGAATAAAGAAGCAGAAAACCAGACATTCTGCTAAGTCAAAAACAACATTCTGTTAATATAACAACAACGCTCGGCTCGAGCTTTTTTATGCGACAGTGTCAGTTGACAACGTTTGCGTTTTCTCAAATGACAGCCACACATTCGAATAAGTGTGCTGCCACATTTACAGTTGGGAAATTTAAACAGTTTTAATATTGAAATATAAATAATAATAAAATATAAAATATAAAAATTCAAATAAATATAAATATAAAGCAATAATGGTTGAAATAATGTATAAACTAAGATTGGACGACAGCAATTTGCAATCTAAAATGTTTAATTAATGAAATTTATTAATACTTTAATATAAATTGTTAATACTTTAATATAAATTATAATAAATATAAATAAAGTATGGTTGAAAAAAGGGATAAACTAATGAAAACTATGAATAAATGAAAAAATGAATGACAGCAATATGCAAAGTAAAATGTTTAATTAGTCCAAGAAAAAGTTAACAAAAACAAATTTTTATATAATAATACTAAAATATAAAATATAAGAAATATAAATAAAAAATAGTGGAAATAATGCATAAACTTATGAAAATTATAAATGAATGAAATAATGAATGACAGCTATTTGCAAACAAAAATGTTCAATAAGCCCAAGAAAAAGTTAATAAAAAGGCATTTTTTTTAGTTTTAATTAATATTAAAATATGAAATACAATAAATGCAAACAAAGAATGGATAAAGTAATTATGAATGAATAAAATAATGAATGACAGAAATTTGCAAACAAAAATGTTCTATTAGTGAAAGAAAAAGTTCATAAAAAGAAATTTGTTGATAAGCTTTAATACTTATTTGTGAATTATAATAAATATAAATTGAGAATGGATAAACTAATGAAAATTTTGAATGAATGAAATAATGAATGACGACAACTTTCAAGTCAAAATGTTCAATTAACCCAAGAAAAGGTTTATAAAAAAGAATTTTTTTTATAAGTTTTAATGCTAATTAATATATTAATTATAAAAAATATAAATGAACAATGGTTGAAATAATAGATAAATTAATAAAAAATCGATCAATTAATAAAATAATGAATGACAGAAATTTGCCAAGTAAAGTGTTCAATTAGTCCAAGAAAAAGTAAACACAAAAGCAATTTTTTTAAAAGTTGCAGTACTAAAATATGAAATACAATAAATACAAATAAAGAATCATTAAAATGATGGAAAAACTAATGAAAATTATGAATGAATGAAATATTGAATGATTAACACAATTAAACCAAGAAAAAGTTCATAAAAAAGCAATTTAGCAAGTATGAATTATGTATAATAAATACAAATAAAGAATCAATTAAAATGTTGACTGATTGAAACAATAAATGACAGCAATTGGCAAACAAAAATGTTCAATTAAAAAAAAAATCTTTTATAAGAAAGAAATTGTTCATATCTTTTGATATTTTAGTAATAAAACTAAAGTAAATTTAAGAAAATCTTTACAAGTTTAAGTTTTCCAAAGATTTGCATGGTTGCATTTTTTCAAGACCAATCAACAATGTAGAGCGGATTAGACCAGATAATTAATTTTCCTAATTTCGATTTTACAAAACCAATACAACTTATAACTGAAACCAGGAAAATTTAACTGGTTTTGACAATGAAGACTAGAAATATCATCTTTATGAATTCGGTTTGGGTCTGTCACAAGTTTCATGCACGCAAAAACATCAAAAATTTACATTTCAAAAGTACTTATTTAACAGAAATACTAGTTAACGAGTTACGACCCATCGTAAAAGTTTTCTTCAGACCTTTTCTAGACATAAAAAGATGATGTTGCGTCCTTCTACTGGAGACAGTGTCCCCCGAGCTCCAATTACCACATCAAAGTCCTTTTTCGCTCGAGCTTCTTCGTGCATACGGGAGACATAGCCATCTCGAAATTAGATATTTCTAATTGTAGATTTGAAAATTTTGATTAAGAGGTAAAGTCAAATTTCCAAAATGTTGTTTTTAATTAATGTCTGTCAGATATCTTATGATCCCTTAACTTTTAAATTATGATTTTTTTTTTTTATTAATAACATAGTTTTTTATTTTTAACACAAGTTACTAGCAAAAAGCTATTTAGAAAAAAAATGTGATAAATACTAACAAAAAGGCCTTTGATTTAGTTGTCGTTTAAAAATATTATATCTTGGTTGAATTTGAAGTTAATTTGGTTTGATTTGAAAATTTGTGTATATATGTTATCAAGCTTAAAGTTAATGTTTTATAAGACAAGGTATAACTCCTCTGTAAAACCTTTGTCACGCCATTGTCTATTAAGAAAGTTGTATGCTTATACAAAAATCTATATGTGAACATCTAAAGTCTTGAATATAGTCAAAGAACTTTAATTTGAGTATCATAACTTTAGTTTTTATCAATTATACCGAGATGGATTTGGGATTTTCAGAACACAATTTCGTTTACTACAATTTTTTTATATTTATATGAGAGAAATTTCATAAATTTCTGTTACTATTCTTCGCTGTTTACATGGACTTTTTTATTATTTTGTTTTAATATTAATTTTTCAAACGTAAAAAATTCCTAAAATATTCATTTAATCTTCCGATATTGATGAAGTTCCTCAAAAATTCATTTTCTCAAATGTCCACTGTAACTGAAAGTCAACATTCGTAGTCGTCATTGAGTCGGCATTCGAACTACTACTTTGAACTACTACTACTACGAACTACTTTCTCTGAGCTGTGTTTAGGTTCAAATATTTTCTATAGCGTTTTTTTCTGGCGACATCTTGGCGAAAATATTCCAATATTTACTATTCAATTACCTTCGCTTAGATTAGAGTGACACTCGAAGCTCACATTTGATTCACTTTAACAAGTGCCTAACTGTTCCATGTCTGCTTGGGAGAACCTTTCGCTGCTCTACGCCCCAATGGCCTTGGAGCTTTTCGAAAGCTTGCGCCGCAGCGGCTCTATTACAATCCTCTACACGCCCGTTGCCAGTCGTATTGTCACGAGCGGCACAAAAGTGTGGCATCACAGCGTCGCAGACACCTTCGACTGTGGCGGCACACAAACTTTTGATGAATTTCAGAGTAAAGGAGAATAAATTTTTCTCAGTTGTTTGCCGTTTTCCGTTGTGCCAACGTTCGGTGCGTGCCGGAGATACGCTTTACGTCGCACCGTTGAGCTACGCGACAGCAGAACAACGAGCCTGAGCGTAGCTGCCTTTCGCGCGCCACTCCCCTTTCCCGCCCGTTCGGTCGGAGCGCTGTGCGCTGTGTGCTGTGTGTGTGTTGTGCGTTCGCGTTCGCTGCGGGGGATGCGTGCACTGCACGTCAGGCAAAACGGCCAAGAGGCGAGCTGCCAATATAGAAAAGTGCTAACAGCGGAGCGAGCAGGCTCGAGTTGCTGAAGGAGTCGTTGCATATATATATCTATATATTTTTTTTATATTCTATGATTTTGTGAAATTTGTGTCTATCGGTACGTCGAATATCAGTCGAGACGACAATTAGCGTCGTGTGGCGTGTGCGTGCGTGCGTCTGTGTGCCAAGTGGGCGCTTAGTGGGCGTGTAGACGAACGAGTGCAAGGTGGCATTGTCCGGGCGGGGGAAATGGCGCCGGGCGTATGCGTAACAAGTTTCCGTTTGCTGATGCGGCGTCCGGATCTAGCTGGCCAACTTAGTCGAGGGCTGCGCCTGACCCCAGCCGGAACGCTGACAGCGGTAAGTGCACATAACCTCGCCACTCTACTTCCTCCATCGACTAGCCGCGCGACTGTCGGCCGGCGCCGCAAAACCGCTCCAAGCTGTTAACGCGCTAACGTTTGTTGTTGCTGGCAAAGCAGCTGCTTTTCCAGCAGCGGGTGAACGACTCTCGACTCGTTAGCGACATGCAAAAGCCAAGCCGGTCTCTAAGGAATATTGCTCGACTTGTAATTGCATTGCAGCAAAAGGTCGTTGCATGGGGCCACGCGGCTGCTCGCCAACAAATGTCAAGTGTATCTATAATTGCTACAAAGCCAGCGCCAGCGACAGCCGCCCCTCACGTCTTCACCGCGGGCTCCCCGAACAGTTGCAGCACAACTCAACTCGATTCAACTCGACTCGACGCTGCAGTGTTGCTCCAGCTGCAAAGTTGAGTGAAGCACTGGCAAGAGCGCAAGTCAAGAGCACGTGAGCGCACCGTTTGCTAACGGGGGACTTCATTGCGGCTCTGGCTACTTGTTCAAGCTGTTCAAAGTTGCTTCTTCCTTTTGAAAACAATTAAACTTTAAAGACTTGTCAGCCATTTCATGGCTTGCTTCACCGGTAAAACAATGCATTGAAGAGCAAATGAAGACTAACTAAACATCAGCCTTCAAGATTGAGCCAAAGCTGCTGGCTGCTACGATGGTCCCTTAGCACAGCTGTTACGCCTCGAGAAACAACCAGTGATTAGTTTTTTGTGATATATGTATGGTTTTTTCTTTTGTTGTTGTGGCAATGCAGTAAATGAAAGTATACATTTATTCATTTGACTGCCAACTAATCGGCGCGCATTTTTATCACATTCAACCCTTATCGGCGCTGCAGTTGTCAGCAGCAGCCGTCAAAGCGCAGCGAAAGTGCGCTGTCATTTGCATTACATGAGAACATGAGGTTTTTATTGTAAAAGTATTTCCTACATCTGCACTCAGGTGAAAATTTACATAATACACTGAACAAAATCAATTAAATTGTAAGAGTGAAATTAAATTTTCACAAAAAGTTGGGGTATTCACAGAGATGGGGATTTGCAATAAATATTTACAAAATCGCAACTTTTTACATCAGAATGTGAACGGGCCCTTGTAAATTTTCATATTTGGAGAATCATCTGAATCTGTTTGCATTTTGGTTAGAAATATCGATATTTTGTGTTTTAAATATCGATTTGGTCCGATGTTAATAAGAAACATTTTTTAGAATTTATTAAAAAAACATTTAAGAAAAACTCATGTAAAATATCTAAAAATTTAGAAAATGGTTCGAATGATCAATTTCAACGCTTTTGAATAACCGCCGGTTTAGATCATAGTGAAATAAACCAAGTAATCCAAGTAGTGACGTTTGTCACACTCGTCACTCTTATTTTGACATATTCCAAAAAAAGGCAAACAAATAAATGTCAGAACTTAATCCGCCTAAGCAATGAAGTGAGAAAGCCTTGCAACTAAATATGTGCAAGTGGTCTTAGATCGAGGGTTGAAGGCCCCTTGGAAGCAGCCTATTTTGTACAATTCTGATACAAAAATTACCAATCAAATTTTGGACCAAATTATTACAACACTACTGTACCACATTGGATTTATTGACCACTACTACTCTACATAACATTTATTTTTCTTGGGCCTGAAAAGGCACAATTGGTTCATGTGGTTTTATGATAGAAATGACATTTGAAAAAAAACGATTCGACAAAAGAGGTTGTCAAAATAAGAGTGCTGTCACTACTTGAATTACTTGGTTTATTTGACTATGGTTCAGATAAAAAACATGGATAAAATAATCGGCACATTGAATTAAGCTCCCATCGCTACCAAAAAAAATGCACAATACACCGTTTTTGTACAATAGGGGTTTGCCGTTATATTTTTGACATTTGTAGCAATTCAGAAAAGCATGTGTTTTGTTGTCGTAAGTTTGTCGAATTTGCTATCAGACAAATATAAAGTTTATTTAAAATACAATACAAGTTCAATTACAACACATCGTGAAAGACTTGCATACGTCAAAACAATGTTTTTAAATTATTCAAAATTATTCTGAAAATCTGTCTTTAATATGTAAAACGCATAGAAAGCAGTTACCGGAAATAACAGTTATTTATGAAAAATATATTTGAAAAAGTTCCTTTAAATAAAAGGTCATACAAATACATTTTTTTCGCACCGAGAATCAAACTTGGCAAGAAACTTTTTTTTGGAATTTTTGTGGAAAACATTAAAATATAAGAATTCTTTTTTATTTATATTTAAAAAGTCCTTTAATAAAAATTATTTTTAATTTTTTCCATATTAGTCCACAATTAACAGTTTTTTTCGATTTTTATTTTAATTGCCCTATGATAACTTTTATTGGTGACTTTTATTTAAAAAAGTCATCAATAAAAATCATTCAGTGATTTTTCTTTTTTAAGTCATCAATAAAAATCAGTCAGTGACTTTTATTTTTTAAGTCATCAATAAAAATCATTCAGTGACTTTTATTCATAAAAGTAATCAATAAAAATCAAGCAGTGACTTTTATTAATAAAAGTCATCAATAAAAATCATTCAATGACGTTTATTCATAAAAGTCATCAATAAAAATCATTCAGTGACTTTTATTTATAAAAGTCATCAATAAATATTTTTCAGTGACTTTTATTCATAAAAGTCTTCAATAAGAATCAATCAGTGAATTCAGACTAAGTGTGGTTGCTCAATTATTTCTGTTGCGACTATATTACGTTGTAGGACAAATTTTGAGCCCAATGCATTTGAAACCACATTTGATATGCACAATTTTTGTAACAAACCAATATTTAAATCCCAAAACCTTCCTTGCATGCATCATTAACTGAATCAAAAGGCAGAAAATCACAAAAATGATTAACAACCTTCAAGACTGAGCATGTTATAGCAAAGATATAGCCAGATATGTTTGAAAAAGTTGTGTAAGACCATACCAACAGAAAAAGTAAAAGCCGCGAATAACAGAGGAGGCCGTTAGCCCAAAAGTTGATTCCAATATATTTATAAATCTTGATGTTAGACACTACAACGAGTTCTATTAAGATTCTCTGATGATTCATCAGACAAAGATCTATAAAGTCTCTGTCAGACCAATGTTTAACAATAAAGTTTTAAATACAAAAACTTCAATCATTATGGGTTTTTCTACTTTTTAACTTTTAAAGAAAAACACTTTATAATTTTTTATTGTAAATTTTTTTAAGTAGTCCTGATTTTATTCACCTTGAGCATAGTGAAATTGTACCAGGTAGAATGACGTCCTTTTTTCTGTATGACAAAACCAGAGAAATTTGAAAAGTTTTTCTGTCACAACACAAAAGCTTGAAACTGCGGTTCAAGGAAAATTTTTAAAACAAAAAAATTCAAGGCAATCGTTGCTGTATCGGCAGCAGCACTTCTAACACGAAAATTGTTATAGTGTTTAACATAAAAATGTTTATAGTTGTGAGTTGCGAAGAATTGATCTATGAATCAGAGTGCAATTTGAGGGTCGTTGGGTTAATGTAATAGAGAAACTGCTTAACCCTAGAATGGTAATCATATTTGACATAGGTTGTTGGTAATCTTCGTCGAATCGACGAAGTCATATTCAACTCTGATTTTTGTAAGAACTAGAAATCGTACTTATAAACTCCAACTTCATTTTATAATTATACTTAGAAATTTTTTAGTAAATAATTCGCACAATAAAGCACATCGCCAATTGAGATCACACGAAAAGAGAAAGCAACCTGATCGGAGAATAAGGAACAATTTGAAGAAATGTATGTGGTTACCCTTCTAGGGTTAACCAAATATATGTAATGTTTATTTTATTTATGCAGCGATTTGAAGACGTGTTAAGATTTGCTATACTAAGTATTTATATACTGTGACCTTGAGCTTTTAAGATTTTCGACTTTGATATAACAGAGCATTTGGATTGATAAGGAGCCGCGTTACTCGCTCGCTGAGCATTAATGTTTTTCTTCTCATTGAAATATTAAAACTTTGTTGAATTTTGTTTAATTTTCAGTAAAGATTCTTAACTATCTCTCAATCTCTCTCTTGGGATTTTGAACTGAAATATTTTAGGTTATGTTTCACAACATTGTTAACTATATAACTTAAATAATATTCTTGTTTTGCTGCCAACTTTCATCGAATACATCAACACATAGTTTTCAATTCCTGGACAAATAAGTAGGTCAATGCTTGTGCTCAGCAGCGCAATTTTTGCTCATTTTTTTTCTCATTTAACGAACAAAGTTGACTGAACAGCAAAACTTGTTTTCTGCTCAACAAGCAACCACGTTTGCCAATATTAAATAGTTTGGTACAGAAAATGCAAGCCAACAAAAGGCAACTTTTTTAATAAATGTAGTAAATAAATATTTTGGAATGCTTAATCACGTGCAGAAAGTGATTACAAAACATTCGCAGAGCAGTTTGCAGCGTTTCATTACTCACTTCCATGCTCGAGTAGCTCAGTATTTGTAAAAATTCTGTCCTCGATGACCTTCAGCACTGATTGTTGACAAACATTGGATCATTTGTGTTTCAATTTTAAACTCAGCTTTGCTTTGCAGCACCAAAAACTGTGTAAATTAAATTCCAGCAGAGGAACTTTGAACTTATTTCTCACAAACGACACAATAAAGCCGGCAGATCACGCGCGCTCAGCGCTCAAAGCAACGAACCAAATGCCGGCTTACGCGCTGAGCGAAAGAGTAAAGCAGTCTCTCTGATAATAGAGAGCGCAACAGTGCAGCGAGAGACAGAACGAGCTACATACAATTGGCTGCAATTTAATGCTAGAACAAATAAAAAATTGTATTACTTATAACTAAAGTAAATAAACAAATCCAATTTACAAAGCAGCAAATAAGGAATGTCACAACATTTATTTGTAAATAAGATTTACAACACACACGGCAGAAAAAACTAACCAGTGAGAGAAATATCAGCGCAAAGCGTCACGTGTCGTTAAAGTTTTTATACCGCGAACAGTGTTCAGACAATTACTTTTGCTAAATGTTTGTGAAAATCTAAATGAAAATGCGTGCTTTTGAAACTGACAACAGCGATGACACATTGCCAACGAAGCGTCGAGTTTTGTTGCTTCATTTGCTGCGGCATGTTGCGTGGTGCGATAGTATGAGCTGTCAGACGAATTCATGCTTGTCAGAGACAGTCAGCTGTGCTACCGGTCTTTCGTAGCGACACGATCTCTGACGGCAATTGCTTTCCGCGAAAACAGTGGTGCTGCAATATTGACTCAACCTCTGAGTTAATGACATTTGTTGTTGTTAAAATAATCCAACAAGCACAACAGACAGAAGACGCTTTCATATCAGGCGTTGAGGTTCCTATGTACATAGTCTGATCTAAATCGACCAGATCCTTGCAAAAGTTAATGCAGAAACTATGGCACCAAGTTGACAAACTTGTCACTCAGAGGTCTTAAAACTGATTTAGTACTACTATTCAACAGATTAACTCAATCAACACTAGAAAGATTACAAGTTTTCCATACCTACAAAGACTACATATCATATACACTGATATCTCTGAATGTAAAAAAATATAAAAATTTCACGATAAAAAAATAAAAGTCACCAAAGCAAAAGTGGATAGAAATATGTACTACAGAAAATATAGATATTTAAAAATGAAAAACCGCGTCCATGTTTCCACCATGTCTAGCGTTATAAGATATAAAACCTGCAAAGATTCAAACTCGAAAAAAATACTTTCAATGCACAGTAATTCAACTCCATATAACAGTGGGACAAAATAAGGAGTGGTCTGTTTTTAAGAAAAATTGGAGGACTAGTTAATCTTTGTCTGCTAAATTTAAATTTTAATTTTGTTTTCCTTAAACTATTTAATGTAAATTTTTGGCGAAAAATATTTGCATTGAAAAATTGAATTATGTTCTGAAATCCGAAAATATCAGAACATGTATGATATAATGAAAACTATTCGCCAAAAATTCAGGAACATCCATTTTAAATATTTTCCTATAAGTTTTGCTAATTTTCAGGTTTTTAATATTGGAAAATACTTTGAATTAAAAGTGAAGTAGATGCCTCAGCTTTGCAGATTTTAAGAAAACAAAAGAAAAACGAAAATGGACACGTCAAATCTTAATCTATATTGAAAGTTTTAGCAACTTCTTGCTAACCATGTATTTTGAAGATTTTTTTACTCAATAGACTAAAACACAGAAAACATGTGTTACAATTTTTTTTGTGGAAAAAGTTCTTGAGCAGCTTTTGCACACACACACAGTTTTTTTTTTATTCTCTTAGTTGGGGTTTTATTTTTCAAATTACGTCAAAATTGTTAAAATCTGAGACTATAAATTTTTATTATTTTTGTCTATAAAAGGGTCTAGAAATCTCTCTAGAAATTCGAAAAAAATCGATTTATTTTTTAATTTCATATTTTCAAAGTTTAGACCTTTAAGAATAAACCCTCTAAAAGGATTTACGGAAATTCGAATTATTTTCGGAGTTATAGTTAATTTTGTGACTCACCACTCAAGACTGCCCGAAATGAGACTGTAAACTTTAAACACGTTTTTCTCGAAACTACTTTTTTCGATTCGGTTGACATGATATCTCAAGTTCTAATGCACCGATTTACTTGAAGTTTGTAATAGACTTTCTTAATACTATCATCGGCGTAGGGGTTTTTGTAATTTGTTTTGTTTTTTTTACTATTTTCAAGAAATTACCAAAGTTGAAAAAAGGAGTCAAAAAGCGACCTGTGTTTTCAGAAAGACGCCATTTTGTGCAAAAAATTGTTTTTTCAAATCAGCTACGTCCAGCTAATTCTACATTCTTATTTAACCTTAATTCCCAGAAGTGAGCCCCACAGTCTCATTTAAGATTTCAAATGGTTATAAATCCAAAAGATTTTCGATTTCATTATTTTATGCAATACAGGTCTCCCTCGTATAACGCGGTGGTTACGTTCCAGGAAAATTCCGCGTTATGTGATTCACGTTATAGAAGAATTAACTTTCATATACATTTATGTTCCAATAAGCTTTTTCCAAAATAAAATAGGTACTAAATTAAAGATATATGTACATTCCAACTCAAAATCAAAATTCATACTTTATTTAAAAAATTAAAAAACATAATGAAAAAACTGTTTTTTTTAAATCGCGTTGTAGAAGTACCGCGCTATACGAGGGAGACCTGTACTTTAATGGAATGTTAGAATTATATTGCATTTATAAATTTAACATTTTAGATAGTTTTTGTACTTTTTAAACAAATGTTTTCATATAAGCCTGACGGGTCTCACTTCTGGGCTTACGTTACTTTTAAAATTCTGGGAATTAGGGTTAATATGAATTAACCTTATTTTTTTGTGTCAAATCACCAGTAGGATTGGAACCACTTCAACCAGGAGACACCTGTTCTTTTTTTTTTTTTCAATTTTGAATTTTTTTTAGCTAAATATTATACATACATTTTTTTACTTTTCAATTATCAATAAAAAATTGGTAAAAACATGGCTGGTAAAAATTATTACTGTTTTTTTTTATTTGGTGGTTTTCCCTGCTCAGTCTCAACATTTTCTTCTCCCAAATTGTCTCAACCCTACTTTTGTTACGAACCTTCCTGCCAAACTGCCAAATGTTTAAAACATACAATGTGGTTTTCATTGCTTCCATCAAAAGCCCATTTCGCCATCAATTAAAACGTTGATTCCTTTAAGTGGCAATTGATGTCAACACATCGTTCATTATAAAATAAATAAATCAATCATTGAACCACAATGCAGTGTCGATAAATTGCAACAGCAAAAATGTTTGCACATTAACTGAAAATGTGCAAAATTATTTGAAATATTAGCAGCAATCTTTTTATGTTTCACACAAACACTTCTGCGTCTGAGGAATTTTCCACAATGTGCAACGCATTGGCTGTCAGTGGGGAAATGTCAAAAATTTAACATTTTCTTATAATCGCATGCAATAAAATCTTAAAAGCACCAAATGTGCTTCAGAAAGCAAAATTTGCGTCTCGACAATTTGCTCTCTCCAGACGTTCGTCTATCAGTGCGTCGTTCATTTATCTATCAGTTCACCTGGCAGGCTGACAGCCAACGTTCGTTAATATTTACTTTATTACTATCGATTTTCCAGCGATTTCCTTTTCTTTTTGAAGCTTTTCCTTTCGCTTTTGTGTGTTGAGGTGCAGCCGCGGCTCATTGCACATCACTTTCGTCAACCCAACTCTGCCAGTTCACTTCCTTTCTGCTTGGTGCATATTTTAAAGATTTTTTTTTTTTTAATAATTTGCCTCGTCGACTGTGCGCTTTTGGGATGGTTCTCTACTTGATTTGGCTGGATTTGCGAGTGGAATGCAATTAGCTTATTGAAGCGTCAAGCTGCTGTTTAGTGTTTCAGGGGAATTGGTTCGGTTGTGGTGCGCGGTTGAGTGCGCATTCAGGATTTCTGTTATATGTATGTCGTTTTAGTGCTTAGTAAAATTTTAGTGGCTGGCTTTTGTTAATAGTTTTATACGCATTTGATGCAATTGACAAATTTCTATAAGTCTTTGTTCTTTCTTTGCATTTCTGCTGCATTTGTAGGTTTTCACAGAGATTTGTGATTTGTGATTTCCATTGTTGTCGAATCCAAGTTTATTATTTATGCAGGCTTATTGTTGCTATTGTGTTTTGTATGCAGTTGAATGGAATGGAAAATTATACATATATCAGGAAAATTATGCAATGATTTAGTAAGGCTGTGTTTCTGTTTTTGGCGTTGTGAGGAAGGATGTGCAACTTGTGTGCATATTCGAACCACATTCTGGCTCGAAATACACAAATAACATGGAACGTTGTTTGGAACATGTTTAAGGAAGGGTTTTTCATTTGTCTTTAAAACGATGATGATGTGAAGTTGAGCAGGAAGTCTACATAGTAGACACTTTAGGTAGGAGAAAGCAAAGAATATGAGCGGTAAGCCTTGAAAATGATTAGAGGTCGTCACTCTTCTCGAACTTCCTCTTTTTAGGAACTTAATACTTTTTTCTATGCCTCTACTGTCACTCAGTAATCGTCTTAAATTGCCTGGGTCGTTTTTGAAATAAATTTTTTTAACGTTTATAAATTTTTAAATTTATTTATCTTATATGAGAAACTAGCAGGAGCCGGTGGCGTTGCACGGAAGTTTGAAGTCAATGGGCCCAATAAATCAAATTTCTCTTAACCTTTTGTTGAACACATCAGATTTTTAGGAAAAATGTATCTAATGTATGTATCTAATTATTTTTCATTTGAAATTCTCTAACCATATTTGAAGTCAATCAATATTAGAACATATTTTCTCGCACAAATTCTTAACCCATCATTGACCCCGTCAGATTTCGATTTTCGATAAATGAAAAAAGTGTCGGTTTATTTATAATTTGGAGCACTTTCACCAAGTTTGAAATCAATAGATCCATTAATTCATGTCTTCCAGTTTCTCAGTGTAAACTATTAACCTGCCGTTGATCCCGTCAGATTTTGATTTTCGCAAGAATAAAAAACACATGTCGAATTATTTCACATTTGAAGGACTTGCACCAAGTTTGAAGTCAAAAGGCGTAAAAACTCATGTTTCTTCATACAAATGTTTAACCCTTGGTTGACCCATTAAGTTCGGATTTTCAAAACAATAAGAAACACGTGTAAATTATTTTTGGATTTCAAGTGTTTTCACCATCTTTGAAGTCAATAGGTCCTTCGATTCATGGTTTTTTCGTAGTCTTCCTGTATACGCACCTTAGCCCCTTGTTGACCCCGTTACATTTTGATTTTTGAAAAAATTAAAATACGTGTCAAATGATTTTTTATTTGAAGTGGTTTTACCAAATTTGAAATCAATATTGCTTTTCTTCATACAACACCTTAACCCATGTTTTGCCCTTTTAGATCCCTTATTAAAAAAATCACGATGTATCATCAAAACATGCGTTAAGGTGTTGTATGAAGAAACGTGATCTAAAAGACATATTGATTTGGAACTTCCTGAAAATACTCGAAATCAAAAATAATTCTAAACGTATTTTTTAATTTTTCGAAAATCAAAATTTAACTGGGCCAACAATGGGTTATGTTATAGGTTAAGATTTGTTTACGGAAAGACTCCGAAAAAAAGCATGAACCGATGGGCACATTGACTTCAAGCATTGCAAAAATACTTGGAATCAAAAAAAATTTGACACATGTTTCTCATTATTTTCAAAATCGATATCTAACTGGATCAACGACGGGTTAAAAGTATGTATGGAGAAACACATTTTCAGCCTTTTGACTTCAAACTTGGTGAAATTACTTCCAATATAAAATAACTCGATACTTGTTTTTAATTTTTTCGAATATTAAAATCGGATGTGGTCAACGACGGGTTAAAAGCTTGTATGGAGAAATTGTGAAAAACATGAATTAATGGGCCTATTGACTTCAAACTTGGTGATAGTAATCTTAGTGAGAAATAATTCGATACGAGTTTTTACTCTTTTGAAAATCAAAATCGAACGGGGTCAACAATGGGTTAACAATTTGTATGAAGAAACAAGATTTATTTGGCCTTTTGACTTCAAACTTAGCAAATCACTTTAACCGGGAAATAAATAAAACATGCTTTTAATTTTTTTTAAATCGAAATCTACCGTCGTAAACCAAGGGTTAAGAATTTGTTTAGAGTAAATGTGAAAACACATCGCACACGCACTACAAAAGTGACACAACTCAAAATTTTTAATTTTCGGGTTTATGTGTTAATACTGTGCACAATGCATCAATCTACCAATAAGCAAAAGCTCAGTATATTTTGTTGTTGTTAACTGTTGCAAAAATACAGTTAGGTCTCTCTTTATGTCAGAAGTTTGATGCTATTTGATCGCTGAAGCTCAATGCAAAAGTGTCCTAACTCAAATTGTGACACTTTTGACGAAATCAATTTTTGTTGAAGTTAATTTTAAGCAAAGTTCTGACAATTTTAGTATATATTTTCAAATAAAAAAATTAATTTCGAATTCTCAAAATTTTTCTTTCGACTTTTTAAATATAATTTATAATTATAAAACTCAGCAAATGTGACATAACTTAAAATAGTTCCGTAATTTGAATTAAAATATCATCAAAACAGTCACAACTCAAAATTTTGGATTTTCTAGTGTAAAATTAAAAAAAAGTTCTTGCAACTTATCCTTCAGCATAATCTGTAAGGATTATCTACTGAACGGTCTATGCGTTGTTTTAAAAAAATGTTTATTTACCTCAAAAATAGTTTTTTGCGTTTCCTGAAAAATCAAAAATTTTGAGTTGTGTCACTTTTGTAGTGCGTGTGCGAAATGATTTGGTGGACTTTTAGACTTCAAAATTTGTGAAAACACTTGAAATCAAAGATTAGACACATATTTTTTTTAATGAAAATCTGACGGGGTCAACAATGGGTTAAGAATTTGTATCGGCGGAAACATGAGCGCTCATGCAATGCCGCAGGGTCCAGCTAGTTACTAATTATTTTTGAACAAATTCAATGTTAAAGTGTCATTAAAAAATCTTGTAATCTCTCTTATTATTGCACGATAATTTAAAACGATTTATTAGAGTGTAGCCAGCATTCTAAAGCCATCTAGAGTAATTTGTCAATTTCACTTTCACGCAATTTAAATGACATTCAAATGTTGCGCTGGCACAAATATTATGCAAATATAAAAACGATTTGTATTCAACGAAAGCGACTCGGTTTTCATTTCAACTCTGTCACTTGGCTTTTCCTGTCACAACTTCGCGCGATCAGTCACGCCGCAGCACCTTTGTCTCATGTTCCAAATGCGGGTGAAAGCAAAAGTTTATCTCAGTCCTAGAATTCATCGGATGCGACACGCATAACTTTCAGATCGATGCGCAACTCCCGAAGAAACGCACCGCATTGTAATGAATGCAAATTGCTAAGCTTGAATTGTTTTATGTTTTGTGAATAATTGTTTCGTTATAGTAAATTTGTTTAACTTAGCTGATTGTTTCATTTGTACGAGAATTTCTAGTTGTGCTTTTACTTTATTTATATATTTTTATGTTCACGCAAAATAAAAGATAATTTTATGCCACAAAATTCTGGCCGACTGCTCTCGCGAGCATTTCAAGTGATATTTTTAGCATGAAAATGTGAATGTGTGTGTGAACGTGTGTGTTTGTTTTTTTGGTTGAGGCATTTCACATTTTCTGAACTTGCGCATTTCTTAGCTTTTCTGATATTTTGTTTTGTGTTTTTACATATCTGTTGCTGTCATTGTTGCAACATTTGCAACTTGTGCAGAAATTCCCACATTTATCAGCTAATTCCAACATCAACGTCAGACACTGTCGTTGTGGCTGTTGTTGCTTTGCATACTTATACCATAATCACGCATAAAAACATATTAAAATTCAAGGATAATATTATCCTTCGAATGGGTAGTTAGCATAAAATGCTGCGGCGCAGATTCGGCACGAAGAAACTTTATCGGCGCAAGAGCAAAAAAACAAAAATATTTTCCCCAAATCCTTAACTGCAAAGTTCTAGCTATTTCCACGAGCACTTAACAGTAATTTGCGCTTTTGCATGCTTTTGAAATCTCCTGACGCAGCAAAGTTTGCGCACAAGTTGCATATTCGACCAGTGGCGCACAAATCACAAAAATCATATCCTATTTTGGGGGATTTCGAACACAATTTTTGAACTGCATACCATTTGAAAACATAATTGCCAGCCATTTGGGGAAGTTGAACTCCCAAAGCGCCCCTTTTTTGCGCCTCTATATTCGACCTCTAACGCCAGCGGCAAGATTAAAATAGTCCAGCCGAATAAAAGAAAAATGAGCAAATTTCAAGACATTTCTGCTACTGTTTTTGTTTGCTGTTTTTTCCCCAAACTTTTTAATTTGGTACTTGTGTGTGTGTTTTTTTTCTTTTCCATTATCCAGGAAATCGCTAAACGTTGACCAGTTAACTTGAAGCAGAAAATTACTGTTACGTTAAATATCCGTGACACATCGCCGTTGGCTCTCTGATGCCATCGATTTAACGGCATATCTCAATTTCAGCTCGTAAGTACGCTCCTCACGTTCACCTGACCTCAATTTTCTTATCAGCTGAATTGCCGAATCTTGGTGCGTTCACTTTTCGTTTTCACTTTTTCTTTCCATTTTGATTTATTGTCAAGTTCTCAACCTGTTTGTTTTTAACAATTTTAGTAAAAAAAAAAATTTTTACGAGTAGCGTTTAATCGTTTAACCTTTTTCGCACCACACATCACGTGTTCAACGTGAATGTGCGCAATTTATTTATTTGATTTGTTGCCTTTGTTGTTGTGCTGCTCCATTGTTTGTTCGACAGCTGGGCGCACGTGGCCCACTAAACAATTTGCGGCAAAATTGAGCTTTAAGTCATCGGCCGTAACTGCCACGTGCGCTACTGTCAGCCATGCGGGTCATGATTTATGATTTGTATTCCAACTTTAGTAGTGGTTGTGGCAGTATGCAAATGCATCTTTTTTTGCTGCCCATTTTTAATTTAAGTCTCTCATAAATTAGACATTTTTAAAATTAAGACTGTTATAAGTGCTGTACTGAAACTTTTAACAAAGAGTTTTTTTCGTCTGTTTTTGTGATTTAATCTCATGCCCTGAGTACATTTCAATATTTCGATGTTTCAAATTAATTAAAATATTTGTTGATTTGATAAGATTAGAATAGATTAGTTTAGATTAGATTAGATTAGATTAGATTAGATTAGATTAGATTCGATTCGATTCGATTCGATTCGATTCGATTCGATTCGATTAGATTCGATTAGATTAGATTAGATTAGATTAGATTAGATTAGATTAGATTAGATTAGATTAGATTAGATTAGATTAGATTAGATTAGATTAGATTAGATTAGATTAGATTAGATTAGATTAGATTAGATTAGATTAGATTAGATTAGATTAGATTAGATTAGATTAGATTAGATTAGATTAGATTAGATTAGATTAGATTAGATTAGATTAGATTAGATTAGATTAGATTAGATTAGATTAGATTAGATTAGATTAGATTAGAATAGATTAGATTAGATTAGATTAGATTAGATTAGATTAGATTCGATTAGATTAGATTAGATTAGATTAGATTAGATTAGATTAGATTAGATTAGATTAGATTAGATTAGATGAGTTATCTGTGGTTGCAGTATCTCCAAATATACAAGTCTAGAAATCTCATTTAGAAACCATTACGTACACTGCACCTGAGCCTCTCTAGTATTCAAATCTAGAAAACTTTTCGTACAGTGAACCTGAAAGAAGCCATCGATCTTCTCTAGTATTCAAATCTACACTGAATCCTGTACAAATCTAGCGATCTTTCTAGTGCTACACTATCTCCTAGTATCCAAATCTAGACACTTCGTTGTACACTGAACCCGAAGTGAATCCATCGATCTTCTCTGGTATTCAATTCTAGAAACTTCTTTGTACGCTGAACCTGAAATGAATCCATCGATCTAGTATCCATATTAATAGTATTCAAATAAATAAATGTCTTTGTACGTTGAACCTGGAATGAATCCATCGACCTTTTCTAGTATCCAAATCTAGAAACTTCTTTCTACGCTGAACCTGAAATGAATCTATCGATCTTTTCTAGTATTCAAATCTAGTAACCTCTTCGTACGTTGAACCTGAAATACCTGAAATGGATCCATCGATCTTTTCTAATCTTCAAATCTAGAAACCTCTTTGTACGCTGAACCCGAAATTAATCCAACGATCTTTTCTAGTATTAAAATCTACACTGAATCCTGTACGAATCCAGCGATTTTGTGCTACACTATCTGCTAGTATCCGAATCTAGATACTTCGTTGTACACTGAACCTGAAATGAATCAATCGCTCGTCTCTGGTATTCAAATCTAGAAACCTCTTCGTACCCTGAACTGGCAACGAATCCATCGATCTTTTCTAATATTCAAATCTAGAAACCTCTTTCTACGCTGAACCTGAAGTGAATCCATCGATCTTTTCTGGTATTCAAATCTAGAAACCTCTTTGTACCCTGAACCCGAAATGAATCCATCGATCTAGTATCCATATTAATAGTATTCAAATCAAGAAATGTCTTTGTACGTGGAACCTGGAATGAATCTATCGATCTTTTCTAGTATTCAAATCTAGAAAGTTTTTCGTACACTGAATCTGAAATGAATCCATCGATCTTTTCTAGTATCCAAATCTAGAAACTTCTTTGTACACTGAACCTGAAATGAATCCATCGCTCGTCTCTGGTATTCAAATCTAAAAACCTCTTCGAACCCTGAACTGGCAACGAATCCATCGATCTTCTCTAGTATTCAAATCTAGAAACCTCTTCGTACCCTGAAT